>JARJLF010000468.1:0-190802 GCA_029378395.1 Mycena leptocephala
GTCTGATTTTCGGATGTAACCTGATAAGATTTGAATCAGACAGAGAGGTCGTCATCCCACAGAAGGGGAGACTATTTGCTATTCTCGTCTCGATTGCATATTATGTGAACTCTGTATCTTGCTATATATGCAATAAAAAAATTGGCGAGAAAAAAAAAAGTTGCGGCAGAACGTCACTTGCCGCAACTTTTTTTGGCATCTAAGAAAACATCAAAAGATGCGGCACAGACCTCAAAAGCACAAAAAGAGTTGCGGAAAAGCTCAAGTTTCAAAAAAAAAGTTACGGCGGAATAAATGTGCATTTTGACCGCCATAGAGCTTCGAATGATTCTGCATCATTATCCCAAACGTTCCAAAAAGAAAGAAAAAATTGGGACGCCCTCTTGAGGATCATGGGGTCATGACTCACGGTGGTAGAAATCAGGACGCGATATTTGTTAAAGTTTGGCAGACACCGGCTACTTCCCGGACCGGAATCAAATATCTCCCACGGAAAAGTTCTTGATGCGGCGATTGGCGGCAATGCAGTCACGTCTTTCCGCACTTGCTCTCGACTGCATCACTCATCTATCATTTATCCTCGTTCATTGATGTCACTCCTCAATTCCCACTGTGTGTTGTTCAAATTTCTTTGTCAAGAAGAGTCTTAGTCGTCCGAGGCGTCTTACAATGACCCATTTTGGACGATACGACCCGATTGTGTTTACTACCAGTACGCGTAGTTACCGACTAGGCTGACAGCATCGGCCCTGGTCTTCCCTACCATCGCATCCGCGTCTGGAAACGACTCCCTTCGACACTTTAACAGGCACAGCACCGATCTGGTGAACAGATTCGAGGATGCTAAAGTGAATTCCTGCGAAAACATCCAGGGTAATATAAGCATCGCACCCGACCCCCTCTTAGACCCCAAGCATAAAGCCCCAAAATGCAGGAACCAGCCCGCCTTCTTCAACTGTGCTCCTATGTCCTTGTCGAGCGCGCTCGTATCTGGTCTCACTGAAGGCGTGCTGGAGCTCACTCTTTATGGGGTGTTCTCTGTTCTCTTCTCCGTTGTCGTCTATCTGTTCTCGACTCGTGGCCTCCTCTCAAGAAACGCCCAACTTTCTTCGTTTTTCTGGCTCTGGTCGGGCTTTTTGCCTCGATTACTGCGGTGCGTGGACTGAACTGCAATGTACTTGCTGCTCTAACATAATTCTAGCATTGGCTCACTATCATATATGTCCTGTATCTGACCTTCATACATTTGGGAGGCGGTTTTGCTGCGGAGGTGTACTATCTCACCCTGTCCACCACCACGTCCGTCGTGCACTTCAGTCTGGTGGAGGTAGCTACCGTGATAACCGACGGCCTTGTGGTCGGTGACTAATTCATCCCCTAAATGCGCCGAATCAACCTGTTTCTGCAGATCCATCGTCTCTATGTTGTCTGGTCTTGCAATCCGCGTGTCGTGGTACTTCCAATCTTCATTCTAGCCTGTCAAATAGGTGCGCATTGTCCCAGTGGATCTCAAAGGATTTTCGATGATTCCGTTGGACAGTGAGCGGGATTCACATAGTTTATGATATTTCGCGGGAAACCATATTCAATTTTTATGTCCTCTCTAATCCCTGGGTAACCAGCAGCCTTGTCTCATCACTCGTGTAAGTTTCCACCATTTTCCCCTACGACTCTGCAAACCAAAATATCCATCCAGAATAAGTCTCTATAGTACGGGTACGTTGTATTGCATCTTACCGACAAGCAACCGAAGGCCGGCAGGAATGATTGCTTTAAAACTCTGGAGCATGTCCCGCTCAATCAGATCAGAACTATCACCGGGAGCACTAGCGCAGGGAGGCGTTTGACGGTATGCTGTATCGCTAATTTAGGTTTTCACCGTAGCACTTACATACATCCCCACAGAGAATACTCGCGGTCATGGTGGAGAGCGCCGTCCTCCAGACGTATGGTTCACTCTTTTATGAGTATTTTTTGAAAGCACTGACGTGCCTGCAGGGCGATGACCGTCAGCATCTTGGTCTCCTTCCAAATTGGCCTTCTGGTGCAGTCGCTCCTGACGGCGATACAACCGGTCGTCTTTGGGATCTCCGTCCTTCTCATCCACATTCGGGTCGGCCTGGGATGGGCGACAGATGTGAACTCGGGATCCACCCCAACAGAAATCAGCATCAATCTGACCACTTTGGTGCAACGAAGCGGTCAAGAATATGATGTGGAGCAGGGAAAGTAAGATGTACTTAAATATGCCTGGGCTGGACCCTATATTTCTATCAGTGTCTGTTATTTGAGGGTTCGTCCCCGAGAGGCAGGAGCCTGGTTGCCATCATGCCATATGTCCAAGTCGTCAAGGGAATCTGTAAGGGAGGCATCAAGACATTTGGATCCGGTCTGATGAACATAGATATACGAGAAGTCGTGGCGTAATTAAAGCGGAGATCTTGGAATACAAGAACAATATTCTATTATAATTTATAGTTTCACTGTTATCGTCCGAGTTGCAGGTCTCAACATCAGTCAGGAAAGCATCTGACTCCCTTATCGCTTGGATGTGTGCTCTGGAGGTCGACGGCACATGGACTCGGAATCACACGAGAGCCATTCGGGAGCGATATGTTGGCGTAGAGGGACCAATGATAATATTGATGGGCAGGAAACCCTGATGCGAATCTTGAAATGACTATCCCGGTCATGAAAATGTGATATTACAGGAGGGGATACCGGAAGTAATTCAGGGGACATAGTTGAATAGATTTAAATCCATGCCCATCAATGCCATTCCCCGTGTGAACTTATTGCCGTGTTGGGCCTGCGGAACCAGCTCTCCCCAATTCTAGAGTTATTTGTGTGAAATGTGGTGGTATTCAAGCAGTATAATTACCCGCGACCTTATGCCGCAAGCAAAATCGCCCAATACCAGCACACAAGAACCGAATTTTCATCATATACTGTAGTCCAACGCCAAAATTTGTCATTAGTGCTACATCGGTGGCTGGGCTTTACTCTGTCGCGTACACGCCACGGCGCGTCGCTTCATTGATAAAGTACCATCCGCTGGTCACAAATCCCTCGACATAATGCTTTCCTAAACTCTGCTGCCAGGCAAATTTTTCCGCCCGAAATCCAAGTTTCTGTCGACGACATTCCTGACCTCTCCGGACAGGTGGTTCGGATGTGAGTTCATCGAGTTTCATCAGCAAAATCACATTTTGCTCACGTACTTTTGATCTTATGATGCCGCGTAGCTCGCATCCTGCGAGCTTTCCGATTTTTGTTTGAGCTTTCCACCTTGACAATCAGCACCGCTTCGGCGATGAGCTGCGCCCGTCGTATCGGCCCCATTACCATGCTCGTGGCCTGCTAGGCATCGAGGCCAACGTCCAGGCACTCGCCGTTATGCTCCAGGAAGGCCCTCGCAACAACGATGACGGGGTTCTGGCCAACCTTATTCGCGACCACGAATCCCATTTTAATTTACGCCCATGGCTAAGGGTTGCGCCATATTTTCCTCCTAGCCTGCGAGTTCGTCGTGCACCGTCCCGCGAACGGAAACGGCCGTCAATTCCAAAAGTCTAGACCCTTGAGTTAAAAGATTCTCCGAACAACCTCAAGGCCGCGTGCACCTGTGGAATAGTTGCAAAAGTGCGGACTAACAGCGCATAAACCGCAACCGCATTTTTGCGTACGTCTCCGTCGTTTTTGAAGTCCCGCACCGTCTTACCCTGGTGGACATCAATTTGACGGCCGTTTTATTGACGGGCCGCAACCTCAGCGTTCAGCGTGGGCATCGGACATGTTCCACAGAAGTCCCAATGCACCGGGTTTGCGCTGACAACGGATGTCATTGAACCTCAAGTTACATCAGAATGGCAGGCGCAACCGAATGCAATAGACCTTCCAATGCAGGTTGAACAATCAGATATTGAAGTTGAGAGCCAACAAGGATCATTTAACGCCGATGTCCTGGGCACCAATTGTGGAGCTGATTTATAGATATGTACCTTGAGTAACGTGTGCATTGCATTCCAACAGAAGATGAAGCTGATTGCGTGGCTAGGATCACCGAGACAAAAAAGAAGCCCCTCCATCTGGGTACAAGCGCCTATGTCTTCAGTTAGCGCTCGGAGACTTATGTCTCCCTCCGCAATTCTCGGAGAACTTAAAGGAATACTGTTTAGCGCTGTGTCGGAAGCACGCACTCAATTGCGCGAAGACACCGCGAATTGATGCCTATACACGAGGCTGCAGTGGCTGGTATGATTCATGGCTGCCGATTGGAACATCATCTCAAACCTGTGTAAGACATGCCCTCAGTTATCTCAGGCGAATAGTAGGCGGCCCGCGTTAGAACATGTGCCCCAGGGCCTGGCTATGTGTTGCTGGCGTCTGCCGAGTATTGTGGCCGTGAAACATTTACAAAAAGCGACGCGGTCGGCGGATGGGTCAATGGTACACAATCTCGAAATAGGGATTATCCATACTTGCACCGCGACAACACGGGTCGGCTTCCACCGAGACAGCGGGAGTTTCCGTTTCAAACGCGCGCTAAAGAAGGCAGGAAGCTCGTTTCATAGCTGCCTGGCCATCGCTCTGGGTATTACTGCATTTTGACAGGTTCTGGACCCACCTTAGCAGAGGTATGCCGAGCCGTTCCCGAGGTGCCTCGGCTAAGGTGAGTCCAGAACCTGTCAAAATGCAGTGTATCCGGCTGCGCGGGTAAGGTGACAAGCCCCTCCATTTATGGCTTCATCCTCACCACAACCCCGACATCGTAGGAACATATACTAAAAACCGGTTCAGCGTGAACATCAGCGAGAGAAGCAGATTCCGATGAACACGGTACCTTCAGATAGATCATTGGCTGTGTTGGACTCATGATCTCCAGATTTGTTGATTGCTGCCAGCGCCGTGGAGATGTGCAAGAAGGACGTTTAAATACAGTGGCTTCGACACAAATCATCAGGTACGCGGAAAACGAAGGGAATAAAGTCCAGCAGCGGGAGGTGCTCGCCTCGAATTTTGAGGCTGAATAGAACTTCGTTCTTTCGTTTCAGAGAATGCTTTCCCCAGATGCCTTCGGTCAGACCACCTTCCGCTTTCCATGCCGCACGTTTGGCGCGTATGCCCTATCCGTCACATGGGTCTCATATGTGGCAGGTTTTTGACCGGACTAAACTATACGAATGAGCGCTAGGATGACATAGCACGAAGAGGCGCATAGAGTCCCATTGCGAGAACATAGGATCTCGAGGCGCCTAAACAAAGAACATGGTGTGATTCCAACTAATAACCACCTATTTGTGGCGCTAATCTGTCCTTGGAGCTTCCCGTTGAGTCCTTGGCATTCAGAATTCAGCTGCTGATTCTTCCTCAGTGCCGCCTATGTCGCCGATCTGTCATTGCAGCTTCCCAATTGTGCCTTTGGCATTCGGAATTCGACTTGCTAGTGGCTCACCTCCGGCCTCCCCGCGCATTCTAGCTATCGGTCTGCTATCGAACCATGGCAGGCATCTAACAACTGCTATATAAACGGCCTGTCCTGAGCATCTTCCCTTATTTCAGCCATGAATTTGACGCATATCCTCGCCTTACTTCTGTTCGTTACGGTCGGTTTGACCTCTGCACGGAATACCACCGGCATCGGCGCACCTCAGGCTGCGGTACGTGTCAAATTTCGATGGGGGTTCCATGTCAGCTTATCTGGCAGCGTCCGCAGGGACGATCCGCTGAAACCTGTGGAGATCCCGCCGATGCACTTCCCTTCTACAGATTGCTCACAGGCACCGCGGAGTATCTCTACTTTGCAGACCCAGCCATAGTCCAAACCACTCTTCGCGGCGCGGCGAACGGGTGGACCCTACAAACCGTCGCTGCGCTGGTTTTTGCCACGCAGGAAGTGTCGACAGTCCCATTTTACACCCTCTTTCTCAAAACCGGCGGTGAAGTTCTCTACGTGGCGGATACGACAGAGCTGGCCAATGCGCTTACCAATGGATATCAGTTCGCCAGCGAGCCCGTGGTGTATATCTATCCAACCCAAATCTGTGGAAGTGTTCCATTCTACTATTTGAATAACGCGGCCAAAAAATCCAACTTCTACACTGCCGTGGAATCAGAGAGACTCGATTTTATCACCAATAAGGGATATACCGACGTCTACATTGCGGGATACGTGTTGCCTCTGGGGTGCAGTCAATGCGCCTAATTAGGTGTGTTTTCATGCTTTCTCGTTGCGTTCTACGATAATAGAGAGTTTGCGGTGGAGCCACCTGGCGCCACCAGTTGGCTCATCTGGCATGCGGTGCCGGGTGGCTATGTCATTTGGTGGCTGTTCGGTTGCCTGCTCGTTATGGTGTGTATCAAGCCTACTACCTTACTGAATACTACTGCTTTCTCTACCTATGCAAAAGGCCATCTTCGAGTCCACACTTTGCTGTCTGACTCAATATTGGGGTTGCTCTCAAGAGTTTGGCAGCAAAGAAGGGTTGAAGTACTAGTTTCCGGCACTCCACCGGTGCACACGTGTGTATAGACACACGTCTGAATAGGCATAGTGTGTGTGGAAGGTCAACAAAAGCTCTCCCCATGCCACTTGATCAGCCACCAAATGATGTAGCCACCCAGCACCGCATGCCAGATGAGCCATCTGGTGGCGCTGGGTGGCTCCACCGCAAACTCTCTAATGTCGAAGTAGGATATTCTTGGCAGTTCAACATCCCGTTCTCAGTCTCGTAGATCGGTGGATGCAATTCGATGTTTTTGACTTCAAAGTAGTAGCTCGTGCAAAGCAACTTCGGCTGTATCTCATAAGGATACGAGCCGACAGATTCAGGGCAGAGTCAAACATCTGAGTTCGAATCTCGTACTACGAGTCATTGCGAGTGCCTATAGTTGCGGTGCGACGTCGTAATATGAAGTGTGAGAACTTTTCCGGGCCGAATATACTGCTACCCCGAGCGTTGATTGCCAATGGCTCCGCCTCTGAGGACGAATCACGCATCCAGTACACGAATCCAGGATTTGGAGGAGTCCCCGTACCGGATGACTTGATAGTGCCCTTGGTTGAGTGCCTCAACCATGATTTTGGACCCCTTTATTGATCAATATCTACGTCTGTGAAGATTTCGGTCCTAAAATTGCCGAAAAATGGGGAATTTTCGTGGCCAATCCCGATTAATCCTCCGGCCTCATAGGCACAGTTGTTCAGTAACCATATGAAGTTTGCTTAAGCAACGGTCGGCTCAACACATAATCGTACAGTAACAGTTTAAGGTTCCCCAGGGGTAAAGGTAGAGGTACCAAGAGGCTGACCTCTACCTGTACCTCCAAAACCTCTGACCTCCGGGAGGTATACCTCTACCTTACCTCCCAAACCTTAGAGGTATACCTCCAATACCTGCCTCCAGACCTTCAGAGGTCTACCTTGAAAGGTCCTCTGCCATTTGTGCATAAATGTTGGCTATATTCATCAGAAACATATACTGTGCATTGCAAACAAACTCCTTGTGAGGCTCTAATACACCGAGAAGAAGCCAATTGGTTGAAACCAAAAGGCTCACTGATTTCTACAGAAGGTCACATGGTTTCACAACTGTACAAATTGAAAGGATACTGGGCGCTAAGACAAATCAGTCGCAAATATACAATCTGAGGTTGCTTCATGGCCAGGAAATTTGCATTTCAAGCTACCACAAGTAAGCCAGAACTACAGATTGACCATACATTTTTGTACCTCCAGACCTGCCAAGGTATGCCAAACGATTGACACACTGCAGGAAGGCTGTCGCACTGCCACTTTTCCTGCGCCCAGCACAGCTCTCCCGCTTCTCCTCCCGCATCAAGACCACCATGTCCTTCGTTCTCAACGATACAACCATCAACGGAGGGACTTTCAACGATGTGTCTGGGGACTTGAATATGACCCAAATCTCCAACGTGCACCACGTTGTGCACATGCATCCGCCAGCAGCCCGACGACTGGAGGAGGCTGCAGACGGGTCCCAGGGTACGTATAGCTCAATGGATCATCCGCACTGAATGCGAAACCCAGCTCCGTAGTTCCACCACAGATCGAGGCCTCCATTGGCGCGATTCAATCGCAAAGAAGCGCGAAACCTCAAGTCACCCACCCTGATGGGGCAGTTTCCGCTTTCCGAGTTTGCGACCCCGCGGATGGAGTGATAAGTGCGTCGCTTCCGTTCGAGAATCTCAATTTGATCATCAGCATCAGCACCGCCCACCATTGGCATGATTCGACCGGGAACGACTGGAAGTGTATCGCATTCTGGTCCGCTTCAACAGCTTTCCACAGGCACACTGTGACCATATTTGCAGGGGTTCCAAATGATAACTCTCCGGACAATCACGAAGTGATACTCCCCGTCGCGAATAGAGGTGGCCCTCCTCATCCTACGAGTACAGCCCCCCCAGCGATTGGCTACGAATTCGAGGGAAACCAGCGGATATTCTCCGCCACAGAGCATGCGAGGCCGCAAACGACTTCCAACGACGGCGCGCGAACTCACACCGAAAATAGTTGGAGCACTTTCAACAGTGTGGGGGGCAATGTTACACAGCTCAGTGTCACTTCATACGGCGAGTCCGGTACGTTGTGTTGATTGCGCTTAGTCGAGCCTCCAAATAACAAGTTTAAATACGTATTTACAGGAATTGACATACTCCACCGTTCCGTAGTTGTCGAGGCGCTACACGACTCAGCAGACCGATTTCCAGAGCCCGCATGCCACCCGGGGACGCGCATCGCCGTACTGGAGCAGCTACAATCGTGGTCCAACGACACCGACCCAGAGAGTACGGTTCTGTGGCTCCACGGATCGGCGGGGGTCGGGAAATCGGCCATCGCGCAGATGTTTGCAGTGGACTGCCAGGCTCAAGGCAGACTTGGCGCATCGTTCTTCTTCCGCCGTGGGGATCCGAAGCGCGGATCCTGGAATGGGTTATTCACGACCATTGCATACCAACTGGCGACCTCCGTCACGGAACTCGTTCTTCCGATTCAACAAGCGGTGGAGAGCGACAAATTGATCGCTGGGCGGGCAATTACTGTCCAGTTCCAGAGGCTTTTTTCTGCACCCTTGCAGAGCACACAAGCACTTCGATCGATGCCTATCATTGTCCTCGACGGCCTCGATGAATGTGCCGATCACAAGGTTCAACAACAAATTCTGCGGCTCTTCATCACGGCCATTCGGGATCACCAGCTTCCCATACGCCTCCTCATAGCAAGCCGACACGAGCCGCATATCCGCGAAACACTCGAAACGGAGGAGGCCTTCGCGATCTGTCGTCATTTCGTGCTCTCTGCAGATGAGGTGGCTTACAAGGACATCCGAACGTACCTTAATCAGGAGTTTTCGAGGATTCGGACGGAGCGCACTGCCAGAGGGATCGATTTAGGTGCTTATTGGCCCCCTTTGGGCGTAGCTGAAAAACTGGCTATAAGATCTTCAGGGATCTTCATTTACGCAACAACCGTCATCCGCTTCATCGACGATGAATACTCCCATCCGATGGACAGACTCGACGCCGTCTTGACCCTCGATCCCTGTAGCACAGCACCACTGGACGACTTGTATACCGAGATACTCTCAGTCGTACCGCCAGAGCCCCGGCAGCTTCGTATCCTGCATGCCGTTTGGCAAGGGACCCTGGATGGATATCTGGCAATGGATCCAGAGGAATTGGACTTGCTGTTCGTGCTCCGCCAGGGGACTTGTCGTCAAGCGTTGCGTCCTCTACATTCGTTGTTGGAAGTTCCATGCGCTCGCCCCCGATTCGCAAAAGGGAACTGGGTTAGGGCCTCGCACGCATCCTTCGGTGACTATCTTGGGGACGCAAGACGGTCGGGTCGATGGTGTGTCTCGACCTCGTGGCTACATTCAGACCACCTCAGTTCACTCATCCGGCTATTGTCATCGCCACGGGTAACAGTGAAGGCCAGGTTTTTTCACAGGTGATATGGACCCTTGCTAAAACCCCTGTAAACTAATCGTTTACGCAGGAGTCTGATTCACGGACTCCCGCGCCTCCTCCATGGTGTGACCGTGTCTGACACGTTGATCGCTCTCCTGCGCGATGGAGATTTTCAAAACTCGGTTTTTCTCGATCAGTTATTTAAACATTCAGCTTGGCCCCAGGTACACCCCTCGTCCACGTGTTACTACCATTGGATCCTAATGCGGTCCCCAGAGAGACTCGTGCTATCCATTAGATCTCATCCGCCTGTGGGATGATCACCAGTTTATTTCAACCCTCATTTTCAACTTGGTCAGGAGTGACGATAATCCAAGGACTCCAACTCCAACGTTCAAGTTTGATTCACTATATTCAAGAGTCTTCGCACAGCACCCGACGCTTGTATTCGTTCTCAAATCACAAATATTCGGACATCTTTCGCTTGCCGAGGTTGTCCGGTCCCTCGTCACGGATTTCCGAGTCTTTCAGCCCTTCGTGGAAATCAGGGACCTCCTCGTGATACCATTTCCTCCCGGAGACTCCCCTCTCGATTGCCTCCGGGATCCTCGGCGAGCAGGCCAGTTCTATTCGCATCTGGCAGATATTGCAGAGGAAATGATGCTACGCTGGATCCAGACCACTATGCTGAGCTTTGTCGAAGGCGAGGAGATAATGATGTAAGTGACACCCTCCGGCAATAAATCTTATTTACCAAGTGCTCAGATCCTGGCTAAGACTGTTGGATTATTGTCGCAGCAGTCAACTCCTCCTCCGAGAGCTAGACATCGTTGACGTGTCCCAAATATGTCAACCAGTGCATCCCAATGACAAAGAGCACTTTTCCGTCCATGCAGAGACTTTCAAAGAAAACCTTTTTCCCCATGTGCTGGCATGGCTTTCGGTGAGTGCTTTATTGCATTTAGTGATCGAGACATTGATTTATACCACAACCTTTATAGAAATTTCCAGATCCCCCCCTCCAAAGTATCGCTTTCTGGGAGAAAAAAAGAGCTCATGTAGAGAAGTGCTGGACTTTCCTCACCGGAGAGGACGAGGACGAAAATGAGGACGTGTAATGTGCTAAACAATTCACGACAAGTACCACTAAGCTAAATAAATAGCCCGGGGCATTGTGTACCGTAGCGATAAACATTCCAACCTATAAAAACAAACCGTCCGCCCTCACCCAAAAACCTCTCAAAAAAAATCGAGACCCGTAAATCTCCGCTAACGAGCGCAAGCGTTGGGTATGAGTAGTATTATCCGAGTCCGAGTCCGAGCGGGAACGTAGAACGTACTAACAACCTCTCATCACACAGTAACCGCCGTCCCCTCCCTCCTCGCCACCTTCAACGGCTACCGCATGTCCGAGCACGGGAAAGCCCGCCCTGCAGCGCTCCGCGCGCCGCTGCTCTGAGTATTGGTGCTGTCTTCGGTGCGGTGGTGCTGGGCGCAGTGGTGTTCGGCGCGCGATGTAGTTCGTTATATGGTTTACGTTTTGCGGTAGATATAAGAGTTGGAGGGCATGGAGGTACTGGGGACTCCTCTGTAGGAGGGAAGGGATGGACTGGATATGGATGTAAAAATGAAGAGATAGAGATAAAGAATCCTCGCAACAAGCGGAAATGAGCAGACGAATACGAAGACCGCCAACCAATACCACCATCGAATACCCATCGAATACGCGAATCGAATACCGGCACGCCACGCAACCCAACGCAAAGACGGAGCAGGGTCGGACGGTGGGAAGGAAAGGAACGGAGTGGACAGGGAGAAGTGAAGGCAAGGAAAGACGGAGGAGAAGAATACAGGCAAGGAGGAGGGAAGGAGGGATGCATACGCATACGAGCCGGCAAGGCACAGATACGAACACGGCAGACAAATCCGATTGGCAAGGAAAGACAGAGAAGAGATGAATTCGGGTAGGGAAGGGAGGGGGATGAATACGGGGTACGGGTACGCATCGAATCCAACCCACCACGCACGCCCGAGACAGGCGAGGCCTAGGGGAAAAAATGGAGAAGAAAACTCACATTCTAAAAGAAAACCTGCGCTCCAAATGGAATATCGCTCCGCTGAAGTTGAAAAATTCGAGTGCGCCATCTGCACTTTGCAGCGCGTAGTCAAGCCCCCAGAGTGCAGCCGTGAACGAGTCGGAGATGCCGTTGAAGTTGGCGTAGAAGGCGGAGGAGGCCCGTGTTTGCCGCTAGTTCATATAAATCTAGTAATCAAGTGGGAGGAGAGCGACGCCGTGGATATATCGAGCAATGAAAAGAGCTGAAAAGTAAAAAGTGGATGAGAACGCACCGTACTCGTCTCAAACCCCCGCCACATCCGGCGCAATCAGCTTCAGCTTTCCCACTCGGATCCGCATTGCTCGCCTGTGACTGCGTCAACAAGTCCGCAAACTCACCCAGATAATCCGCTGGTGCATAACTCGCGTTCCGATGCCCGTTACTCGGGATCTGGATCCCGTGGTATGTACATATCGAGCTCGGGCTCTGCCTATAGCCCAAGCAGATAATCTCAGGTATAGACGATGCCCATGTCGAATGGCCGGCGACTGATGGATGGTTGTTTCGGTGTGGGCGGCGCCGAGGATGAGTGGGAGGAGGGAGAACAGGCATAAAGCGAAAAAGAGCGGATGAGGCGACAGAGCGTCGACTCTGAGCGTATTGCTGGCTGGTGCGGTTCGCGGGCTTGGCATCAATCGGTGCGATCTACCCCTCGACTTCGCTCGACGTCACTGCTTTCCTCTGTGTCGAAGATCAGAAACAAGTCCTTTGACAATGTTTGCTGAGTTGCGGGACGCTGTGGGCGTAGAGAGCAGATGCCGTGGCTTGGCGGTGGCGGTGCCCCGTCTTGATCCGCGTCCTTCTGGCTCCGTAACAACCCCGGTCCACCCTCGTCTGAGTCGTCTCCCTGGTGCCCGAGATCGCAGACTTGGCGTCCATTTCCTATGGCCGAGTCGGCGTCATATACCCTGCCGCGCTGAATAGTTTTTTAATTGGGGGCTCTGGGGCGATTCGGCCTGCAACTTGGACATCTACCTTGCATCTACCGAGTAAATAACTTCACGGTTCGTGATTCTAAACCTTCATGAACGTCAGATACCAGGAGTTGAAAAGGAGTGCAGATATCGAGGCCTCAAGAGTCAAAGGAACCTAAAACGGCCTGGTAGTCTCGGCATGCATCTGTAGACTGTCCACGGGCCACAAGAATGGTGACTTCATGTATACGCAGACGACCCCATTCGACTCAGAGGCCAGCCGTACCTCAAGAATCAAATCAAATTCTTTATTTTTATCTCCGCTTCTCTGCTTGGTGTTCAAATATAAATATCCCCACTCCCGACCAATTGCACTGAAGCTGCATGCGAATCTTCGTCTTTAAATCACGATCTCCTTCAACTTCTGACGGAAAAAGGCAGCATAGATGTCCGGGGGTCCAAAGTGGGTAGGAAGGGCCGGTAGCGGCGTGTGGTATGCATCTGCCCACAATAAACTGTCTTGAACAGTCGATGTCTACTGCAGAACCCCCGTTCGACTCGGGCCGGGCCATATTGGAATGCCTAGATTCTCTTTCTCCGTCCCTCCACTCTATATCCTGATTGTTGTCCCATCGCTGCGCATCATGTTACTGGTGCTTTTTCCCAGCTCGTTGCACTGAGACTACGAATTTTGAGTTTGGAAATCTCTAGCCCGCACGAACAACTTATAGCTGGAAAAGCAGCGCAGATATCGAGGCTTCAGTGGAGGTCAGGAAGGCCTGGTAGCATCGGTATGCCTCTGCCCACCATAGTGCCACATCAAACTTAGACTGCAGATGACCCCGTTCGACTCGGAGTATATATCAAGGGCGGCACATACATACATTCGATCCCCCGGCACATTCAGCTCACAGGCGGCACATTGAATAAATGTGCCTCACGTGAACGCAAGGGATCCATTTCGGGAATGTGCCGGGCTTGGTACCGACGATTTTGGGAAAAGACACGTGTCTTTTCTTGACCGCACCCCACTCTTTTCCTCCTCCCACCACCACCCTTCGCCAACCCTTCGCTCAACCCGCCCGCCAATACTTCAAAAGCACGTCAAAATGGTAGGTAGGTAGGATTACACGGCACGGTCCCGCTCAGGAACGCCGCTTTGAGGAGAGTACTTTCTTTTCCTCAAAGCGGCGTTCCTGAGCGGGACCGTGCCGTGTAATCCTACCTACCTACCTACCTACCTACCTACCACACCTATGTACATCGCGCCATCGTCGTCGTCCGGAGCAGCACCACTTGCCGAGATCATCTGACTCAGCAAGTGTACGGCAACTTCCCGCTTGCTTATTTAGCGATGCATAACTCGAGCTTGTAGTACAGCTCGTGCCTCGTAGTACTTGTCGCCAGCGTTGAAGGTTTTTTTTTGAGAGGATTTGCATGGTTTATTGCATGGAGCGCTAAACGAGTATAGCGAGCCCCTAATAGTGACAGCACATGATGTACAGCCTTTTTGAGGTCTCCTTCTTCCCATCTCCTCCGTTCTGTACCTATCATGCCCCTGTTCTCATCCAGCTCAGGCGTGCAGATCAATGGCGGAAACTTCATCGACATCGCCGGCAACATGCATATTCAAAGCGCGGAGCCTTTGTCGGGGCAGGGAAATAATGCGCTCACGGTGCCTAGTCTATCTGGCCTGAATGGGCGTCAGCCATTGGAACCAGAAAGGAGTGGCCGACACACGAGAGGTGCTCGACCGTCGCCGTACGGTGTGTTTTCTGTTCTTATTCACAATTCCCTGGTCCCATCCAACCCAAGATATTTCCCGCCGGCTACCTAGGGCGGGTATCTCAGAAAATGGATTGCGGGCGACCGCCTCCATCCCTGATCAAATCCCTCCCCTTCCGGTGTTCGGCTTTCCGCCGAGGGTCCAGCTTGAAGACGGGGATGCTAGCTCGCTAGATTCCTTTGCGAACATCGGCCATGCATCTCTTCGTCGTACGACAGCCCCCGCTCCCGTTCATGAGCCCGCCAGACATGGTCCTGAGCGCCATCATATTGCGGCACGGGATCGTCCTCTACAGGAGCCCAGAACCAATATCACCGGCGGGACCTTCATCGGCGGAAATGTGAACCATATACAGAACCAGGGAAAGACTGGTGAGCGTCAGAACATTTATTGCTCTGTACTCGTGCCTCACAATGAGTCGGCGAGGCCTATACATCTTACATGACGCCTCTGCCGGGGACGCCTTCCACGACTCTGCTGAACGATACCCTCCGCCGAGATGCCATCCCGAGACTCGCAAGCAGATCCTTGATGACCTTTGGGAGTGGTCGTCCAGTAGTGATCCCAGCAGGAGCGTTCTGTGGCTTTATGGACCCGCCGGGGCAGGGAAGTCAGCCATCGCTCAGTCGTTCTGCCAGAATCTAGAGCGAGACGGTCGCCTGTGGGGAAGCTTCTTTTTCAAACGTGGGGATACATCTCGGGGGAATGCCAAAAGGCTGTTTTCCACGCTCGCGTACCAGCTCGCACTTGTGGAGAACACTACCCATTCCGATTCAACGAGCGTCATTGCGCGGAGGGTGGAGGAAAACCCCTCTATCCTCGACAGATCTTTGTCGGTACAACTGCAAGCACTTATCATTGAACCATATCGACGGTGTGCTGGAGGGGTCAACTTGGTCATTGTCATCGACGGATTGGATGAGTGTGCTGTCCAAGCCGTTCAGCAGGAGATATTGCGCGCGATCGGGAAATGCCTCCACGGACACACACTTCATCTTCGCTTCTTCATTGCAAGCCGGCCGGAGCCCCACATCCGCGAGATCTTGCGCTCACCGTGCTTGGAAAGGGTGCATCAGCCTCTCAATATTCGGCAGTCATTTGACGACGTGGAGAAATATTTTGTCGATGAATTCACGCGGATCCATGCGGAACACCACGAAACTATGGCCACTGTTCCGACTCCATGGCCTTCTTCCAATGTCATTTTCAACCTTGTCCAGAAATCTTCCGGATATTTCATCTACGCATCAACGGTTATCAGTTTCATTGACGATAAAAACTTCCGTCCAACAGACCGTCTGGAAGTTATCTTGGGCTTGGCGAAACCCGAGTTGGGGTCGCCGTTTGCTGCTCTGGATGAGCTATACATCCAAATTCTGTCCAATGTTCCTGCCCGGCCGCACTTTCTCGAAATCCTGGCTGTCATCGCGGCGGGATTTTTTCTGGAAGTTGACCACATTGAGCAGCTCCTCGGGATGAAACCTGGCGATCTTCGATTGACGCTCCGTGGCTTACATTCTGGTGATTAAGGTCCCCGACTTGGACTCCGAATGCCATAATCCACTCACAGTCCACCATGCCTCACTTGGCGATTTTCTCCGCGATCCTGCCCGATCCCAGCTGTTTTACGTCAGTTCCGAGTCCGAGCATCGAACGGATCTGGCCCGACACATACTGAAGGCATTTTCATACATGCATGATGATCCAGCTCTCAATCGTCGTCGTGGTCCTGTGGCTTGGTGACTCCATAAGCCTCGGAAGACAGTGAAATTTTACTAAATCAAGATCATCTCCAGGGCACTCGGTCTGGCTGCATTCCGGTGCATAGCCTCCGTCGAACCGTCTCCGGATGTTGCGGCCCTTCTCCAACGGTTCAATCCCGATTTCTTGTTCGCATCGGGTCAGGTAGAGTCGCACGCAATCAAGGCCATCCATAAGATCTTGGCATGGTTAAAAGTATGTCATTCATGCCATTCCATAGTGTTATGTTCAACTAGATTCAGCGAAGTCACCCACTCCCCGAAGACCTAATTCGGCGTTGGGAAGACTACTCGTTCATGGCTCTTCAATTTGATCACATTTGCGCCGGACCACCAATCCACGATGCAGTGCGAAATACCCCAACCTTGCTTCATTTAGGACCTCCCCAGAGCTGATTAGGGTTCTCCATGCATATGCATTCTCTGTGCGCGACGCAGGCCGGTTCTTGGAGACATCGCTATTCAAAATTCGGCTTCTATTGAATCTCACATGGGAGGAGCTGAGGACAACTATATGTCCTCTGCTCGCATCCTTCAGTCAAGATCAGGGAGGCGTCCATGATCTATTGATTTTTGTAACACATCCAAGCCGCTTTCGGATGTTTGGCGCTCGATGTACATTGGAAACCCTCGTTCGCAGCTCTACGAAGATTCTCAAGCAGGTTCTTTCCGGTGAACTCCCTTGGCATTTCGGGCAAGTGTTTTTGCACAGCACCTGATGCAGTGTTCTTACGCACCATTAAATTGCTCAGTCTATCCATTGGGTCATTTTCTTACCTTCTAAGGTCCCATCCACCTTCCGTTGCTCTTTTGAGGGATCTGCGTGAACTTTCGGATCTCGGAATACCTAATGCTGGGTACGGTCAAGATTCCCACAACATCATCAAATGGCTCCGGGTGAGTGTTCATGAACCCTAGGTGTCCGGTGATATCTGGTTTACCAACTGCAGACATTCCCTCAAACGCCACTTGACTTAATTTCTCGTTTTGAACGAGGAAAAAGCAACTTTCGAAACTATGGCACTCAATGTGAATCTGACTATGAGGCCGATTGGACACAATGGAAGGAACATCCTCTGCGGAGGGGCTATTTCTGTCCGGTATGAATGCATCGCAACACATATTATGCCCATAGACAGAGCTTCCAAGTAAATACGTGTGATGTAACAGTGAAACTCATGAGAGCCCGGAAACCTATCGCTCCCCACATATATATGGCTATTGTTCGGAGGCGTGCGGGATGTCGTGTTTTAGTCAATTGAATAAATAAATTTGAAGTAATGTAATGAAGGGAACAAGGAATATACTGTCCTATTAAAATCAATTCACGAGTCACGCGGGTGCTTGACGTGACGAATTTTGCAACCTTGTACGCGTCACCGAGGCTCTTGACGAATATACTTTTGGTCATGGTAGGTTCAAAATTTCGGTTCAGGGGTGTTTGGAGAAATTTCACTCGGCTGTGGACACTTCCCACTCAATTTATTGCCAATTTTTAAGGTTTTTGCCTTCAATCTCACAGATATTGTGGTTCAGATTGGGTTCAGAACAAGTTCCACGGCAAAAATTGCACTCCGAGGGTAGGCAGAGGCTCTGCCCATGGGCTCCCTGAACGCAGTGAATTCCCGGATAACGCTCCGCGCTATGAACGAGGTCACCATACCTTTCTCCAATTTAATGCCTGCGGTGAGTTTTCATGGATTTCCACCATCCGAGTCCTCCGTCCTGATCTAGAGGAAGATCGACCTACCTTCTAGCATCATGCCGATGACAAAAGTGAGGAATATAACGTCCGACGCCGAGCATTTCCATAGCCACTGCGATGATGTAGCGGCATCGGAAGACGCTTGATAGCTACATGGAGTAGATTTCATGGCCCGGGCGATGAGCCCACATTCCGGACCATGTTGTCGTAGCATCGCTGACTAAAAAAAAATAGAAGCTGCAAAGAGTGTTGCGTTCACCAGAAATACACCCGACTTGAAGTTGAATGCAACAAATGTGTGCAGGAAATCTCAAGACGATTAGTTGATGGGCCGCAGGGCCTGTGTATTCTTCCCCTTCAATCAACCTGGGACAAGTTAGACGGAAACGGGGTAAACCTGAAAAACATATGAGCCGACCCAGTCGAACGGGGCTTCACGAAATAAATAAAAGGAAGAACAAAAAACCAAACAACTCCATTTCCCTAATACCCGGCCCCGAATTGAACGGGTACCTGCCTACCATCAAGATTGGCGAATCATGAGGCGCGGGTGCAGGTCCCGCCACGGGTCTTCATGGCTGTCCAAATTCACATGAAAGTAAATATAATTTCGAGCCAGGCTGCCAACACCTTTTTTCTCCATTCCAACGACACCTGCACTTCGAGATTTCTATCCAGGCTCATTCTACCCTCTTTGCCTGCTGTTAATATACATAAGTGAATTTTCTAGATATCATTGGGCACAGTTTAAGGTCAATACATAAAATGCATATAAAAAGTGCTGGCCGCCCGGCTCGTGTTGAGAGAAACAGGTCTATGAGTGGTGCACAGAGGGGCAGGAGGCGCCCTTTGAGAACGATGTAATTGGGGAAGATCGAACTGATTTATTCGTCTTGTGTCATAGGTATTGCATAAACCATAAAGTCCGTTCGCCATATTGAGATAGTCGGTGAGCATAATGTGGGAGTCCGTTTCCCATTCTAAGATGTCCGCTCGTCTAAGCGGGTTCCGCTCTCAACCTCCTATCCATATTCGGATCCGCTCTGCACAGCATCTGCACAGCGTCCGCTCGGGTACACATGGTTGCGTTCCCGCTCCCGCTCTCTGACCATGCGGTACTGATCCGACTCCGTTCGGGTCCGCATGCTTCTGCTCCCGCTCCCGCTCCATTGCCATGTGGTACTCGTCCGACTCCGTTCGGGCTTCGTACCGTTTCCCAAATCACAACAGCTCGAACCCACGCGCAGAGGACTCCCTAAACTCAGAACTGTTTTTTTTTTCAACCGAAGGACATTATTATTACAATAAACATGAGACGCGCATTGTTTAAACAAAGGCGGTTGTACTTCTTCTGAGGAATCTTGACTCCTCTATAGTCTGTAGTTAACCGCGCCACCGTGTTTGGTGGCCGCGTTATTACAAATCATCGGAGTTTGAGATCTTGCCGTGCCTATTTAGCACTTCCAAACCCTCCATCTTCAAACTTTGGGAGAGATTTTGTATTTAAATCCATGTCTAACCCCAAATATCTACTCAAAATTTTTATTTTCAACTTCCATTCTCGCGGAATAGAAAGAGCAGCTTATGTCAGGATTTGTCAGCTGTTGAGCCATCAAAGTTCAAACTCATGGTTCTTTGACTCTGCCGCTGTGGAAGTGTGACTCGACGCGCTCGTCGCCTTCGGGCTTCGGACCAGTTGCATGCGCCAAGCAAACACAGCAATATAACTTCTCGAGTTTTTGTTTTATTATTACATCCCATCCTTTGAGAACATTTTATTACTGATCTGATTTCCCATTTTCCCCTTCTCACAGATCCATTTCTCAGCTGCGTATTCCAAGATTCACTCCTTACACCATCGAGCGAAGTTCATCATTATTCCGACATATATTTCCGGATCACACTCAGGATACCACTTTTTGGAGCTTTTCACCGTCCCTACACATTCTTGCACTTACCTACTTTGATTCTATGCAGACGTTTCATTTTTATTCTCTACGTACTGCCAACGCGACAAGTGAATCCAAGTTCTCGGGCATCTCGGACTACGCTGGGGATTGATTCGAAGTGGATTGGGCACCCACATTCGGCGCTGAGCGGGGCAGCGTATATCTCCCTATCACATCTTTGCGTAGTTCCCGGATTGCTGGGATTGGGTTGACTTTAGCAGCGGCTTTCCATCCACGGACTCTATTACATACATGATTCTGACTGATCATATTTACTTGTTTGCACCGGACCTATAACGGCATCTTCCCTCTTTGTCTCGTACCGCCACGTATACACCTCGTTTCTGAGCACCTGCGCACGAATCCACCCTAGTTTGAGCATACTTGAGCTGAGTTATTTTATTTTATTCACACTTCTTTGTGTTCTACGCCTAGTTTGATTATTATTCAGCAGCCATTATATTTCTTACTGTACGACTCGGCGCCGTCATCAGCACGACCGGACACTCCCTTGGTCTACCTACGGACCAGCCTTCTCTTCCACACCGCCACGAGTTAGGTTGGAAAGTTGCTCAATTTATGCTAATAAATACTAATTTGACTTCATATTTGTGAAAAACTTGTTCTGGAATGCATACCAGCATCCGAATTGTTTTTGTGATTTGTAATAACGCGGCCAACGATCGACGCATCAACCTTTTCGACAGACTACAACATGCGAGGTACGAGCACTCTATTGTTGTAGCGTCTGTTTATAAGAGACTAACTCCTCTATGAATGTTGAAAATCCAAGTTTTCAGATGAATGACAAAGGAGCACGGATATCGACGCATCCACGGAGCTCAGGAAGGCCTTGTGGCATTGGTATGCATCTGCACATCATACAGCTCCTGTACCGCTCGAACAGACGAACCCCGTTGTGGAAGAGGGGAATTCCTGAGACGTAGGTTCTTGAATAGGGTCGGTGATCCGGTAGCCGTAGAGTAGTTTTTGAATATAAATATTGGAAAGTGCTCCCGAGGCGTAGGGTATGAAAAGCGATGGAAAAGAGGGCGTCGATGGCGTGCAAAAATGTCGTAAAATAAGTGCGAAGGTAATTCAATGGGATACGGGGTTGTTGATGGCTAGGGAGCCCACTGGCGGCGTTCCAAAGAGGAGGGGGCGAGGAGCACGATGCTGCCTCTGGGCGCTTGCCCTGCACTGGCCGCGATGATGGTGGTACGATTGTAAAATTGCGTCCTGTGTCACTGTTTACAATACAAATAGATGATGTAATGTAAATAGGGGCGAATGTAAAGTGAAAGTAAATACGCAATAAAAGGGGATTTCCGCATGGCGGCCCTCCGACCGTTCGAGTCGGGGCCAGGCCATGACTTGTTGATCCTTGACTTTCTTTTTCTCCGCCTTTCCGTTCTATAATATCCATTGTGTCTCCTATTGCTGCGCATCATGTCGCTCCAGCGGTGGCTCACACTCAGACGACGCCCTAACTTTCCTTGTTGACTCTTTACATCTGACGCTTGGGAATTAAAATTCATAGCAGATGTGGAAGGGGTTCACAGAACTTAGGAAAGCCAGGTAGCATGTGGTATGCATCTGCACTGCATGATACACACAATTGTTCATCCGAATATTAGATCTTTATGCATCAGGGGTAACTACGGTGCGAAGGAAGACCCGGTAGCGGCTTGTATCTGCGCACCATATGATTTCCGCCTCGAAAATAATGCAGATGAAACCTCGTTCGACTCGGGGCCGGGCCATAAATTGTTGAAGCTTGACTCCTTTTTATTCCGCCTTTCCGTTCTACATTGTCCAATTCTGATATTGCTGCATCTCCCATCGCTCCAGCGCCGGCTCGTAACCCACCAGGATCTTCTGCCATGATTCTTTTTTTTGAAATTCCAAGCCTGAATGAACAACTCAGATGCAGGAAAGGAGCACGGATATCGAAGGCTCAACAGAGCCTTAGAAAGGCGTGGTAGCATTGGTATGCAGCTGCACCTCATGAAATAAACCGTCTTGCCATGTGCTGCAGACGACCCCATTCGATTCGGGGCTGGGCCATAATGAAATGCTTGGATTTTTTTCTCCGTCCCTCCACTTTATCTCCTCAATTCCTATCCAATCACTGCGCGTCATGTTACTGGTGCTTTCTCCCAGCTCGTTGCACTCAGACTACGAATTTTGAGTTTGAAAATTTCAACACGACCTACTCAGACAGACGCAAAAGGCGCGCAGATATCGAGGCATCCAGAGAGCTCAGGAAGGCTTCGTAGCATATGGTAAGGCCCCCGGTCACTACCTTACCACTTGGTCGGCCATAGAGTAAATCAAAGGTCCAAAATGACCCCTACCTCCGGCCATTTATAGAGTAAAACAGGCCGGAAATGGCTGGGGTCAGTCGTAAATAGAGTAAATTGCGCCGAGGAGTGAATTTTTTTTTCAAACAGTAGATAATCTGGAGGGCCAGGAGAGATTTTTGACCGCCTCAACTTGAAGTAAACAGTTCAGCAACGTGTCGATGCTGTGACGTGCGAGGAAGTCCAAAAATACGGCGTGAGCCTGAGGCAAACGTGATGGCGAAAAATTGCATTGAAGGACGAAAAATTTGGCATTTTACCCCCAAAGGTTGGTCGGATATAGAGTAAATCAGCTCAGGAAACAGGAATTTCGTAGAGTAAAACAGCCAAAATTTGGGGCGGAAATCCGACCAACCTCCAAGGTAGTGACCGGGGGCCTATATGGTATATATCTGCCCACAATGCTTGTGCGACCAAATCCGTATAGCAGACGACCTCGTTCGACTCGGGGCTAGGCCATAGACTCGGTGTCTGGTATTTTTTTCTTTTTTGCCTTCTATGTTCCGACTTTTATGCAATCAAATTCCAAGACCATGTCGCCCACAACCCTACGCTGCACTTGCGTTCTTTTATATAAATTTTTAATTTCCAAGTTGAACAACCCCCGATACATGCGAAAAAAGGAGCGCAGATATCGAAGTATCAAGGGGACTTAATACGGCCTGGTAGCATGCGGTATGCGTCTGCACATCATGCAAAGTCCCGTGCGCGGAGTGCAGACGACCCCCGTTCGATTCGGGACTGGGCCATAAATCAGCGACTGCTGTGTCCTTTTTTTCCCCGCTTTGTCTTCCTTGCTCATAATTTGACGCCCTCAGGCTACACCCGTTTTATAAATATTTAAATTCCAAGGCCGCATGAACCTCAGATGCAAAAATGAGCACGGATACCTGGGCCACAACAGAGCTTAGGCAGGCCTGGTAGCATTTGGCACGCATCTGCGCACCATAGAGTTGGACATATGATGGATACAGACAACCCCGTTCGACTCGGGGCTGGGCCATCCCCATTCTTGCTTCCTTTTTTTTTTCTCCGTCATTTTATCTGCTGATTTTTATCCAATTCATGTAGCTCACGCTCAGACTGCACCCGAATGTTCTGTGCTGGCTTTTTTCAGGCAAAAAGGAGCACTGATATCAAAGTACCCACTGAACGTAGGAAGGTCTGGGAGCGTGTGGTATGCCTCTGCGCACCATAGAGCAGCGTCATCTTGGACTGCAGACGAACCCCGTTCGATTCGGGGGCAGGCCATAGTTCGGCGGTATCGGTTTGTTCTCCCTCTGCTTTCCCATGTACCGTATCTCCTGACCTGATTTGAGTCACTTCACCGATGCTGGCTCAAGATCAATTGCGCTCAAGCGGTGCACCCATGGCATAATTGTTTTAAAATTCCCAGCTCTCAGATAGATGAAAAAACAAAAACGCACGGATAACGGAGCTCCTCGTTTCGTAAAATCCGAAATTCGCCACATTCGCCGCATTCGGCGCAGTCAGTTTCCCCATCGCGGCCCCACTCGGACCGCCTCCACCTGGCTCAACAAATCCACAAACTCACCAAGATAACCCGCCGGCGTGTAGCTCGCGTGCACCGTTCCCCGCTTGCAGCGCAACAAATAATTCTCCAATATCTCTCGCGAGGTGGAGACGATCCGCAAGTCAAAAGAGAAGGGGCAGCGACGAACCAGGAAAGTCCATCCACCACCGGCGCAGAGACGTTGCGTATCGTATATCACATATCATGTATCATGTACAAGAGATCCCGGCTGATGTCGAGCGGGGGTGTTTGGGTGGGGTGAGGTTCTTCGCAATGATGAGGATGCGTCCGGAGAGCTTGACAGACTCTTGCGTGTTACCGGACGCCGACGCGGAGCATGATGGACGGAGCCGGCGCGTCGCTGAAAATTGGGTATGATGCATGAGGTTGAGGAAGGAGACTTGCAGGAAGGCCGAGTTTTTGCCCACTTCCCCACCAAAAAACCATTCAGCCTCGTAACCTCGTAACCGCATAACAAAGGAGAAGAGAGGGAGAGGACGCACAAACTTGGTTGGTCACAGACATCTCTTGCGTCTTCCAATAAACGAGACCTTTTGCTTGATGGACAGATTCGACGTCCTCGAATTGAGGAGGTTAGGGATGGTGGTGAGCATCGTCGGGCTCGGGACGGCGCGACATGGGTCGCACCGGGGGCAGCGGTGGAGAAAGCCGCCTGGTCATTCGCATGGTAGATAGTCATCTCGGCGTGGGCGGCGCCGAGTACGAGAGGGAAGAGGGATAACTTGGACGAGAGGCGACACGGCGTAGACTCTGAGGTTGCTCTGAGGCCTGAGATGGGGTGAGAGGCCAAAGCACGGCAGATTTAAATCTGACAGCGTACACCAATTGGTTCCTTGATCGACCACCGCTGTCAGCTCGACATCACTAGTGCTACTATTGATGGCCCACCTTTGCAAAAATGTACCCCTTTGCAAAAATTCGATCTGGCGAGTTCAATTCAAGCTCAATTGCCTCGGGATAAAACAAGGAGATAATTCCAGTATCTGAAAATGTACTGCAAAGTTTATAGAATGCTTGGGCCCTATTTGAACCCTAAAGAAAATCAAGAGTCGGATTTTGGGAAATTTTGATGGCATTGATCGCCTGCCAATCGCCTGCCAAAAGTTTTTGCAAAGGTGGGTAATTTGGGTTTTCTTCTCGGCATCTTCTAGGCTCCCTTCTCAGTTTCTCAAAAAGTCTGCAAATATTCAACGGAACTAATGACATGCAGGGCTCGCCTCAGTCCAAATTTCAGAGGAATCCGAGCCCAGATGCTTCAGCCGCACCTCCATCAAAAAACTTTTGCAAAGGTGGGCCATCAATAGTACGTATCGGCGCCAAAGACCAGAAACGGCGGAGTGGCAGACGATGTGAGAGAGAAAGCAAAGAGAAACACGGATCAGGGCGGGCACCGCCACTGCCAAGCCACAGTATCTCCTTTCCGTGACGTCATCTAACAACTCCGTTCTACCGTTCAACGTTCAACGTTCAACCCTCGTCTCCCTGGTCCCCGAGATCTGAGAGTCGGATGAGACGGAGACCTGGTTTCAGTGTTATATAACCTGGCGCGGAGGAGAAAATGTAAAGACCGACAAAGAACGCGCTCGATTCGGTTCTGAACCACACTCAACTCGTTGGTCTTACTATTTATTCACATGCTCCTGGGCCGATGTTACTTCTTGATTCAGCCGTACTCCAGCTTGGAAATCTTGCCTGATTTCTCTCTGCCCCCTCCATACTTTCGGCGTTGTCGTTAGGATGATCTCCCTCCACTTCTAGGCCTCATTTCCACTCCCAAGTTTCCCTCAGTGAGCAGGCATACACAATTCCCGCCCGTTACATAAATATTTAAATTCCAAGCCCGCATGAACCTCAGATGCAAAAATGAGCACGGATGCCTGGGCCACAACAGAGCTTAGGCAGGCCTTGTAGCATGCGGCATGTATCTGCACACCATATAGTCGGACATATGATGGATACAGACAACCCCGCTCGACTCGGGGCTGAGCCATCCCCATTCGAGCTTCCTTTTTTCTTCTCCGTCATTCTATCTGCTGGTTTTTATTTAAATTATGTGGCTCACGCTCAGATCGAACCCGAATGTTCCGTGGTGGCTTTTTGGATGTAAAAGGAGCACTGATATAGAAGTACCCACTGAACGTAGGAAGGCCTGGGGGCGTTTAGTATGCCTCTGCGCACCTTTGAGCAGTGTCATCTTGGACTGCAGAAGACCCCGTTCGATTCGGGGCTGAGCCATAGCTGGGCGGTTTTGGTTTTTTCTCCCTCTTCTTTTCCATGTACTGTATCTCCTGACCTGATTTGCGTCACTTCACCGATGCTGGCTCACGATCAATCACGCTCAGATGCTGCACCCATGGCATAATTGTTTTAAAAATCCAAGCCTTCAGATATATGTAAAAAAACGCGCACAATACCGGAGCTCCTCGTTTCGTAACATCCGAAATTCGCCGCATTCGCCGCAGTCAGCTTCCCCATCGCTGCTCCACTCGGATCGCCTCCACTGGGCTCAACAAATCCGCAAACTCACCAAGATAATCCGCTGGGGCGTAGCTCGCGTGCACCGTTCCCCGCTTGCAGCCTACCAAATAATCCTCCAATATCTCCCGCGAGGAGGAGACGATTGCCAATAAACAGAGAAGGGGGAGCGACGAACCAGGAACCAGTGCATGCACGTTCACCAGCGCAGAGATGTTGCGTATCGTATAACATATATCATATATCATGTACAGGAGATCCCAGCTGAAGTCGAGCGGGGATGTTTGGGTGGGGTGAGGTTCTTCTCAATGGTGAGGACGCGTCTGGAGGGGATAGGACGAGCCTTTCCTGTGGTCACTTTGAATTGGTGATACAGGATCTTCGCCTTCCCAATGCATCGAGTCGCGCCTGCCTTTTCTGGGATCCGGACTTCACGCCCCGGCCAAAAATTCAGATGAACGGCAAGGTCCAAATTTATTTCGAATGGCGGATATGCTCTATTCTGCCTCCTCACTTTGAGAAATTGGTCTGTGCACGTGCCAAGCGCGTTAAAACGGCGAACAAACAACCGCAAATGACGCGAAATCTGAATTCGTGAATAGGACAAATATTGGGTCCTGGTATATCTGACAATTGCGAGTAGCATTTGTTCTCAAGATAATACAAAGCGTAGCTACAGATACACAAACCAATGAGTACATACAGCTTTGGTAGCATAGGCGTTTGTGAATGCCTATTGATGGCGCTGAATGCCTACTACCGGCTCGAACGCCTATTGTTGAATGAAAGGCTATACTTCGCCCATCGCCAATCATTTCTGATGGGAACGCCGCGGCTCCTCACGGCGTGACGGTAATGCTTCCCACTCTTTCTCACCACAGCCACCACTGGCACTCCCCAACGACCGACACACTCTGCGAGCGCAATCAGGGCACAGTTCAAGAGCTCAGGAGCGATTGCTCACAGTGCGCCGTTGCCACTTGGTGCCGCACGTATCCATTGCCGCGGAGGTGCGTTGTGCCCGCCACTTTCTGCTTGTACTCACAATCACTCGGACATCGCCCGCATGACCAACGCGTCGTTGACACGCGTTCCCGTCGTGCCAGCTGCTCGAATCGGTGTATCCGTTACCCCGCAGGCGCACTCCGCAAAATCGGTCGGCGAGTTGTACGTCCGCATACCGTGCGCATAATGCTGCCCGCAGCATTGTACCTGTGAGCTTCACAGTCGCCGGCCACCGCTGAGCCACCGAGTGGATCGAGTACTATCTCCTCTCCGACAGCTCTGTGCCCCGATTCCTTCCAACACGCTCAAAAGCCACCTCATGGCTGCCAACGCGTGAGCCAAAATCGTCGTCTGCACCGACTTGGGACCCGCGATGCCACTGTTGAGGGAACGAAACGACATTGATGCTCGTGCCTCGGAACTGGCCTAGCTTGCGGATTTGATACTCCCAACTCTCCAGGTTGTTGCTTGGACGGAAGATAGGTGCTGTGATCGCGCGTGGTTGCTGCGAAATATCAAAGGCGCCGCCGGGGCCGTCACCTGCTTCCAGAATGCGGTAAAGCGGCATCGAGTGAGCTAATGATGCGTCTAATGCACTCCCGAGGTCAATCGCGAGCTTGTCGACTCGGGTGGGTGCCTTCATGATATTACTATCCGTAGGATATTGATAACATTGCAAGCGGGTCCCAATTTGCTTGTGGTTTCGACGATCTCGGTGGTCATGGCGAGTATCTTTATTTCCCTTGCTCATTACCTATTCATTGAGGAATTGTCGTATCCAGAGCATATCGATCTCCAGGTAATGGCCGAGCGGAACATCCAAGTGGGATACACCCCTGATATCCTCACCGACGCTGGTATGACTCATCTCGTTGTCGCGACGCAGGACGAGTAATGAACACGCACACAGTCGCGGACTCCGCTGTGATGCTTGCCCTCATGGCCAGCCGCCGCGCTGGCCAAACCTATTCCTTCGTGAAGGATAATCAGGTCCGCTGTTCTTCTTTCAGAAGAATTACCGCTGATGCCTCTGGAGTGGCCTACCTTGCACTGGACACCTTTCGCCCTCTGTGGACCACAGCTCAGCACTACCGCCTTTTCCCCCACCCGAACCGCTGGCTTCCTGGGGTTTGGACGCATCGCGCACGCCGTACTCAAACGCCTTGCCGCTTGTGGAATCACTCATTGTATTTACACACCACGCCCCGGCGCTGCACCTCAGTCCGGCCGCAATGAACAACTCCGTGTGGCCCACGGTCTCGTTTTGGTCGCGCCGGTGGATCTCCGCACCCTCGCACGCGGCAGCGACATGCTCTTCGTGCTCGCTCCTGGCGGGCCGACCACTCGTCACCTCATCAATGCGGCCTTCCTGCGGCAAATGCGTCCCACGAGTATACTGGTGAACAACGGCCGCAGATCTGTTGTCGATTCCGCGGCCCTGGCGCAAGCGCTAGCAGAGGGATGGATCTGGGGCGCAGGTTTAGACGTCGTGGAGCCTCAAATGGGACCGGAGCATCCGCTCGTACGCGAGCCGCGGTGCGTCGTGCTACCCCACATTGGGAGTGCGGCGCTGGAGACCCGTGCTGAAATGGCGGCGCTCACGGTGCGGAATGTTTTGGCGGGTGTTTTTGGCGAGCCCTTGCCTATGGCGCTCGACTACTCAACTCTCATTTGAAGGCTTTCGGTGTCTAGCCCATGCCTGTCAACGCAATATAATCATCTCTATCAGACCCGAAGTCAAGTGGCTCAACCCGCCGCTGTGCATCATTCAAAAAGCTAGTACTACGAATACTTGGAACAAGAAAATATCTGCTGAGCCACGTTAACTCTCGTTTAACTCTTTCCAGTCCTTGGCCACTGCGGTAGATGAGACTGCCGAAGGGTCAGAAGAGAAAGAAGCAATTATCATTTGTCGGCCACTCACCGATTTTGTCATCATGCGTTCCGTAAACTGCGACTGCCCAGCCTTCAGTCTTCATACGCTTCACCCGCGCGCGACTCATTCTCCACGAGATCTGGCCGACCATTTCCCAGGAAAGCGCATCCATAGACAACACAATGCAGATATTCGCACCCATCCCCTTCCCGGCTCCTTCCCCGCGCAGCACCGCCAAAAGGTGGCTCTGCCAGTCCGCAACGTTCTCAACTCGCACCATACTTCGGTTGAAAAATAGCAGGCTTGCGACGGGGTCCGGAACGGATGCTTCTCCATAACAATGAATCATGGTCGTGAACAACCCAATATCCTCCGGCGCAGGGAGGGCCTTCGGGAGAGTAAGCGCGAAGGGCAGGGCCGGGAGAATGCGCGCAACGATGGCCTCCATCTCGGGGACCCAAGGTTCGAGCTGTAGCCTCGCGTCCGGACGGCCCTTTTTCCAGTCGTGGCGAAGGGAGATCGGCAGAGCCTCGGTGTACGGCAGTATATCTGTCACAAGGTTGTTTGACATCAGGTTCTGCAAAAAGTCGCTCAGCCAATGACCCGGGTATCCGATTTTGTGGAGATGAATAAGCAGGTGGATGAACGTCACAATGGTGCTGGGTGTAATGATTTTGGCCACGCTGTTTTTCTTCCCGTTGATGAGTGTGCACAGGAATACCCGGATAAGCCAAGTTTTGAGCATCTCTCGCGTGGCGAGTTCGGGGTTTGGCGTCGGAAGGTGAAGAGGGGAAAGGATCGTGACGTCTAACGCGTCCATGTAGACCACTCGACACCCAAGATGGCTCGAAAAATCTCGTGCTTCTAAGTGTGCGTACCTGCGAGTGTCAAGATTTGCTATGGAGTTGGAAAGAAAATCACACACGTGTTTGAAAATGCCTTCGGTTCTCCAAGGAACGCTGGAAAGCTGAGGAGGTGATTGGCACCCGTCTTCGAGTTGGTGTCCTGCAAACTAGGGACAGCGAATAGTGCTGTACCCAACGGGCCGTTGATGTAATCCCTGGCGAACCAATTTTAGCATCGACCATTCGCGGTAGTTAGCCAGAAGACATACGGAACATTGCTCAACCAAATTTTTGAAAATTTAACCGGGAGATTCAGATTTTCGCGCAATGCGGGGTAGGTCCTCATGCGAAGTAGCTCTGATTGTAGGTCGCCGTGGATGAACTCGAGTGTCACTTTGCCGTGCAACGATTCGAGTGCCGCGATCACAGAGTCGAAAAACCCGGCGACATACCCGAATGCAGGAGAGTCTGCGAGGAGCCTAAATGGGATCACTTTATGACGCCGATGGAACGTAGCCAACTGCCTGATGATCCCAAAGGTATCACCATCCATTGTTCCCAGTCGCCGTTCGCCAGGATCATCCTGCAGTCGCAGTTGGCGCCGCAGTCAGGTTTTGAAGACGGGACTTACGAAAAGGGTGGGATTTACGACCCAAGACGTCTTTACATGAGTTGCAGCCTGATATTGTACGGTTAAAAAAGGTAATAACACTAATATTCGTACCAATACTACCTTCTTCATGTTTGGTTTGGAAGCCTGAGCAGTTGGTTGGCGGAATGCTGAAAATTCTGGATGTCGGTCCCAAAGTTCGACTGGAGGTAAGAACGCCTTAATCTCCGAGTACCACTTCGACTCGTTGGCAAGATTAAATGACCGATTCTACGAAGGTATGATGTGCGATATATAAGATTAGATGCGGGTGTCATACCTCGTCTGTGCTAGGAGAATAAACATGTTGAGAGAGATAATGCGCAGTTGATCTTGATGGCAGAGATGTCCATAAACGAAGGGCGGCCTGGATTGCAGGCACGCATCGACTGTCCAATGAGATCCAAGGTCGTAGTTTGTTTCCAGTTTCTACCAACTTTGACTGGATCTCCTCGGCGGCGTCGCAAAATCTGTTAGATCGCGATGTCAGCGCATTGGGTCGAAGTTAGCCCGTGCATTTTACCGTCGGTGACAATATTGCGGCATGACCAATGCCGTGTACAGATAGAAAACTGTGGCTTGAAGTTCCAACTTCTCGACGGTGTCGTTACAGGTCATAATCTTGGACAAAAGGAACACGACGACAAGATCGCGGGCTAATGCGTGTTCCTTGATATCGAGTAGTGTGACATGGACTTTGAGGGCATCTTGTTGCTTTGTATTGATGCGACGAGACGTCTCATGAATGCCAACCAACGTTCCAAAGACGTGCCGCGCTGTTATGATTTTGATACCGTGCTTCTACTGGAAATGAGCCGGGACTCACCATCACCCACACCACCAAGTAGAAACGCCAACGAAGAAAGGCGGATGGGAGGAAGGCTCGTGAGGTCGATCGAGTCCAGTCCAGCTGCGTTCCCAGGTCCATCGCGCATGGAGCAGTTTTCTAGCAGGGATTGTACGTCGTCGTGCGAGATCTGAGATTGTTTGGGATTACAGATACTACGGAAGATCCTCAGATCGGACGCACCGAGAAATATTCGCAACTCGACGAACTGACACAACGTCAGAGACCAATCTCCATCACACGTTCGAAACATACGCACAGTGCTTGCTTCAGGATGGGGAGATTAAGCAGGCGCGCTCTCGCATCATCTACTGCAACGGGGTGATTCGGATTCAGCGCGATGTTCCGCCAGAACGACCAAACGGTGGCATCGGGCCCCTCGGTGGGACCCGCCTGCTCTACGCGCGCGATTTTCGGGGTATTTTCATGGATCGATATGGAATTTCCGGCGGCGAATGACTGAGATAGAGCCTTGGCAAGGCGAATGGATAATCTGGAAGCTAGCGGCGCCTGTGTCTCGAAATCCAAGTGCGAGCAGCACCGCAGAATGGCGGTTGCGCATTCCGTATAATTGCCCATTTCAAATAGTGCCGCACTGAGATTCGACGGATATATTGGATTGGTGGGCTCGAGCTTCTCTGCCTGCAAAGGAATATGAGTCTCATAGTTAAGACGAAAAAATCACAGCAATCTGCCTCTTGGTAGTATTGAGCGGCACTAAGTCGGCTGAGATGAGGAATTCAAGCCATAAAACCAAGAGCTTACTTGAGCCATTTGCTTTGGTTGAATGCTTTGTTTCCTTTCTCCTTGGCCTGGCGCGCCCGACTCTCAGGCTGGCTCTTGGGCTGACTGGGAGCAGCGACGCCTTTACGGGCTGAATTCCGGGGCCCCACCATTGGAGTAAATGCCTCGGTCGCACAGATTCCAAAGATTTCAATCTACGATCTGCTCGAGCTCCCGAGTGACAATTGGGCTTGACGCCTTGGTGAAAGAAAAGAAAGCTGGGGGCCTCAGTGTTGGCAATTAAGGCTTAAGAACCTCTCCCAGGGACCCTTAAGGGTTATTAAGGGTTAAGCCTTAATCTTAAGTGCAGACTTAAGGCCTTACTTCCACCTTGGGAAGTATCTTCCCACGCTCAATTCCGCCCAAAAAAGCCTCGTATAGTTAGTTGCAAGTTAGTTGATAGTTGGAAAGTAATCATTTCACGTATATACTTACTAGAACCCTAAGTTCCTTGACTCTGGCTTGGCCTCACCATCTAGGAGAGACTGCCTGCCTTCCTGCCAATCTACAACAGTGTCAGGTGCTGGTATCCTTTGAGAATTTCGCAATGGATGTTCAGGGTGTTTTTTTTTTTTAATCCCTACACTGTGGCAGGTTGGTGAACCTGGTTGACGGCAAAATTCGGAGCGGCAATCACCGTTGCCGATCCGGGCCACTACCGGCCCGTACTCTTAAGCCTTAAGGTGCTGGCGGCTTGACCCTTAAGGCTTATGTTAAGGCCTTAATAAGCCTTAATCAAATTAAGGCCTTAACCCTTAGGGCCAACACTGGGGGGCCTCGTGACTTCTTACCACCACCATCTTTTGGTGATGGCTAGATTTTGCGAGCCCCTCCGCTGCAGAGCGCAGCGTAGGGAGCAGCGCGCCCCTACCCCATGTGCCAAATGGGGCCCACCGAAGTGTGGAGGGTCTGAAGGACCTCGTAGAGCCAGTACTAAGGCCTACGCCGCAGAACAGAACAGCGGAGATTCCGGTGGAACCACTTCGTCAATACGACGCTCTTGGAGCCTTCTTCCCCCCCGTTGTAGGTCGTACCATCCCCACACTGAACAGTATCCTGCGCAGTGCCACCCAGCGCCGAGCACCAGATCTACACGGCCAGCAACTACCCAGCTAGACGCCACGTCACTTCTACGCACCCGTCCCTTTGCATAAAGCATGGACCGCAACGCCAGCCCTATGTCACCCTGCCGTGCGCGCCTCCCCGCGCTGATCTTCCAATGCCGCCGGCCCGCCCCCTTAGCAGCGACTACGAAGTTATCAGTAGTGACGCCAACGAGCGTTACCCGCACCTCATGCTATTCAGCCCGCCGCAGCATGTCCCAACGCCCACACCGCCGCTGCAGCCCCCCGCATAGCCCCGTCGACGGCACTGCGAGCGACAGCGCACGACGACATGAATGGCGCTGGGTCTGACGTGTGCGGATCATCAACCCATGCGCCAGTGCGCGCATGCACCGGCTCTCGCACATGTACCGACGGCTGCCCGACATCTCGCGCCTTTGTCCCGATCCTTGCATTCTCTACGTGATGTGCCAGAAATAAGTTTTTCCTCACGGCCCCTCGCCGTCTCTCCCCAAATTGCGTACATTTATTTTTTACAATGGAATTATATGGTTTACCTTATCTCGGTGCCTAGTAAGAACTATAAGGACACAAGCAACAGGGGAGTAAAGTAAGCACCACTAACCCAGGTCTGGGCCTGGAAGAAGACGTGCGCGATGGCGCGCACGCAACCCGAGCCCACTGAATTTACTGACAGCACTTCAGGTGCTGGACAGGAGGTGGGTGAGGGACAACGGAGCAGTAAAGGAGTGGGGGAGATACACCTTACGGTGCATCAAACTCACTCTGAAGCTGCCCCGCCGCAACGGCGGGACCTATTTAGGTCGGGGTCCGCCGGCCAGCAGTCCTGGCACGGCAGACACCTAACGGCGCGCTCCCAAGAAGCACGTCGAGCAGTGTCTGTCAACCCCACCAAACCCGAGGCAAGCCGCCAACGACCTTCGCGCGGTCGTTGGCGGGTCTCATCCCAAGCTACCAACAACCGTTTTAACATTCTTGAAAATTTTACAGGTGAACTAGACTCGGAAACGGAAGAGCGCGCGGTGGTCGGAGGGAGTAACGGCTCCGCCACCGGCCGCGCTTTCGATGAAAACCACCGCGATGGAGGGGATTGGGCCGACGGCCGCTCGGAGGCGAACCGGGACGGCTACCAACCCCTCGGGGAAGGACCTTCCCGGCGAGCCGATGAAGAACGGCTTGACGCAACTCTGGGCGCAGCGCGCGCACCAGGGGGCACCAGAAATGGTGTTTACGTGCATGCGCATGCACGGGGTGCTGAGAGCCAGCACCCAACCCCTAGAGCTAGAGGGGGAGACGCTGAAGGCGTCGACGCTCGGAGCAGTGAGCGTCTGGCCAGTGAAGGCCAGGGGGGTGGAACACAACCCCCCAATGGGAACACGCACCGTAGAAATGACGGAAGCCCATTTTTGCGACCCGTGCCGAATGCACCGCAAACAAACGCACAACCAGCGCCGGATAGAATACCAAATCCCCGCCCTGTACCTCGTCCCCCTGACCCGCAACCGAACCCAGCACCCGTGCCAGCGCCGGGGAGTAACCCCCATGAACGGGTTTACCCAGGCCCTGCCCCGCCGAGGAGGCGCCGAAACACGGGCAAGAAGAACACTAAGGCGTCCATTAAAATGGCGGCGCTAAACATAAAAGGAAGGGGGAACCCGGACGTACGACACGGAGACAACAAGTGGTATCATGTCTGGCAAATAGTACGTGAACAAAAAATTGGGGTTTTGATAGTCGGGGAGGCACACCTTGACGATAACCATAAGACGGATGTTGACAACCTCTTCGGCCGAGTGATTAGACTTGAATTCACGCCCGACCCAGTAGCCCCAGCTGCAAGAGCGGGGCTTGCTTTTGTCCTAAACAAGAACCTGGTTAAGACGGAGGGAATAACGATTCGAGAAATAGTACCAGGCAGAGCAATGATCCTTGAAATAAAGGATGTGCACGGCACCGACATGTCTGTCCTCGGAGTCTATGCGCCCAACCGACCTTACGAAAACGCGGCATTCTGGAAAAGAATTAAAGATTGGTATATAGCCCACCCGAGGGTCCAAAGACCAGACCTACTCGGTGGTGACACGAACTTTGTCGAAGACGCGATAGACCGCCTGCCTTCTCACCCGGATAGCAAATGCGCGACCGATGCCTTTGAAGACTTGAAAAGATATCTTGGACTAATAGATGGATGGCGTGAAACGTACCCGACAACTCGGGCATACACTTTCCTCCAGTCCCTTACGCAGGGAGGGGCGCAGTCGCGTATTGATAGGTTCTATATCAGACAGGACCTATTTGAAGATTCCTTTGAATGGGACATACAAACGGTTGGGATTGAAACTGACCATCGGATGATTACGGTGTGCCTAACCACAGAAGACGCACCAACCATTGGACATGGCCGATGGGTATGGCCAGCGCACATCATACGGGACAAGGTGCTCACAGAATTCATCCAAGATGAAGGATTGAGACTTCAGGACGCGATGGCAACCCTGGCACAGGCCGAAGCAAATGGCCAGTGGAACCCGAACAACAATGCGCAGACGCTGTGGATCAACTTTAAGACCAGAATTTGCGACAAGGCCAGAGAAAGGGCGAAGATTGTGGTTCCGAAAATCGTTAAAGAGATGGACACACTGAAAAACAGAATGGACTTGATTGCAGCGGACCCAAACCTCTCGGACGAGGAGAGGACGCTCTCGGGGGTGGTCCTACAAGAAGAGCTGTCGAAGCTAGAGCAGAAAAGACATAGAAGTGCACGTCTAACTGCACAGGTCCGGAACCGCTTCGAAGGCGAGGTGATAGGAACATATTGGACAGAAATAAATAAACCCCGCAAACCCCGCGACCTTATCCAGAGACTGCGCAAAGACACAAATGCTGAAGATCCACCCCAGTATGAAACAAATTCGAAGAAAATGGCATCAATGGCCCGCGACTATCACAACAAGGTCCAGAGTGACCAAACCAACACCCCAGCGGATGTTCGAGAAGAGAAGATCGGGACGGTGCTAGGCCGGGTAAACAGGAAGGTGACCGCAAAGCAGGAAGAACTCTTGAAGAAAAGACTCACATTGGTAGATGTCCGCAATGCGCTGCGACAGTCGGCAAATCACAAGGCCCCGGGCCTTGACGGAATAACCTATGAGGTATGGAAGATTTTGGATCAAAGGTACGAAAGTTTTAAGGCGACCAACAGGCCTGCTTTCAATATCCTCGGCGCCATGCACAGAGTCTACAACGACATCGAGAACTACGGGATGGTGCGAGGTACGGGATTTTCCAAAAGCTGGATGTGCCCGCTGTATAAAAAGAATGATAAATCAGACATTGCCAACTACAGACCAATCTCGCTGCTTAATACAGACTACAAAATATTCACCAAGGCTCTCACAATCAAGCTTGTATTGGTAGCGCCCGACCTTGTACATCCTAATCAGGCCGGATTCATCCCCGGCCGCCAGATTCGCGACCAGATATGGTTGACTAAACGCGTAATTGAATTGGCAGAGGCAACGGAGAGGAACGGTGTCATTGTCGCGCGTATTCGCGACGCACGCCCGCGCGTTCTTGAGACAAACCGTACCGTTGGTGGGACGAGGTGGGAGCAGTAGAGCCACCTAGAAAGCGAGTGATGATGCTTGCCTCGTCTGGAACACGAACACCTTGCTTTCGTAGAAGGACCACACAATCGGTCGTCAAGGTAAAAAGATGGCGCACGGAGACCTTCATAAAGATGTGGTAGCTTTTAGAGTACTGTTCTAGGCTGGTGGTGTCGACGTCCTCGATCCCCATGTCGCTTAAGGTCCCGGGGGAGTCGGTGAGGCGGAACTGGGGCCAGGACGGTAGTTCTGCAGCGCTGATACAGAGTACAACTGGGTCCTCCACGCTCTACATAATCTGTCAGTCGACAGGCAGCACAATAGAATAAGAAAGGACTTACGTTACGTAGATACACAAGGAGAAACCTCCGTGCAAGCTCTGGGTTCGTTGGAGGTCGCCGCGTGGGAGCAGCAATATGAAATGTAGACGATGGCTTGATCCAGTCGTTACTGAGCTGCCTTGTGATTTGGATTGGGGCCGTGGAACGCTTCTTCGCGTGCGAGATAGGTAAGACGGCGGCGGGAGGGTCAGGGCTGGGTGACAAAGAACGCAGGCGTAGGTTGGTAGTAGGAACTGGCGGAGGAGAGGGCCGTGTGACGGTGTCGCTGATGTCTTGAAAGGCGGCACGGCGGCGAGCCTGTTCAGCGTCACGCGCAGATCGACGCATGGCCTCCTCGATGTCCTTCTCTTCCTGGCAGCGTAGTTCCTCTTCAAGAGGGAGGTCAAGTGAGGGCGACTTGAGGCCGATACTGAGGTCAAATTGGTGGGCTGCAGAGTTTTGTGCCTCCTGGTATGCATTGAGAGCACGCAGTGGCTCGTTGAGGTTTGAAGCAAGATCGTCGAACGAACAGAAGGGGCGAGCGCCTGGAAAAACTGGAATGTGGGAGGGGAAGGGGACATTCGATAGAGCGGGCGTGATGCTGGAGGATGACGCTGAGCGAGGAAAGGTAGCGATGCGCGAGGATGATGCAACGCGCAGAGGGAGAGGGGTCAAGGCCGGGGTCGAGGCTGGTATGTTGATGCTTGTACTTGAATTACCAGCATGGTGGCGCGAGTACGCGCAGTTGCCTGTCTTTAAGCAATGTTTTTGACACATATTGTTCGTGCAGCACTTGTTGGTCCGGCCAGACGTGCAACCGGCGGGGTAGCGGTATGGTATCTTCGAGGGGACGGACACAGTCGTGGGCGGAGCCGTGGATGTCGCGGGAGCGATTGTAGGTCTTGCCAAAGGCGGCCAGCGATGGTTGTAAGCGTCGGCGTGAGCTGCAGGCTTGTAGCACTGATAAAACAATAGTTAGCCACGGCGAGATGAAATAGAATCACGGCGAGATGGAATAGAATCACGGCGAGATAGAATAGAAAAACATTTGGCCACGGCGAGAGTCAAAAAGACCTTACTTACCCTGAGAAACCAGTGGTCGCCGTCTTTCGTCAACTGTGGGTGAGATATGACCCACAGGCTGGGCAACAATTGTTGTATTTCGTTGGCAGCGGGAGCGGCGGGGCCATTTGCGAAGCACTGAGAAGCACTGAGAAGACGAGAGGATGGAGGCAGGAAGCAAGAGAACGCCAGCTCACTGACAGCTTGACAGCCAAGTGAAAGTTGATTCAAAGTCCGATCACTTGCTGCCGCGTATGCCGCCGGTTGGTTTGCCGGTGTCGCCAATTCCCGAATTTCCTGCGGTGTTCGAGGTGAAAAGCAGATAGGAACACTTTTCTGGAAAATAAAATAAAAGTCTTTATAGTGACCCCCCAGTTGATATTTTCACTCAGATCTTTCATAGAAGCTCTTCAGAATGATGATAGGAACATTATCTATGAGCTAACTTTTTCACCCGACCCTGCCAGGCCCGCCCATTAATGCCATCAATTCGGGCTTACATAAGGGTGCGGGGTTCCCACGCTCTCCATCTTACTTTTGTCCTGCACATGTGCCTTCAAGTTCCAGACAGATTTGAAGACATTACACTACATTTTGATGGCCCCTCGGCCAACCTCAGCCGACCTCGGTCCAAGTTGGCCGAGGGGCCATCAAAATGTAGTGTTAGGGGATCCAGATAAGACATCCTCGAGATAGGGATGAATCATGTGGCGTCCACGGAGCCCTTTGGCGTCGAGAAGCTGGATGATTTTTGAGGTACGATAGGCGGCGAAGAATTCCTCGTACGAGGAACGATTCACGAGCATTTGGTACGTGGTAGCCAAGAACCGTTCGTCGAATTCATCGTGGCATGCACAGAAGCCGAAGGAGACCCACATATCCAGGTCCGGCCCAGGGAAACTGAGTCCCAACATGGAGTGAAAATGGAAAAAATTACGCTCGTCCGCGCGCCACTCGTCGTACTCCCGAATTGCTGCATCCAAAGCTGCTTTCGACAGAGCAGAGGTCGAGGCCACAGGAGCAATGGGCTGGGCACCAGAGTGGAAATTACAAACCATAGGATGAGTAAATGTGGAGGAAAGATGACACACAGAGAACTCACCGGCCAATATGATGCAAACCGGTTAGGATATTGCTTAGAATGTCGCGCGGAGCCGTGTGCTTCTCAAACTCATTGAGACATTTGAGATGCTCCTGGTAAACTGAGCGGTAGTCGGCCGACGTGAACGGGACATCTGTCTTGATTCCAATGCACTAGGAGAACACTAGCCTACGAAAGATCAGCTCAATGCTACGGATTAAGCATTTAAAACTCACATACCTCTCCGTGCGCGTACCGCGCGTACCTCTCTGTGCGAAGTCGTGTCAGGCATGAAAGGGAAGAGTACAGTGGCGAATTGACGGAAATCGGTCCGCAAGACTGCCACCTTTCGAGAATCATGGGCGTCAGGAATGAGAAATAGTGAACTCAAACGTACCTGTAAAAACAACGGCGCTGACGGTTGGGTTGCCGAGGTAGCGGAGCTTCGAATCCCGGCCAAAGGTTTATAAAGCAGACCATCCGCTTACACTGGGATGATGGGAAAGAACAAATCGAACAACGGAATTAAGACATCCCCAAGCAATGTAATTATCTTTCTGCTCCTGCGTGCGAGTGACCTTGGACATCTCGGTGACCGTTGATGATGATATTGATATCCATTAGTGTGGTTGAGCCGCTGCAAGCAGCTATGGTACATTCTAAGTTTATTGTACATGTATTAGTGTGAATGATGCGTGTATTCGGTCCTTATGAAGTCCGTTCACCAGACTGCACGGTAGTGGGCAGGGCAGGGCCGGCAACTGCGGGACGAGGGGGTACTACGGGCAAATCGTGTGTGGAGCGCGAGCGCAGAGGAATGCTCGAACGCTCGGTTGCGGAGTCAAACTCGAACGCACAAGTGCGGAGCAGAGCTCGGACACACGAGGGGGCGGAGCGAGGCTCAAACACCTCGAGCATCGCTCTCGGTGACCGTGGTGTCGTTGATTGTGGCCTCTCCTCGCAGGGTTTGCTTGACCTTGTATTCATGGAATCTTCACGCGGGCGGCGGGCACAGCAGCGGCGATCGAGGAGACGATGGCGGAGACAAAGCTGCAGGGTGAAGCCACGAGAAAGACGACAGAATGGGTCGGGTGGAGACGAGTGATTGGAATATATCTCTAAGCGAAAAACTGTTCGAGATCCACGGCGTGACAGAACTGTGTCCGGAGAGAGAAGATTTACCCCCGGTAGTTATGCTGCCCCGGGTACGTATATCCCGGGCCGTGGCCGTGGCTGGAGGACGTGTATGGGGTGGTAGGGTATGCGGGCGGCGCCGGAGACGGCGCGTAGGCATACGCCTGCGGCTGCGGCTGCACGTACGCATACCCTGTGGGGCTTGCGGGGAGCTGCGCGTGCGCCGTGCGAGGTGTGACTGAACCGGATTGGGAGAGCGACAGGTCGGGGTATGCGCCGCTGGAGTAGCGCGGCCGGGTGTGCATCGGTGGCGGTGGGGTGTATGGCAGGGCAGGTGCAGGAGCGGGGGCGGCATTATAGTACGCAGAAAGAGACGGCACGGGCCGGGGTGCGGGGGCGGGTGTAGGCTTAGGCGCTTTGCTCACGGTGATGTACTGACAGACGAGGCCTTTGCGTGTGCAGCGTGCGCATGGTGTGGATGGGGGTTGCGAGGTTACCTCGCAGATGATGTTCTTGTCACGGCAGTTTAGGCAGACCATGCGGCGCTGCGTGGAGAATGGGTAGTATGACATTGGTAAGCAAGTTCGACTGCTGAGAGGTTCACTAGATTGTATGTTCCTAAGGTCCAGACAATGGCCAGGTTATATACGCGTTGTGAACGCGCTTCCGAGTCAACAAACGCGAATTGTGTCAAGATGATGCCAAACGACTTGGGCTGTGCGAGAGCTATTAGTTCTCACGGAAATTTGAGCACATTTGGTAGACGTTCAGAGCATAATAGCTGAGATCGCTGGCAGGTGCTGTAGCTCGCAGCAGATGTCGTCACTGAAATTGAAGCCACCAAACGGGGCCGACAGCCATGCCAGTCAACTCGATGCCAGATGAGTCATGCTAAAGAGGATTTCAACGCCTTGAAACACAATCAGCAGGGGCGTAGCTGTGTGCTGTGAAGCAGGGGACGAGGGAAGTCCGGCCATCAACGTGTCAGTCACAGTGACACATGCTTGTCAGATGTGACTCCGTCTCCGTCATCAACGCTTGTTCTTTCTTCGGAAGTTTCTTCTTGGTCACCATGATTCGAGAAATCTCCGAGTCGCCTCTCGGGCCCGCGATAACATTCGATCTCATCTCAAAAGCTGTATGACATACTCGGTGAACGTCGTCGTTAACTTCGGATTTTACCTCTCCTCAAATTCCCCAGGCGTCAACTATTCTGAAAAGGGTGACATATCTTACCAATTGCACACTGGGGTGCGTCCTGAACTCACTCGAATACTCCACTCTTCTGACCCCCACAAAAGGTCAACCAAGGACCCTTTCGTGTGCATCTACAGCGGGGTCACGGTCCTCTCGAACACGACAGCCATTTCGAATCTCCCGGTCTTTATTCAGCAGACCCGTGCGGGATCGTGAGTCTTGTGGTAGTGCATGGCACCGCCGATCCCGTATACACCCTGTGGCGCATCATCAGCTCCGCCGGCTTCAACGTGTTCGCCCAGACTGATCTCGCTGCGCCCAATGCCGCTATCGAACTCGTGCTATACCAGGTGGACCAGTTGTCTGACTCTGTGCGTCAAAAGTTCCGTATCACTCATTGTTCACCCGCATACGCGCGACACATAGCTTGCGGACATGACCGCGACCGTGGAGATGGTTAACTACGCCACGGGAGCAAGTGTAGGCGCGCAGACGTTTGTATACTCCTTCTCTCCCTCTGATTATTCGTTCCTTATCGCACCCTTGACAGAACCGAAATTTCTTCCCCGCTACCAACCTTACTTTGAACGAAGGCGCGCGGAAGGCAAGTACCTCCTACCTAAGACATAAACCGCCATGTTTATTGACGTGATCATGATGTCGCAGTTGCGTGTCAACTTCACCAGCACCAACGCACGCAACGCTGGTACCTTTACAGCCTACTCGGAGGAGTTCTATATCAAGGGCGCGAACCCGCCGAAGTGTCTCGCTCTCACAGAAGTCACCCCAGCACTGAATTTAACCAATGCGCAAAGCGGCATGGCTACAGGCGGCCTCTGCGCGCTACCACAGGACCCATATCATGATATACCACTTTGAAACATCCAAAATATATGCGAAAGTTAGTCTCAATTTTTTTTGCATGTTTTACCGTGAAACATTGGTGATTTGTTTTAAAATGTGTCTTGCATAGATTGGGTGGAACATTCAGGAGTGATTTTAAATAGGTTTTCAATATTTTCCACATGTTTCTAGCATGTATATCTTGATTCTTCTTGAATGTAATACCAAAGACTATTGTGAAGGAAGTGTAAATATATTTTGACCCAAAACTGAGGGAAACATGTGGGATTTAGTGTGATGATGTCACACAATATCTTTTGAATGCCTCTTGCATGATCTTCTCTATATTTATTGCATGAAGCTCGGTGAAGTATGGGAGACCCATTGAAATACTTTTTTAAATGGGTCTAGAATATATCTTTCATGAAAGAAAGATATTCTACACTGGAAGTGTACAGTGGCGCTCTAAATAAATGCCGAGCCATGGTTTGACATCATTTCATGGTCGAATTCCTTCAAACAAAATTGTGGCATGAACATTCAGTAGTGCTAAGCTCGTTAGCATCGAAAAATCCATACCATACCTACTTCAATGTTGTGCAATAAAAATATTTGGGGTGTTCTGAAAAACCGACTTTGTGGGCTGGCATGCTATCGAAAATCGGTCATTTCAGCATGAAAGTACTTGAAAAATGAAGTATACTCACATTTTAGTTGACTCGATTTGATACTCATTTGAGCTCACACAGAGGCTCTCAAGTTCGCCATTTTGGGCGAAAATGGGCGAAAATGCTCCCAAAAAAGCAAAAGTGACCGATTTGCAGTGCCCATTGCGAGCTCAAATGAGTATCAAATCGAGTCAACTAAAATGTGAGTATACTCCATTTTTCAAGTACTTTCATGCTGCAATGACCGATTTTTGATAGTATGCCAGCCCACAAAGTCGGTTTTTCAGAACACCCCAAATATTTTTATTGCACAACATTGAAGTAGGTATGGTATGGATTTTTCGATGAAAACGAGCTTAGCACTACTGAATGTTCATGCTACAATTTTGTATGAAGGAATTCGACCATGAAATGATGTCAAACCATGGCTCGGCATTTATTTAGAGTGCCACTGTAAAAAGACATTGAAGAAAGATTTTGAATCTCTTTCCCCACATCTCTTGAATGATACAAGTAGATATATTTGAGAAGAGTTGAGAATGATTTCAGAGTCATTACACCACTGAAAATTGAAAAGCAATGGAGAAAATACAGAAGTTACATTCAAAATATGATTAGAGTGTTTTTAGCACAATTCACAGGTATTTCATGTTTTTTTCCAACAATAAAACTGAAGAATTAGCTAAAATGTTTCAAGAGGGTAAAATCAGGGAATTATGAAGGCAGTCAAAAAGGATTCAAAATGGTGTTCTGCATATTTTGCTGAAAAAAAAATCAAAATGTGATTCTGCATGTTTCTCAGTTCGTGCTTGTGTGGTGGGGATCATGCAATTATCTGTCAAGTATGAAAAATCATGATCAATTGTTCTGCCATCCTGTTGCAGGAAGTGCAAAATTGAGAATAAGGAAAAAATTGTTGGCAGCTTGCAGAGTAACATGGTGGGACAAAGATGGTGGCAGGACAATGGTGGCAAGATGCGGTACAGTCAATTCAGAGTGGGAAACCAGGAAAGCAGACATGTGGGAAATTAGAACTGGGCATCTGGGAAATTTAAAGCAATTCGGTGGGCTGTGTGGAATTCTGGGTGGCATATGCAGCCCTGAGCCTCAGAGTTGTGTCTGGTGTGGCAATCAACCACTGTTCAAATGTGCTGCCAAGATGCAGTACAGTCCAAAGTGGGAAATGCAGGAAAGCAGGCATGTGGGAAATTTAAAGTGAGCATATGGGAAATTTGAAGCAGTTTGGTGGGCTGTAGTGTGGAATTCTGGGTGGCATGTGCAGTCCTGAGCCTCAGAGTGTGTTTACAGTTGATTGCAGTACCGAAGGTGTGAATGAAAATTTTCCTGTTTAGGATGTTTTTCAAAGAATTCCCAGATCTCGGTCAGTTCTTCATGGATTTGGAAGAAATCATACTAGATAATTCAGGCTAATTCGTGCGGAATTAGTGATATGGAGAAGCTTGTCAAAATATTTCATAGTGGATGATCTTGGATTTCAGGCTGTTTGGGGGTTGGATGCCTTCTAGCAAGCCCAGTACTGGTTCAAACAGCCTGGTTTTGTGAGCCAGAAGACTTACATGGATTGTGAATGATGTCATAGAGTCAAAATTCCATAAAGTCCATGGTTGCATTCAATTCTCACAATACTTCCAGATTAGAGCAGATTCCCCATTGTCAGAAGTGATTACAGGCATCATAGACTAAATTATCTGGAATTCTGGCCTGATGGCATCTTTCTCAATGTATGTTAGTTCACTGTTGCAAAGAATCAGCTCATTTGAACATGTTTGGACTATGCTAGACATCACTTATCGCAGAAACAGTCCAAAATGACAGGCCAACTAAAATAAAGTATTTTGCAAGTTTTTTTCTATCACTAATTGCGGATGAATTAGCCTGGAAGATCTGGCGAGTTTTCATCTGAATCGGTGCAAAACTGAGGAACATCTGGGGAACATCCCATATGGGAAATTTTTCATTTGCGCCTTCGGTACTGCAATTAGCTGTAATGTGTCAATCAACCACCATTCAAATTTACTGCCAAGATGCAGTACAGTCAGTTCAAAGTGGGAAAGCAGGAAAGCGGGCATGTAGGAGATTGAAAGCAATTTGCGAGGCAGCAGCGTGGAATTCTGGGTAGCATATGTAGCCCTGAGCCTCAGAGTTGTGTCTGGTGAGGCAATCAACCACTGTTCAAATGTGCTGCCAAGATGTGGTAGAGACAGTTCAAAGTGGGAAAGCGGGAAAGCAGGCATGTGGGAAATTCGAAGCAATTCAGTAGGGGGTGGTGTGGAAATCTGGGTGGCATATGCAGCCCTAAGCCTCAGGATTGTGTTCAATATGTCAACCAATCATCGTTGAAATTTGCTGCCAAGACGCAGTACAGTCAGTTCTCAGTAGGAAAGCAGGAAAGTGGGCAAGTAGGAAATTTGAAGCAACTTGGTAGGCTGTGGCATGGAATTCTGGGTGGCATATGCAGCCCTGAGCCTCAGAGCTGTGTCTGGTATGTCAACCAACCACTGTTGAAATTTCCTGCCAAAATGCGGTACAGTCAGTTTGAAGTGGGAAAGCAGGAAAGCAGGCAACTGGGAAATTTGAAGCAATTTGGTAGGCTGTGGTGTGGAATTCTCGGTGGCATATGCAGCCCTGAGCCTCAGAGTTGTGTCTGGTGTGTCAACCAACTGCCATCGAAATTTCCTGCCAAAATGCGGTACAGTCAGTTCAAAGTGGGAACGTGGGAAAGCAGGCACTTGGGAAATTAGACCTGGGGACATAGGAAATTTGAAGCAACTCAGTAGGCTGCAGTGTGGAGTTCTGGATGGCATATGCAGCCCTGAGCCTCACAGTTGTGTTTTATGTATCAATCAACCACCGTTCAAATTTGCTACCAAGATGTGGTACACTCAGTTCAAAGTGGGAAAGCAGGAAAGCAGGCAATTGGGAAATTTAAGGTGGGCAGCTGGGAAATTCGAAGCAATTTGATAGGCCATGGCGTGGAAATCTGGGTGGCATATGCAGCCCTGAGCATTAGAGTTGTGTTCGGTGTGCCAATCAACCACTGTTCAAATTTGCTATAAATATGTGGTACAGTCAGTTCAAAGTGGGAAAGCAGGAAAGTAGGCAACTAGGAAATTTGAAGCAATTTGGTAGGCTGTGGCATGGAATTCTGGGTGGCATATGCAGCCCTGACCCTGAGGGTTGTTTTCAGTGTGTCAATTAGCCACCGTTCAAATTTGCTGGCAAGACACAGTACAGTCAGTTCAAAGTGGGAAGGTGGGAAAGCGGGCACTTGGGAAATTAGAACTGGGGACATAGGAAATTCGAAGCAACTCAGTAGGCTGTAGCATAGAATTCTGGATGGCATATGCAGCCCTGAGCCTCAGAGTTGTGTTCAGTGTGCCAATTGGCCACCATTCAAATTTGCTACCAAGAGGTGGTACAGTCATTTTGAAGCAGGAAAGCAGGAAAGTGGGCACTTGGGAAATTAGAACTGGGGACCTAGGAAATTTGAAGCAATTCAGTAGGTTGCAGCATGGAATTCTGAGTGGCATATGGAGCCCTGAGCCTCAGACTTGTGTAGTGTGTGTCAATCAACCACTATTCAAATTTGCTACCAAGAGGCAGTACAGTCATTGCGAAGTGGGAATGTCACGCTCAAGGCTTCTCATCCACTGTTCGGTAAGAAGAACAGGGATTGGGGAGTGAGGTATAGCCAAGAAGGTTTTAGAATAAAAGACTAAAGAGTTACAGCGAATATACTACTCTACTTATACTGTTTAACGAGTCGTGTGAACTACGAGATATAACTATGTACAATAACCCGTAGACACATGTGAAGACTGCGCCTGTCAATCGTCTGTCATACTTTATTAACTTACCGTGGTTTCCCTATTGTTACAATGCAGTGTCTGCATGTCTTCTTCGACTTCGCGTTACCCGCGCGATGGTGACATCCTTTCCTCGTCATAATAGATATTCATATCCTAACCGGCATTCTCCCAGTCTTCCCAGATCGGGTCATCGATGTCGATGGGCGTTGGAACGATAAGATTAGGATCAAATCGTGACATTACCCCCCCTCTAGGGTCGACATCCCCGTCGACTGTGACGAATGTTCCGGTTTCCGGAATAAATAATTTCTTCGTCGAGTATTCTAAGGACTCCTCCTTTGTCTTGTATCTTTCAATTAAATAGTCCCAATGTCCCTTCGGTAGGACCGGCAAAGCCCGAATTACGATATTGTGCTCGACATTAAATCTGTCCAAGAGCTTTCCCGCATTCATCAAATGCCTTCGTGGTTCCCACGTCTGTTCATTCAACGGGTAATTCTTCCACTTGACAAGGTATTGATAACCTCGTCCACGCTTCCTGTGCTTCAGGATCTCCTCCACCTCGTACTCTTCGTTTCCTGAAATGATCTGCAGCACCAGCCACTCCTCTCTTCTCTCTGCTGGGGGTTCCACATACAGCATTAAGAGTGCCTCGTTGAAGACCAGATATGACAGATCCATCTCTTACACATCCTCTCCTCATTTTATTGATACCACTTGGTTGACCTATTCCTTCTTGAAGGCTGCTCCACGAGCTCCATAACTGTACCCTACTCATCTTGTATCGCGTTCGACACCTGGCTTGGCTTTGCCAGCGAGGTGAAGTGGAGCGAGGCGAAGTGGAGGCGAGGCGAAGCAGAAGGGAGGCGAGGCAGAGGGGAAGTCACAAGGGTGTGAAGTCGGGTGCAAGGTCGCAAATTCGGTGGGGCATGAAGTCGGCAGCACGCTCTCAGTTCTATGTTTGGTGCCGCTCCCAATCACGTTGTAGCGGAATTTCTGTTTACGATGCGTGCCGCTTTGGTTTCCGCTCTTAATTGTGCATTTGGAATGGCAGGGCACGTGAGTCCGCTCTCAGTCTATATTTGGTGCTGCTTTAGTTGTTCCCAATCGCGTCGTATGTGGGATTTCCGTTCGTCGGATGCGTGCCGCTTTGGTTTCTGCTCTTAGTTGTGTGTTGCAGAAGTGTGTGTGTGGGTTTAGTCTGGGAATCGGATTGTCGTGGGTTGGGTTTGTGTGAATCGGAATTCTGTGTGTGTGGAATTGGTTTCCGTTCTGTGTGTTATGTTGTGGTAAATGTGCGGGATCGGAATTGTGTCTTGCAGGAGGCTCGTGCTTTGCCGCTTTCGGCTGATCTGCCCGTTTCCGCTTCGTATGTGCCGTTCCAGAGTGATCACAAAGTGATGGCTCACAGCGTTGTAGTCAGTCAATTCTTGGGATTTTGGCAAAACTAAATCCCACACCACCTGTACCCCCACCTGTGCAACTAAGCCTCGCTCACACTGAGTTGACCACATCCTCACTTGCCTCTAGCAGGGCATTTCACTCTCACACCCCCTTTAGCAAGGTCCCAACTTATCGGGCTTCCCTGTAATAGGATCACCAACTTCGCGAGCTTCACCCTTTGTAGAAGTCAGCCTGGGCGAAGCCATATTGGTTTAAACCGCTGTCTTTCACAGTTCACAATACATCATCAGTGCCACTTGATGGATCGCTCTGGACAGAAAACAGTGCCGATTCCATCTGGTTCTGTCTAGAAAGTGCCTAAATGCATGGATTTTTCTGGGTTGTGCATTATTCCTCTCATGTATCACCGCTTTCTGGCACTTTATTATTTGCAACCACATGGTACAAGACCTGCAAACCCTCACAATTGCTCCCTCTTCCTGTCGCACATCACCAGAAGGTAGCATGGAAGGAGGTGATTTAAACAATACCAAATACCTGGGATCTTGGTGGAAGGAGGCTTGTAGAAGGGTTTGGAAGGATTGCAGTGAGATGGAGGGGTGTGTCCATGGGATATGGCAGCTCAAAGAGGTATAAAGAGAGGTGTGGTTTTACAGGGAAGAGAGGAGGTTCGGAGGACTTTGCAGATGCTCAAGACTCTGGAAAGATGAACAGGAGATTCAGTAAGGCTCGCACTGACAGTAGGTGCCCAGTTCTAATTTCTCACTTGTCCACTTTCCCACTTTCCCACTTCAAGCTGACTGTACCGCATCTTGGTACCAAGTTTGAATGGTGGTTGATTGGCACACTGAAAACAACTCCAGGGCTCAGGGCTGCACATGCCACCCAGATTTCCATGCTGCAGCCTACTGAATTGCTTCAAATTTCCTACTTGCCTGCTTTCCCACTTTCCCTGTCACGATTTGATCCTAATCTTATCGTTCCAACGCCCATCGACATCGATGACCCGATCTGGGAAGACTGGGAGAATGCCGGTTAGGATATAAATATCTATTATGACGAGGAAAGGACGTCACCATCGCGCAGGTAACGCGATGTCGAAGAAGACATGCAGACACTGCATTGTAACAATAGGGAAACCACGTTAAGTTAATAAAGTATGACAGACGATTGACAGGCGCAGTCTTCACACGCGTCTACGGGTTATTGTACATAATTATATCTCGTAGTTCACACGACTCGTTAAACAGTATAAGTAGAGTAGTATATTCACTGTAACTCTTTAGTCTTTTATTCTAAAACCTTCTTGGCTATACCTCACTCCCCAATCCCTGTTCTTCTTACCGAACAGTGGATGAGAAGCCTTGAGCATGACATAATAAAAGACTACCCTTCATACCCTCGTACCGCCATCCCCACCGACCTCCTTTCCCTTTCTCCCCTCCCCCTTCCACTTCGCGCACTTCTTGCGTGTCTTACTACCTCTCTACTTGGACTCTCGTATTTGAAGATCCATTACCCTATTCCCCACCTGCCGACCCTCTACCTCGTCCACAACGAGTAGAAAAAACTGCAGCGACAATCTTGAGCGGGCCGTTTAAACAGACGACGCTGTGCTAAGGGAAACGTTGAGTCCGTCCCCGCACAATAGCAGTCAAAGGAGTACTAGCCAAATCCTCGGAGAGGGCTATCTTGCTATCGCGGGGGGTGTTGTAGAAGACCCCGGATAGTTCTGTTCGCAAAAGCCACGCCTTGACTTCACCACCCCGCTTCGTGCGGGAATCCGATTACCGGCCCACCGTGACTTTCCGGGCCCCGAACCCATTTGACCTCCACGACTTCTCCAACTCGGAGGACGAGTCGGAGTATTTCTTATCTGCCCCCTCCCGAGCCATTTTCCCGCCGTGTCCGCCTATTAGTGGACAGCTTCGATATCCCTGACCACGCAACCCTACACCATCACCCGCCATGTCCCAGCATGTCTCCCGTCAGAATTCCCCGCACCCCCATGCCTATTATGAGGCACAACCAGAGCCAACCCCGGCTCCAATCCAATATGATCCACAGCAGTTCCCACCGCTGCTGACATCACCCCGGAACTTACCCCAGCAACCATCCCCCGCAGTTCATGCCGCATACCATACTGGTCCCCCACCCCAACCGTCACCCCGACGGTACACCCTGGATGAAATACGCCAGGTTCTTCCTCCGAGGCCGACCACCTCGAAAATCACCCTTGCTCGGATGCCCCCGTGTTTTGATGGCCATGACAAGGCCAAATGGGAGACATTCAGGGACGCTGTCACTACATACATGGGGGCGTATGAGTCGGAGTTCAACTCTGACAAACAAAGAATATTCTTCGTCCTATCACTATTGAGGACGGATGATGGAACCACTTGCCCCGCCTCAAATTGGGCAAGGAATTGGAAGCGTGGTGTGATGCGGACTGCGGTTTCTTGACTGTCAGACAAATGTTACGTCTGTGGGTACAGTACTGCAGAAAAGGTATCGTCCTCTAGGGGGAAATTTGTGTAGCAAGTGTCGGGTGGTTTTTATTCCTCCGAAGTACGATGGGTTAAGTTTACAAGGGATAGATCTTTAGATGGGTGGGCAGGATCTTTTATTTACAGGCTTTCAGTATGGACCACTGAGAAGCCTTGGTGTGCTGGGGGGTGCAGAGTTCGTTCCTTTTCAGCCTTCCAGGGTCCGATAACTCGGTTGCGTATCCTATACAGGCTCCTTTTGAGGGAGGACAGGAGGAGTCACGGATAGAGTCGCGTTTCTTCCTCTGGGTGTTTGCTCTGTGCAGTGGGTGGGATTTTCTATGCTGCGGTTTTATTTCTCCGTTTAATGTGCGGGACCTCAGGGCCTGTTTTGAATTTCGTAGCCTAAACTCCGCAATTCCCTTCCTTTGGGACCCCTTTCTTTATGTCTCCACTTGAACCTCGAGGTGAGATATTCGCCGACGAGGTGACCGTGCTGGTTGGTAGATTGCTATGAGGACTGGATATCTCCTAGTTGTCCCAAGTCAAGGACCGTTTTGCCTTCCGATACTACTCGGTCAGAACAGTTACACACTAACAGAAATTCTCTTGCTGGCTGTTTAGATACCACTCCACCTTCGGTACGTGGTGTTTTATCATTTTCAGGATCTCCTATACGACCTGGTCCTTTTTCTGGTCGGAGTTCCCTACTGGAAGCGACTAATTGGCCACTCCTTGTGCTCTGGGTCTTGCGTTAACCTGTACTTTGTGGTACTTCGGTTTGTGTCCATCTTGTGTCTGAAGACAGAAGAAGAGTTTCTTTCTCGGCCTGTGAAAGCCTTAGGAATTTAGGTGGGGAAATACAAGATGCCAGTCTCGAATAATATGCTAGGTTTTTATACTCTTTGCCCAGCCACCGGCATATCGTCCTGACATGCGTTCTTCATTCTAGACACAGCCTTTCAGTCCACAAGGTAGCTCCTACCCCCTTTTGGCCTGAAGGAGTCCGCTTTCCTCCTCTCCTTTGCTGGTGGAGTGCCTTGGACGGAGGTGCTCCTATAGCACCGCAATTAGCCTGGTTGAGCCCCTCATGGTTTGCAGAACTTGTTTCTCCTTTGCCCTGATACGTTTCCTCGAGTTGGTTACCTCCTTTCCAGCGCAAAGACCATTTTACAGCGTAGTTCTTGAATTGGACGAATTCTTTCACTGCGGAATTCGTCCCCTTGTTGTGTTGGCGTCGTTCTTGATTTATTCTGCCCATTCCTCCTTGCCGGAACTCATCTCCCTGTCATATCGGTACCATTCTTGACTTGGTTGACCTATTCCTTCTTGACGGAGTTCATCTCCTCATCATATTGATACCGTTCTTGACTTGGTTGACCTATTCCTCCTTGACGGAGTTCGTCTCCTCGTCATATTGATACCATTCTTGACTTGGTAGGCCTATTCCTCCTTGACGGAGTTCATCTCCTCATCATATTGATACCATTCTTGAGTTGGTTGGCCTATTCCTCCTTGACGGAATTCATCTCCCTGTCATATTGGTACCATTCTTGATCTGGTTGGCCTACTCCTTCTTAACGGAGTTCATCTCCTCGTCATATTGATACCATTCTTGACTTTATTGGCCTATTCCTCCTTGACGGAATTCATCTCCTCGTCATATCGGTACCATTCTTGACCTGATTGGCCTACTCCTCCATAACGGCTGTTCTCCGAGCTCCATATCCATACCCTACTCGTCCTATAGCCTGTTTCTATCATGTTTGGCGCCTGGCTCGGCTTCGCCGGCGAGGCGAAGCGGAGTGAGGTGAGGTGGAGGTGAGGCGAGGCAGAGGAGGAAGCGCGAGGCAGAAGAGGGAGCGCGAGCGAAGTCGGTGAGGTAGGGCAAGGGAAACAGCGAGCGGCGCGGCGAGCAGGCACACGGGCGAAGGGATACAAGCGAGCGGCGCGGAAAGCGGGCGTGCAGGCGAAGGGAAACAGTGTGTGGTGAGCAGGTGCATGGTCGAAGGGATACAAGCAAGCAGTGCAGAAAGGCGACGAGCGGGCGCGTGGGGAAGGGAAACAGCGAGCGGCGGGCGGGCGGAAATAGCGAGCGAGCGGGCGGAAACAGCGAGCGGGCGCGTGGGCAAAGGGATACAAGCGAGCGGCGCGGAAAGCAGGTGCAATCGAAGTGCGAAGTGTGTAGCACGGCGGAGAATTATGAAAAGGGGAGCGGGAACGCAAGAACCGGGGATTCTATGTGAACGGAGTCGCATTATGCGGTGGTCTCGAATGGCGGTGTAGGTTGCCAGTGTCACCTTTACCAACACTTATGTCGCTGAGTATTATTGAAGTTCCGCTGGCGTTTTTATCCCACAAGTCCTTTATGTCCATTTGAAGATTCTCTCCGCTATCCGTCCGCACTATAGTTTTATGTCCCGCTTGTTTTGGTCTTCTCTTTATCTCGTTGTGCATTCGGGTGGTCGCCAGAGTCGACACATAGTGGAGGCTCATATCTCCTTTTGAAGATTCTCTCCGCTATCCGTCCACACTATAGTTTTATGTCCCGCTTGTTTTGGTCTTCTCTTTATCTTGTTGCGCATTCGGGCGGTTGCCAGAGTCGACACATAGTGGAGGCTCACAGCGGCAATTTGCCGCTTCCAATTGGATATACATTCTTCAATTTTATCGAAGAATTAGAGAAGACGTTCCAGGATCAGAACGTCAAGGAGACGGTGTTTCTACGCCTTCTCGGGACTCGGCAGGGGAAGACGCCCTTGTCCGATTTTCTTCAGGCGTTCGAGTTAAACGCAGAAGAGGCTGGATACCAACCTGGCAAAGTAGAGCACGACACGTTTTTGTGTCAAACTCTGGAGGCCCTCATCGCGGATGGGGTCAGACGCCAGCTATATGCTGGAGGGATTGAAATTCCGGGAGAATCCCGGAATTTGAAGAAGCGGCCGCTGACAATCAGCAGCATCATGGAGCACGGGAAGCTCCTTCAATTCCAACGGGAGCAGGGCGGGATGTTCTTCATCCCCGCCAAGTCCCCTGTCGCACCACCCGCGACACAAAATAAAAAGGCGGGACCGGGGGTAGCCACCAGGCTGCCGAGGGGTGAACAAGCCCCGATGGATGTGGACAGGGCACGGCAGAACGTCCGGCCCTTTACATGTTACAACTGTGGCAAGGAGGGCCACATGAAGCGGGAGTGCCCAGAGCCTCCCAAAAAATGTTTTAATATCTGGTCGATCAAGACCGAGGACTATTTGCTGGACGACCTGCAGACTCTCGCAGCCATACTGCAAGAGAAGGGTTTTTAAAGGGGCCCCTGCTTACAGCCAAAGCAGCGCCCCCGAATATGAAGTACAGACACTATATAGACTTAAGTAAAGTAGATACTATGGACAAAGTAGTAGATGATATATATACGGAAGAAAATACTAGTTTACGAAAGAGTATACACGATTTCTTAGTAGCGAGTGTAGAAAATAACAAAAAAATACGTATCTTGGAGAATCAGAATCGTAAAAATAATTTAAAAAACAAATCCAAGGACGAGGCGGAGAAGAGATGGAGCATGTACAAAAAGGCCCCTGGAACCCAAACCAGTGAGAAAAATAGTGAGACAAAAAGGGCGGCGATGCCGTGGAGGCTCAATCCTTGAAAAGGAGGAAGCACCTAAATGGAAGGTGACTCGGGTGCCATTCGGCTTAAAGAAAATGGAAGCCGCGAAATGGTTGGCCCAACGAGCGATGGGTGTGTCGGAGGATAAGCTCATGAAAGAGCTTAAGGAATACCAAAGGCAGAGGAAGCATCATGAGATGCTCGTTCCCATTATGTTAACAGCGTTGAACAATGGGAAGACGTGTGCAGTCAAGGCTCTTCTCGATAACGGGTGCACTACCACGTGCATCGATCGAGACTACAGTCTTTAACCGTGAAGCGAAACGCTCAAGCAAGTCTGTGATTTCTGGGTCGGATTTGTATGAAGTCTCCTTAGTCCTTTTCATAGTTAAATAGTATGGCATCTGGACTACCTGGCCATATAAAGGTTTATGTTAATAACTGCAGTTTCAAACGAGAACGAGTACAATCTTTCTGGACTCCCATTTATGGCTAAATTACGTAGAAGCAAAACACTCGAAAATAATCCAAGGCTCCTCGGCCTCGGAGTTGCAACCTCCGGGGTTCATATTATTACTCTCCGACCTTGAAAACCCCAAGCGGTGCATCTGGTAGCGAGTTTCAGCCCGAGGATTGCCGCGTTTAGACGTCAAGTATATTAAACAAAATATGCGAAATAAATGGCCATACAAAGGTGTGCGCTACGGTTCCACAAAGGGCATTGATTTAATTCCTTTTTGGACTAAGTCATTTCTAATGGTAGACCGCTCCCTCACGAAAATTTGGGGTCAACGGACAATTATATGGTGCGGAATAACTGGTGTTTCGCTTCTACGTTGCATTTCGCTTCACGGTTAAAGACTGTATGCCAAGGCTGAAGGCTTCGAGCTCCAAGAGCTTGACGTGCACATCATCGCCTGCAATGCAGACGGAACAGAGAATGCTCGGGGCAAGATCACTCACTACGTTGAGATGATCATGACCATCGGACCCACTCGGAGCGGCAACGCTTCTTGGTCACCGGGCTGGAAAGGCCCGCGTGTTCATTGGGTACAATTGGCTGTACAACACAACCCCGAGATTGACTGGAGGAATCAGAAAATAACCTTCAGTCGCTGCCCCGAATGAACATGAAGGGCACGGAATCCCGGAACGGAGTGCGGAAGGAAGAAGTGATGAGGAAGGCGAATCCATTTATTGGTAGATTTTGCAGAAGCGATCGATCTGCGTCTAAAAGAGACATCGGCGCAGAAGTTGGCAGAGAAGCCAACCGTGGGAAGGAGAAGATGACGGAAGAGAAGATCCCGGAGCAGTATCACGAGTTTGTAAAAGTATTTGCCAAGGAATCTTTCGACTCGTTACCAGAAAAACTCGTGGGATCATGCAATGAGCTAAAGCCAGGATCGAAGGCTGTAGATTGCAAGATCTATCCGTTATCGTGACGGAGCAGGGGAAGTTAACGAGTTCTTAGAGGAGAACTTGAAGAGTGGGAGGATCCGCCCATCGAAGTCCCGATGGCATCGCATTCTTCTTTATCAAGAAGAAAGATGGCAGCCTGCGACCAGTGCAGGATTATCGGAAGCTCAATGAGATGACGATTAAAAATCGTTATCCACTTCCGCTAATTTCGGAGCTAGTAAACAAACTCCGGAGTGCCAAGATATTCACGAAGTTGGACATCCAGTGGGGGTACAACAACGTGCGGATCAAGGAGGGAGACGAGTGGAAGGCGGCGTTCCGGACCAACCGAGGGCTGTTCGAGCCGCTCGTGATGTTCTTCGGGCTTACGAACTCACCCGCAACTTTCCAAACCATGATGAATGATATCCTTCGAGACTAATCAACGAAGGACATGTCATTGTCTATTTGGACGACATCCTCATCTTCACGGAGAACATGGAGGAACATCGAGGATCGTAAAGCGAGTATTAAAATACTCCAGGAAAATAAACTCTTTCTCAAACCGGAGAAGTGCGAGTTCGAACGCACAGAGATAGAGTACCTGGGAGTGATCATCTCGCACAACTCGATGAAGATGGACCCCGTGAAGATCGCCGGATCATGGAGTGGCCGAACCAAAGAACCTGAAACAAACACAGGTGTTCTTAGGGTTCGTAAACTTCTACGGAGATTTGTCCGAGGATATAGCGAGGTGCGAAGCCGCTCACGAAGTTGACCGGGAAGATGGGCTGGAGTTGGGGAGAGGAGCAGAAGGAGGCGTTCCAGAAGCTAAAAAATAGAATAGCTGAGGACGTAGTACTAGCGCTCCCACGATGAAGGGAAATTCCGGCTTGAAGCCGACGCATCGAGGAGCACAGGGGCAGTACTGGAGCAAGAACAGGAGGGCAATGGCGCCCTGTAGCATTCCAATCACATGGATTGAACGACACGAGCGGAATTACGAGATCTATGACAAAGAGATGCTCGCGATAATGCTCGCCCTGGACGAGTACCAGCAGCTGCTTATGGGAGCAAGACAGACGTTCGAGATCTGGACAGACCATCAGAATCTCGAATATTTAAAAAGCCCAGAAGCTCAATCGGAGACAGGCCGGTGGATAACAGAGTTGTCGAATATGATTTCTCGCTCAAACATTGACCCGGAGCGTTAAATCAAAAGGCCGATCTCTTATCTCGGAGATCAGATCATAATCAAGGAAAGGACGACAACAAAGATGTTGTACTTCTGAAGCCCGAGTATTTCCGAGCACAGGACATAGTGCTCACGGGACCAGAAGAGAAGTACTTGATGAGATCAAAAAGGAGAAGAAGGTTGATAAGAGCGTTAAGCTGGCGCTCGAGAAAAGTTACCAGCCTGGGAAAAGAAGAGATGATATTATATTTTACAACGGCTTAATCTATGTTCCTCGCAACGAGGAACTTGAATAAAATTATTGGACTTCATCATGACTCGCCCCTGCTCGGCCATCCCGGAGAGAACCGCACGCAGGAGATGATGAACGTAATTATTGGTGGCTGCGATTGGGAAACCAAGTCGCGAAATATATAAAGGAGTGCGAGGCCTGCCAGAGGAACGCGAGTGCATCAGGTACAAGCAGGGAAAGCTTAACCCGCACAAGATCGCCGAGGGGCCTTGGCAGAAGTATCTATGGATTTGATCGGGCCGTTGCCGGTTAGCAACGGCTTTAATGCTATTCAAGTCTGGGCAGACACGTTCTCAAGATGATCCATGCGGAGCCCACAAACATGGAGATCACGAGCGAGGGAGTGGCCCGGTTGACCCGAGACCGAGTGATTAGATATCACGGAGTCCCCAGAAGATGATCTCGATCGGGATCCGAGATATGTTTCGGGGTTCATGCGGGAGCTGAACCGCTGCTGGCACGGAAATGAATCTGAGCACGGCTTTCCATCCCATCACGGACGGCCAGACGAACGATGAACCAGGAGATTGAAAAATATCTCCGAATTTATGTAAATTATCGCAGTCAGATTGGGCGAATGGCTGGCTTTGGCCGAATTCGCCCATAACGACAAGGCGAAGCTCGTCAACGAGCATGTCGCCGTTCTTCGTGAACACGGATACCACCCCTGGAAGGGGATAGAAAATGAAGTCGCATCACGCAATGAAGCCGCGAACGACTTTGCCGAAAAAATGAAAAAGATCCCGACGAAGCGGCAGCTGCGCTGGAAAAACCCAGAAAACAATGAAAAAATATTATGACGCGCGTAGACGAGATGCGCCGGAGTTCAAAGTGGGCAATAAGGTTTGGCTCGAGGGAAAAGACGTAGCACAGGATCGTCCCACGAAGAAGTTTGATGACCTAAGGCTGGGACCTTACGAAATCCTGGAGAAGGTCGGGGCATCGGCTTACAAATTAAGATTGCCGGAGACGGATCTGTCACATCCGGTCTTCAACGAGGCACTCTTAACGCCGTATGTGGAACCCCGCAGAGAGAAGAGAGGAGCGGCTGGCGCCGCAGATCGTTTCAGGAAACGAAGAGTACGAGGTGGAGGAGATCCTGAAACACAGGAAGCGTGGACGAGGTTATCAATACCTGTCAAGTGGAAGAATTACCCGTTGAATGAACGGACGTGGGAACCAGAAGGCACTTGACGAATGCGGGAAAGCTCTTGGACAGATATAATGTCGAGCACAATATCGTAATTCGGGCTTTGCCGGTCCTACCGAAGGGACATTGGGATTATTTAATGCAAAAGATACAAACAAAGGAGGAGTCCTTAGAATACTCGACGAAGAAATTATTTATTCCGGAAACCGGAACATTCGTCACAGTCGACGGGGACGTCGACCCTAGAGGGGGGTAATGTCACGATTGATCCAATCTTATCGTTCCAAGCCCATCGACATCGATGACCCGATCTGGGAAGACTGGGAGAATGCCGGTTAGGACTTGAATATATCTATGACGAGGAAAGGACGTCACCATCGCGAGGGTAACGCGAAGTCGAAGAAGACAATGCGGACACAGCATTGGAACAATTAGGAAACCACGTTAAGTTAATAAGTATGACAGACGATTGACAGGCGCAGTCTTCACATGCGTCTACGGGTTATTGTACATATTTATATCTCGTAGTTCACACGACTCGTTAAACAGTATAAGTAGAGTAGTATATTCGCTGTAACTCTTTAGTCTTTTATTCTAAAACCTTCTTGGCTATACCTCACTCCCCAATCCCTGTTCTTCTTACCGAACAGTGGATGAGAAGCCTTGAGCGTGACATTCCCACTTCGCAATGACTGTACTGCCTCTTGGTAGCAAATTTGAATAGTGGTTGATTGACACACACTACACAAGTCTGAGGCTCAGGGCTCCATATGCCACTCAGAATTCCATGCTGCAACCTACTGAATTGCTTCAAATTTCCTAGGTCCCCAGTTCTAATTTCCCAAGTGCCCACTTTCCTGCTTTCCTGCTTCAAAATGACTGTACCACCTCTTGGTAGCAAATTTGAATGGTGGCCAATTGGCACACTGAACACAACTCTGAGGCTCAGGGCTGCATATGCCATCCAGAATTCTATGCTACAGCCTACTGAGTTGCTTCGAATTTCCTATGTCCCCAGTTCTAATTTCCCAAGTGCCCGCTTTCCCACCTTCCCACTTTGAACTGACTGTACTGTGTCTTGCCAGCAAATTTGAACGGTGGCTAATTGACACACTGAAAACAACCCTCAGGGTCAGGGCTGCATATGCCACCCAGAATTCCATGCCACAGCCTACCAAATTGCTTCAAATTTCCTAGTTGCCTACTTTCCTGCTTTCCCACTTTGAACTGACTGTACCACATATTTATAGCAAATTTGAACAGTGGTTGATTGGCACACCGAACACAACTCTAATGCTCAGGGCTGCATATGCCACCCAGATTTCCACGCCATGGCCTATCAAATTGCTTCGAATTTCCCAGCTGCCCACCTTAAATTTCCCAATTGCCTGCTTTCCTGCTTTCCCACTTTGAACTGAGTGTACCACATCTTGGTAGCAAATTTGAACGGTGGTTGATTGATACATAAAACACAACTGTGAGGCTCAGGGCTGCATATGCCATCCAGAACTCCACACTGCAGCCTACTGAGTTGCTTCAAATTTCCTATGTCCCCAGGTCTAATTTCCCAAGTGCCTGCTTTCCCACGTTCCCACTTTGAACTGACTGTACCGCATTTTGGCAGGAAATTTCGATGGCAGTTGGTTGACACACCAGACACAACTCTGAGGCTCAGGGCTGCATATGCCACCGAGAATTCCACACCACAGCCTACCAAATTGCTTCAAATTTCCCAGTTGCCTGCTTTCCTGCTTTCCCACTTCAAACTGACTGTACCGCATTTTGGCAGGAAATTTCAACAGTGGTTGGTTGACATACCAGACACAGCTCTGAGGCTCAGGGCTGCATATGCCACCCAGAATTCCATGCCACAGCCTACCAAGTTGCTTCAAATTTCCTACTTGCCCACTTTCCTGCTTTCCTACTGAGAACTGACTGTACTGCGTCTTGGCAGCAAATTTCAACGATGATTGGTTGACATATTGAACACAATCCTGAGGCTTAGGGCTGCATATGCCACCCAGATTTCCACACCACCCCCTACTGAATTGCTTCGAATTTCCCACATGCCTGCTTTCCCGCTTTCCCACTTTGAACTGTCTCTACCACATCTTGGCAGCACATTTGAACAGTGGTTGATTGCCTCACCAGACACAACTCTGAGGCTCAGGGCTACATATGCTACCCAGAATTCCACGCTGCTGCCTCGCAAATTGCTTTCAATCTCCTACATGCCCGCTTTCCTGCTTTCCCACTTTGAACTGACTGTACTGCATCTTGGCAGTAAATTTGAATGGTGGTTGATTGACACATTACAGCTAATTGCAGTACCGAAGGCGCAAATGAAAAATTTCCCATATGGGATGTTCCCCAGATGTTCCTCAGTTTTGCACCGATTCAGATGAAAACTCGCCAGATCTTCCAGGCTAATTCATCCGCAATTAGTGATAGAAAAAAACTTGCAAAATACTTTATTTTAGTTGGCCTGTCATTTTGGACTGTTTCTGCGATAAGTGATGTCTAGCATAGTCCAAACATGTTCAAATGAGCTGATTCTTTGCAACAGTGAACTAACATACATTGAGAAAGATGCCATCAGGCCAGAATTCCAGATAATTTAGTCTATGATGCCTGTAATCACTTCTGACAATGGGGAATCTGCTCTAATCTGGAAGTATTGTGAGAATTGAATGCAACCATGGACTTTATGGAATTTTGACTCTATGACATCATTCACAATCCATGTAAGTCTTCTGGCTCACAAAACCAGGCTGTTTGAACCAGTACTGGGCTTGCTAGAAGGCATCCAACCCCCAAACAGCCTGAAATCCAAGATCATCCACTATGAAATATTTTGACAAGCTTCTCCATATCACTAATTCCGCACGAATTAGCCTGAATTATCTAGTATGATTTCTTCCAAATCCATGAAGAACTGACCGAGATCTGGGAATTCTTTGAAAAACATCCTAAACAGGAAAATTTTCATTCACACCTTCGGTACTGCAATCAACTGTAAACACACTCTGAGGCTCAGGACTGCACATGCCACCCAGAATTCCACACTACAGCCCACCAAACTGCTTCAAATTTCCCATATGCTCACTTTAAATTTCCCACATGCCTGCTTTCCTGCATTTCCCACTTTGGACTGTACTGCATCTTGGCAGCAAATTTGAACAGTGGTTGATTGACACATAAAACACAACTCTGAGGCTCAGGGCTGCATATGCCACCCAGAATTCCATGCCGGAAGCCACCAAATTGCTTCGAATTTCCCACTTGCTTGTTTTCTCACTTTCCTACTTCAAACTAGCTGTATCACATCTTGGCAGCAAATTTGAACAGTGGTTGATGGGCGTACCGAACACAACTCTGAGGCTCAAGGCTGCACATGCCACCCAGAATTCCACGCTGCAGCCTACTGAATTGCTTCAAATTTTCTACTTGCCTGCTTTCCTGCTTTCCCACTTCAAAATGACTGTACCGCCTCTTGGTAGCAAATTTGAATGGTGGCTGATTGGCACACTGAAAACAACTCTGAGGCTCAAGCCTGCATATGCCATCCAGAATTCCATGCTGCAGCCTACTGAGTTGCTTCAAATTTCCTATGTCCCCAGTTCTAATTTCCCAAGTGCCCGCTGTCCCACCTTCCCACTTTGAACTGACTGGACTGTGTCTTGCCAGCAAATTTGAACGGTGGCTGATTGACACACTGAACACAACCCTCAGGGTCAGGGCTGCATATGCCACCCAGATTTCCACGCCATGGCCTATCAAATTGCTTCGAATTTCCCAGCTGCCCACCTTAAATTTCCCACATGCCTGCTTTCCTGCTTTCCCACTTTGAACTGACTGTACCGCATCTTGGCAGCAAATTTGAACAGTGGTTGATTGACACACCAAACACAACTCTGAGGCTCAGGGCTGCATATGCCACCCAGAATTCCATGCCACAGCCTAGTGAACTGCCTCACATTTCCTAGGTGCCCAGTCATAATTTTTCACATGCCTGCTTTCCCGCTTCCCTACTTTGAACTGTCTGTACTGCATCTTGGCAGCACATTTGAACAGTGGTTGATTGCCACACCAGACACAACTCTGAGGCTCAGGGCTGCATATGCCACCTAGAATTCCACACTGCAGCCCACCGAATTGCTTTAAATTTCCCAGATGCCCAGTTCTAATTTCCCACATGTCTGCTTTCCTGGTTTCCCACTCTGAATTGACTGTACCGTATCTTGCCACCATTGTCCTGCCACCATCTTTGTCCCACCATGTTACTCTGCAAGCTGCCAACAATTTTTTCCTTATTCTCACTTTTGCACTTCCTGCAACAGGATGGCAGAACAATTGATCATGATTTTTCATATTTGACAGATAATTGCATGATCCCCACCACACAAGCACGAACTGAGAAACATGCAGAATCACACTTTGAATTTTTTTTTCAGCAAAATACGCAGAACACCATTTTGAATCCTTTTTGACTGCCTTCATAATTCCCTGATTTTACCCTCTTGAAACATTTTAGCTAATTCTTCAGTTTTATTGTTGGAAAAAACATGAAATACCTGTGAATTGTGCTAAAAACACTCTAATCATATTTTGAATGTAACTTCTGTATTTTCTCCATTGCTTTTCAATTTTCAGTGGTGCAATGACTCTGAAATCATTCTCAACTCTTCTCAAATATATCTACTTGTATCATTCAAGAGATGTGGGGAAAGAGATTCAAAATCTTTCTTCAATGTCTTTTTACACTCCCAGTGTAGAATATCTTTCTTTCATGAAAGATATATTCTAGACCCATTTAAAAAAGTATTTCAATGGGTCTCCCATACTTCACCGAGCTTCATGCAATAAATATAGAGAAGATCATGCAAGAGGCATTCAAAAGATATTGTGTGACATCATCACACTAAATCCCACATGTTTCCCTCAGTTTTGGGTCAAAATATATTTACACTTCCTTCACAATAGTCTTTGGTATTACATTCAAGAAGAATCAAGATATACATGCTAGAAATATGTGGAAAATATTGAAAACCTATTTAAAATCACTCCTGAATGTTCCACCCCAATCTATGCAAGACACATTTTAAAACAAATCACCAATGTTTCACGGTAAAACATGCAAAAAAAATTGAGACTAACTTTCACATATATTTTGGATGTTTCAAAGTGGTATATCATGATATGGGTCCTGTGTACGCGTAGGCCGTAGGCGCAGGTGGCTGTGCCGCAGGTGACTAAGAGTCACAGATGATAGTTGTTTATTGTTGTATACCAAGCGCCCTTACCGGCAAAAAATCCTCTCGCTCCCCTCTACGCCACTTCTAGCGTGTATATCCCTTCGTTCAGCAACGAAATCTGTTACTCTACCCTAATAACCCTCCCAAGTATGCCAGAAAAAAGCTCCCTTGGCCCTATCGCGTGGTCCGCAAACAAAGGATACTTGGTGCTATCGCTCATCGACCTCATCCAAGAAAAAGAGAATTTCATCATTCTCTTTGGAAAAAAGGACCCCAAGGAGGTACGCGACATGTCTAGCGTTGTTTTTAACATAAATCTGAGCCCTTTACGTCAGAATACCTCCGGCGAGAGCAAAGTAGCCGTTTATTCCCGAATCGCGCAAAAGATGTTCCCGGACGACTTCAGGGAACACTCCAAAACTCTCGCAAACCGTGTCAAGTCAAAGGTCGATGAGTACGGGTACCTTTAATCTTCCCAAACACGTACTTAAAAGTCTCAGACTGTGCCAGAAGTACAAAGACAAGGCTGCACTTCTTCGCCAGACCGGTGGCGGTATTGGTGCTCCGGACGATGCGGAGTCAGATGGGGTGCACCACTACCTTGACTACTACATTCCCCATGATGGCCCGCACCATGACACGCCTGTAGCGGCCAAGAACATTTGGGGTGCGTCGCAAATCTGTATAAACTCGGCAGTGTTACTAATATCAAGCTAGAACAAATTCACAAGGACTTCCCTTACTTCGCAGCGCTTCATCAGTTTCTCAGCACGCGTCCTAACATCGTACCCCCCGTTATAACGACTGGAACAGGTCCGCGTGGCCGTCAAGTCGTTCATAACCAGCCGGTTGAACCTCTGGTGGCCGCTCAAGGATTTGATGAGTCTACAATTGATCCTTACCTCCTTAACCGTTCTGCCACCCCTCCGCCCGGTTCCTTTAGTCAAACGGGTGGTTCTGAGGATCTGGACGTGTCACCGTCGCGTTTGATCAGCACCAATAGCCGTATTCGGGCACAGCAAACGCCGCAGACTGGTAATGGTCAAGGCGCAGCTCCAAAATCGGTCAAGGGTCCAAAACCGTCGACATTCGGGACTGATCTTACCAATGCCATGGAGAAGGCTCGTTCCAACCTCAAGCACGTTCCAAAAAAGCGATCGCTTGAGGACGTAATTATGGAATCGTCCCGGTACGTTCTCATCCTTGCTTCTGATATGTTATTGAATTTCTTGGCAGCGAGAATGTCCGGCTCGCACGAGAGCGTGCAGATGCGCAGGCCGAGCACCGCCGTCAAAACCTTATTATTTCGCAGAAGCAGCAGCTCATGGAGATGCTCAAGCTTGGCATTTACACTATCGAGGAAACCAGACAGAAGATAGCTGAGCTTGATGCTCCGCCTGCCCGACGTGCTCCTCGCACTCCTCGCACTCCTCGCACCCCACGCACCCCACGCACTCCCGTTGCTCGATCTTCCCCTCACTCTCGTCGCTTTTCATCGACTGCTGGAAGCTCACCGAGGTGGGACATTGAAAGCTCTCAGCAGTCTCTTCCCAATGATAGTGCCGACCTCTAAATTCAAAATTTGACTTGATGTTGTTACATCTCCGTTCAATCTTTACTTCATTTACTCGTATCGTTATTTGTCTTATTTAATACTGCCATAATTTATTCAAGTATATATTTAAACTGGGCTGCGATGTGCCAAGAGCTCTGCAGTTAATCTGATTCGCTTCAACTCGCCTTCGTGATCTGCATACTCCCGTTCGCGTGGCACATCCCGCGGGCCTCGATCTTGTTCTTCCACAGGTCCATGAAGGTTTCCAAAGAATGCCCCGGAATCACTGCCCTCCACGTCGATGACAAGATTATGCAGGATAATTGAAATCGTAATCCAACGGCATGCCCGCTCATGGTCTGCAACAGAGTTGATGTTAACCCGAAGATCACGCAGACATTGCCAGCGTCCTTTCACCGCACCAATGCAGTGTTCCGACCGAACACGCAGGTGAGACACTACCTTGTCAAACATAGCATTCTCTGGAACCAGTGCAGCCGGACGCCTGTGAACGGGGATGGTGCGCGCATTCAGTGTATATGCTGACGAGAACAAATATTGTGACGGATTGTCACGCCCAGCACAGCCACCTGCGCCTACGGCCTACGCGTAGGAGCTTACTCTGAGCCCACCTATTAGAATAATCCGGACCCTCCTCCTCCTCGTAGGCACAGCATGTCAAAAATTTCAGAAGGTTGATGTCGGAAACTTTAGTTCTTGGGTTAGGAGCAACGGAGCGCTCTCGGACCGTGCGCAAAGCTCCGCGACCACCAAATTATGACGTCGATGACTCGTTGGTGGCTCTTTTGAGCCAGTTGCGCATGGTCCGAGCCACCCCGTGGCTCCGTGTCTCCTGCGCACTCCATCACACCACTTGATTCGGCGGTTCGAGACGGGCCGGTGTTATGCGCGTGATGCGCGTGACACTGTCTGATTCTGCTCCTCCCACCATTGTGCCTTGGTTTGCGGAAATGCACGATTGCCTGCGTCCCCAGAATCTCTCCCGTCTTCCTACGTCTCTCAGGGTATGTCAAACCCATCCACCGAGATGTTTTGTCTTCGTTGACGTATCGCATTTCATCGCTGCCTAGCGGAGGGCAACGGCTGCAGCAAACGGATCTGCGGAGGACATTAATTTCTTGTGCCACGAGTTAACCCGTGTTCCAAGCACCACGGCCATCCTCTTCCTTCCGGTGTTCTACGCCAATTTAGATCCAACGGGGATCCCGCCCCGGCCGCCTAGCGCTGCAAACCGACTCGATGCAAGAGTCAACTGCGCCTTGGCCGCTTTGGACGGTCTGTATGCCTCAATGTCCTTTACCCCTTCTTCCTCATTTCACGACCTGTGGCCGCGGTACTGGGCATGGTTCAAATATTTCCGGAGCTCCGTGGAACATCGCGAGGACTCGGAAGACGCGGAGCTTCAGCTCTGTGAGAGTTGCGTTGCGTTCGTGGCAAGCTTGTCACGAACCCCCGAAACCTCCAGGCTCGTCTCAGGAACGGCTGGCGTGCGTAATGTCATCGCGCGAACGTGGTGGCTGCTCATTCGGAAAGAGGTCTCGCACGAGCATGACATGAGCCTCGATACTATCATCGGCTGTATGGTCGGAGTGGGTAACGCCTCCCAGACTTCCGGCCTCGCGGAATATATCCAGGGCGCGGGGGGTGACATCGATGACCTCGCGTCTCTCGTGGCCAGGACAATCACCCAACTCGTGCCCAGTCGCACGGCGCCAGCTGTGTCCGCGCAGACCCTAAAACTCCTCCGCGGTCTCCTGCAGTTCATCGTCGCCACGGACAATGTCCATGATGGCCAACGCAATTCACAGATTCTATCCACTGCCCTTCGAAATCACAGAGTGGCCCGGATCCTCACCACAGTGATCAACACTCTGGCAGCCAGCGCCCTCCCTGGTTCGAGCAACGCTCTGCACGATTCCTTCACGCTGCTGAGTCTGACATTCAATGCCCGACAGGGCTACGTTTGGATTGCAGAAGCGCTGAAGAGCGGTTTGCTGCGTGCCATGGTGAAATGTGAAAATCAGGGTCCAAGCAGTGCAGTGCATGGGCATTTGAAATTTTTACTCCAGGCGGTCCTTCCACCGTCGCTCGTGCATTATTCCGTTGTTCGTCACATGCAGGGTGCGCTATCTGACATTCAGGATATCGTACCCGGGTCTTCTCTCCCCAGGACGGAAATGTGGCAACAATTTGTAGGCTTGGCAAGAGAACGCATGACCATCCTCACGGCTGTCGACTTGCCCGCTGTCTGGCAAGCTGCGTGCGATAATATTGAGGTATGCTCCCGGCCCTCCCGAGAGACAGTGGCTCATGTGTGGTAGTGCGGTGTAATCAGCTCGAAGCCGAGCTTCAAACGCTGCTCTGGGTGCAAGAACGCGTACTATTGTTCCAGGGAGTGTCAGATCGCGGATTGGCGACACGGCGGGCATGGGACAATATGCTCTCCTGGCCTCAATTTGTCCCTCAGTATGTTCCTTGAAACATCCAAGAGCGTTGAGTTAACCATCTACATATACAGCCGAGTTCAATGACATCAGTCGGTGCGAGCGAGCCTTCATGCGCGCGGTCGTTCAGAAGGATTACGAGGCTGGAAGGGTGGAAAATATCTACCCCTCTCAGGCACTGTGTATGGCCATGTATCCGTCCCAGGCCTTCTTCACCGTCTTCGACTACACACGAGGCCGCGCAAAAATCGACGTCGTCAACGCGGCCCAGGCTGTACAGTTCCAGAACCTCCTAGGGCCGGAATGGACAACTGCCCTGTCGCGCGCGTCGCGTAGCGAGGGCCGCATGGAACTGCATATCGTGCACCTTATCGAGGGCGTGCAGTCGCGCTATTGGCTGGTTCCTCTGCGGATTAATACCTCCAGTTTATACGCCGGGATAAAACGGATCTCAAATACTCTTCCGCCGGGCGTCGACGAGGCACAATGGCGGCAGATTTATAGGTCGGTGATCCGGGATGTCCGGATCCTTGTCAATGAGCAAGAGCGAACAGGTCTTCACACAATCCACTGACCCCGGATCCAACCATCATTTCTCTAAATATGTATGTACGTACATCAATAAAGTTCTCAAGTTCAGGTCTTTCAACACGAATTATTTAACGCCATAAGCTTAAGGGCAGCGAGCAGTGCGTCTTGACCCTGTCGGCGCTCATAACTACAAAAGCGCGGGTGCGACATCGTCACCGGCGTCTCAGGTAACCAGACGGCCATGGTTTTGACCTCAATCGGCAAGCATTTGTTACTAAGTGATAAAATTTGAAACTACAGAATGAAGGCGGAGAAAAAGAATTTAGCAATCCCTCTATGGCCCGGTCCCGAGTCGAACAGGGTCGTCTGCAGTCCGGGTCGGAACATTGGATAATGTGCAGAGGCATAAAACATGTTACCAGGCCTTCCTACGCTCGGTCGATATTTCTATGGAAATCCGCGCTCACTTCCCGTGCGATTGCTTTTCAATTGACCGGAATGGAAACAATTAGTTTGATACCGAGCAAAGCTGGACTTGATGATTGATTATGAGTGACCGGTGCAGTCTGGCTCTGAGTGCGTCTGATTGTGAACAGAATATTCAAAGTCCAGCCGAGAAAAAAGCTCCTCAAATCCAACATGGCCCAGCCCCGAGTCGAACGGGGGTTCTGCAGTGGAAATCTGTGGATGTTCCACATGATGTGCAGATGCATACCACATGCTACCGGACCTACTGAGCTCTGTTGGAGCCTCGATATCTGCGCTCCTTTTCCATTTGACGTGGGCTTGGAATTTTTGAGAGCGTTATAGAAAAGATTCGGGTGTGGTCTGAGCAGGCCACCAGGCCTTCCTGAGCTCTGTTGGATCCTCGATATCCGTGCTCCTTTCGCATCTGAGGTTCATACTGGCTCCCAACGAGGCTGCATAGTTCGCTCACAATCAATTACCAATCACACACCCAACTTTGCTCTGTATTGTAAAATCCTTTTACTTCGCTGAATGCTGAATTCGAAAGCAGTTACACGGGAACAGAGCGCGGATAACTATAGGAAGTATCGACCGAGCATAGTAGGAAGGCCTGGTGGCATGTGGTATGCATCTGCCCACAATAACGGTCGCTTTTATACGCAAACGACCCCGTTCGACTCGGGACCGGGCCATAGAGGGATAGCCAAATTCTTTTTCTCCGCCTTCATTCTGTAGTTTCAAATTTTATACCTCATATCACTGACTGATGCTTGCTCCCAGCCAGTTACACTCAGACCACAAATTGTGAGTTTGGAAATTTCAAGCCCGCATGAACGATTCAGAGAGATGAGGGAGCATGGATATCGAGCCCTCAACAGAACGTAAGAACTTAAAAAGAAGGCCTGGTAGCATTCGGTATGCATCTGCACATCATTCAATCGAAACTGTTGTCTATGGACTGCAGACGACCCCGTTCGACTCGGGGCTGGGCCATGCACTCGCAGCCTGGAAGTTTTTCTTTTTGGATTCTATCTTCTGAACCATCTCCAATCGCTGCGCACCATATTGCTACAGCAGTGGCTCACAATCTTCCGCTATAGCTTTTAAGATTCCACATGAACCACTTAGACATATGCAAAAAGAAGCGCGGATATTGAAGCCTCAACAGAGAGCAGGCAGGCCTGGTAGCATTCGGTATGCATCTGCGCATCATTCAATAGAAACTGTTGTCTATCGACTGCAGACGACCCCGTTCGATTCGAGGCTGGGCCATGCACTTGTAGTCTGGATGTTTCTCTTTTTGGATTGTATCTTCTGAACTATATCCAACATGATATTTATGGTAAGTATCGACGGAGCATAAGGAAGGTCCGGTAGCACGCCAAGAGAATGAGCCCATTATCACGGCAAAAGACCTAGAACTGAGCCCCAAATTGCTGTTCTGCTCAAAACCGATGAAAAAACGATCCGTGCGCAAAGTACTGGAAATTCAAACAGCGGTAATATGCCAAAAATTCTGACATCCGAGTCGTGGCATCTTCCAAAGTAAAGTTACTAGGTTCGCCTGGGTAAAGAGCACAATGCTGTAGTTGCCGACAAGCACATGCAGTTCATTGTGGATCCTACAGCCGCCGGGACGACAGAATGGAGGCCAATGCGACATCGTGAGGTCAAGTCAACTTGGGTAGCGACCACAATGATAGAGTGGAGACGAGCACATGCGCCCATGCGCGACAAGGAAGCCGTGGGCTATCAGTTGGCTGGGAATCATTGTTCAGTACCTGGGCGCCAGCGGGGCTGTAGCCGGAAGGATGATTCCTCCGAGGTAGCAACTTTGACGTGAGTACGACTGAGTTTTGTACGACTTATCCAAGCGGCGAGATGAGTTGTGTCAAGTCGCCACGGAGGGTCTTTTGCAGGATGTTCATTGAGAAGAAATTCTAGAGTTGAAACAAAACCGACACCTGCGCGTCGTTCATCCCCATGGTTTCTTGTCGATTGAGGTCAATGTCGTTGAATACGAAGATCTGCTAGACTCAAGTTTCTTCCGAGGCCGCCCCAGCGCAATCTCACAATGATGATAGTCTTCAGCAAGTTCACATCATGTACAGTACATTAAAAAGGCATTCACTGGGGCACGGCATGAGATAATCAACAAAGGAGACAGAATCAAATAGCGGAACTCACAGGACCGCTCGCCGTGCGTCTTAAGATCCACAAATTTCTCTGCTTTGACCCAAATATCCTCGCTTCCGCGAGCGCCCACCTCCCAGTCACTGTAAGGGTCAGTATCTACCCCCCAAAACCAGCCTGGCATCCTTGACGGTTTCGATGACCTCGACATAGGCACAGGCGCCAACTTCGTCTCCGACCGGGAACGCGACGATGAGGGCGCGGAGGTGTGGACAGCTTTTCAGGATATTTTTCAGGATTGCCGGATTGGGCGGCGTACCACTGAGAGACAGGTGGGTAATCACGGGGAGGGCGGACAGGTTGAGGAGCCACTCCATCCCCTCCGCAGTGTCGTTCTCGAACTCGTGGGAGTCCAATATCTCGAGATGGGTAACAGCGGCGAACAGGGGGTGTTCGAGATCTACTCTCTTTGCGTTTGCGCCCTCGTCCACGTCCGCGTCCGCGTCATTGCCAAAAAGCAGACCAAGTCGACACTTAGGCGCTGGATATGCATCTCGGCGAGCGCTGGCAGAAGGACGGTCATGGTAATGTCCCCAGAGATGCAGAGATCTGTGATTCCAGGGCATAATCGCAGAAGGTTCTCCAGGTCTCCCACCGTCATGTCGCCGATGTCTTCGTATAAAGACACAGACACATGTCGGACAGCGGACATGAGGAAGGCGGCCGGTTTTGTCTTGATCGACTCTAGAACTGCTGATGCGGCACAAGTGTCAAAGTTGAGAACATTGTATATATACCAAGGGCTCCAACCTGGTCAAAATCGTTAAAAAGCCTCTGCTTCAAGAAACTAGTCTTGTGGTTACCACGCCATCACAATAGGCGTCCAGGGTTATTATATAAACACCGTTTTAGGAATGTCACGTGTATCCTCCTTGGACGCGACTTGACGCGTTGTCGGCAGCAGAGGACAAAGTTGAGCAGGTAAAACCTCTAAATACTAGTATCTCTTTAGGATCTTTTCCTAGCCAATTCTGGACTGGAACTGGTTAAACGGAGCAAATCCCCGGCTTTATGTCCCAATTCGGATACAACAGCCTGTGGTAACGAAATCGCTTGGAAAAAGTGGAAAAAGTGCCCGCTTGCATTTTAGTGCTTGTTGAGGACTTCAGACGTCATTTACTGAACCGCCAACCATAAAAGTCACGTCGAATAGGACACAGACGCGTGAAATAAATGAGTTGTTTGGTTGTGCATCGGCCATCAATTCTTGATAAGGCTGGACGCCGCTTATCAGACGCGGTAACTAACAGACTAGTATACGAGGTTACGAGTGTTAGTCTGTCTAGAGAGACTATCAAGAAACATGAAAAACCTACCATTCATGAACGCGCTGGGCCACACGCACAAGTGCTGGGATGCTCGACGGGGCTTGGGCAGCAAGTTCGAATATGATTCTTTCGAGTTCAACTGGAAACTTTGCTGTGCGCCTCTCGAGCGTTGACCTGGGTGGCATCAAGAGAGTAAAAGCGAAGATCGGAGTTTGAAAAGAGATCGTGGTCACGTGGCATCGTAAGCCGCTACAGTCAGCACAATTGGCACAACTTGGCACAACCGAACTACGTACCGAAGCGTGGACTAATGAGCCGTACGTTGGTCGTACGACCTCTGGTCTCCTGGGTTCGATCAATTTTGAGACCGCATCCTCCAAATGATCCAGTGAGTCCTTCGTGATCGTGAATCCGAGTCGAATCTCGGGCGATTCGGCCCAAATTCGGGCTGTGGGCTGTGGGTCTTGCAACCCGAATACAGTACGGTATGTATTCGTTCCTCCGAGACCCCCCCATTCGACTCGGTGCTGGACCATTCTCGCCGGTTTGTTTATTTTTGGTTTCTATCCTCACTACGACCATGTCGACGCTCACAATCTACCCGAATATTCTCTCATAAATTCAAAGAAGAAATTACACGCAATTCATGAATTCATGAACCACTCGGATGCCAAAAAAAGGAGCGTAGATCTCATACGGGACAGGGAATAATCTAGCTAGAGCTGAAGGGATTTAACTGGCCATGATGACCAGCTGGTAAAACCAAAAACCTAGCAGAGAATGCCACGTATGAGGTATTAGGAAACAGTCGACTAGTATGTATGCCAACACATGAGAACTAACCCGCCATATAGTTGGTAGTAGCAATAGTGGACAGCATACCGATGAGAACGAAACCGAGATGGAAAGTAGGAGTAAGCAATGCGCAATGCGCAATGCGCGAAAGCAAATACAGAGCAAAGACCCGGTGCCCATAAATATCGCGCACCGCATAACATCGTCCCCATTCAGGTCCTTTTATCCGGACCTTCCCACTCGCCATCATTCATACGGGGTGCGGGCACGGGGATTATATGGAAGGCGTTTGCCGCCGAGCGCATTCGTTCCACCTTCCTCATCCTCAAATCCGTCGTAAGTTTTAACTGTCTAACTGGCCGGAAAATTCGCTTATTTTCTATGCAGAGGATCTACGGGACCGAGGTATGTTAGAATAAAGTAGTACCGGGATTAGGTTAACAGGGTTTAGGGCCGCATTGTCACCAGCAAAGCTCGGCGGCGTAGGGTCTGGCTCGACCCTGCTGGGGCTTTGTTTCCTGGGCGGTTTGGTGTACATATTGACTCTGCGACAGCGACGGCGGAGAAATGTGTCCTACGAAATCAACACCTCAGCTCGATTTGATTCCTCCTCTGTGGCCCAGGTCTCCTATCCCACTCACACTGCATCGTCGTCGGAGCTGTCTGCCAGCGTGGTACCGTTCGTATCTGGAATCCCACCCAGACTGTCTGAGAAGAGATGTCAGGTGGGCGGCGTCCTCATGTCGAATAAGTCTTTCAGCGCCAACTCACAGTTGCACAGGGTTGAGAGCTTGATTCCCCAGAACAATGCCCTACCAGGCGTGACCCATAATCCTCCGGTTTGGGGTGGCCCGTGGCCTTTCGATCCTGTCTAATTTTATTTTCCCCTCAATACAAGGGAATGAAAAAGATGTTGGAAAGCCCCGTGACGATGGTGACATCATAAATGAGACCGAATTTTCAAGAGCGATTATAGGAGGATGGAGCTTCCGTGCCTGCATTAGCTGAATATTCTTGTTGAACAAAACATTTCGTTTACCGTGTACCCGTCATGAAGCCCGAGGGATGCGATTACTTTGGATCCCGTCCTGAAATCGAGTGCGGCGGCTTCCAGAGTGCCTACGCACGATATAGCCCACACCTCTCTACTTTGTTCCGCATCGATTGGCCAGCACCGGAGGAATGTCATATAAATATTTCCTTGAGCGTAGGAATGCATGCCGATTTTTTTTTTTTTCAGTTGCACTGGAGTGAGTTTTAAAAGCTGGGATTTCGGTGCGCATTTTAGCGCACCTGAAATGCTGGGTTTCGAACGCACGGTTTTTTGTACCGAAACGCTTAGTTTTTTTGGCGCGTTTGTTTCGCAATCCAACTCCCGGTATTTCAGCTACGTTTCAGCTTGTCCAAAACCCAATTTTATTCTTTTAGTTTAGATTACAATCCAGATACGCCTAAATCTAAATCACTAGTATCAGATTGACTTTCAGACCAATTTTGTCTAACTTGAAAGTTAATATTAACCTGTTTGCGATGCAACCATTCGGGCCATCTGATGGCTGTTTGGCGTTGCGCAAACTGATGGCTACTGGCTGATGGATGGCTGATAAATACAGTGTGAGCTCTTTCTGCTAGAAATAGTGTCAATTAGTGTGTTCTTACACGTCGACCGTAAGGAATGCCCCTAGACTGCATGAGACTCAACGTATTGGTTCAAACACGCGAAGTCCATTACACCTTCAGCAGTGCTGAAAGTAACCCAATTCAAGCTCACCTCGATGTCTCCCAAATGCTTAATTGCCACTAATGCACCCAAAGCATCATTTTATGGGTCAGACAGAGTAGCTCATTTTTATTTTCTCATGACTGTAACTCGGGTCTTAACACCTACCATCTTTCGGATTTGAGTTATCCACAGAAATGCAGTGACTTAATCCAGATGAAACAATACTCAGCACCCTCGGGCCTGACGACATGCAGGCTACTGGTATTGAAAAGAAGTGTTCAATCCCAGTTCTCTGAGATTGCCTTGGGAGAACAGTGATGTGCTAGACTGTACTTCAACGATAATAAGGTTGCGTTATTTTGCTCCCTAGCATCAGTTGCATGATGCAGTGATTGTTTCTTCTTCTACTCGTTTCATTTCATACTAGGTTTGAAAGGCCCCAAATTCGAGTCCCGGATATGATGCTAGTTTTTGGTCCTGCCCATTCAACGCTGTTGAATCAGTGTTTAAACGTTGTTGAAGGTGTCTTTCAACAATATTTAAGTCCTGTTTAATCATATTTTGCACCTCTGATTAAACGCCGCCTTTTCACCCTGCGTTGAGCCGCCTTTACCAGGCAGGGCTGTTGCGGGAGGCGGCCCTTCGGGTAAATCAGTGATTGAACACTGCTTAACATCGCAACGAGAGTTGTTTAATCGAACTTGGGATAGATTTATATGGTCCTACGCGGTTATCAGCACTTACAAAATGCGAAAGCCCATAGACAAACTTACGTTCCACCACATTGGTGGTGCATTGCAATCACCCGAATAGTTCTTGAACGCGTCCCAAAAGCGCTTTAGCTGACTTACAGCGACGACTTCGGGTTCCGAGACATCCGCAACGTCGAACCATGCGAATGTCGTCAAGAAAGGAGCCCAGTGTCCCGGGCCGCGAAGGTTTCACCCGTGGCTGGGATTGGCTAGACTCGCTGCTAGCGTAGATCTGTTGATACGAATTATATGCATGCTCGAATAATATTTGCGCTCGAGTCGCGCTGAACAGTTCGGATTTGCGCAACCATGTAATACCGAGAGACAGGTGAAACACTAGCTGCGCATCGGAAATCAATTGTTGGAAGCGTGGAAACAACACCTGCATGTTGCGATAGATTATAATCGACAGTCGCACGCCGTAGACTTCCAACTTGTCGAGGCCCACCGCCGCTGCTGTACGCAGATATTCAGGCATCGTCTCGTTGTCTTTAGATGACCGGAGATGCTTGAGCATTGCCTCGTACATTGGGAGGACCCAAGGCAGCGTCGGCGTGCTCGAGTGGGACATTTGTTTAGTCACTTTCGTGAACATAAGGTGAAATTAAAAATGATTCAAATACATAATACGCACTGCGAGCAACTTGCTGAGCGTTTCAAGTAGCGTCCAATGGTCCGGTTTGGGGAAAAGCGGTCACAATTCTTCCGCCCCTTTCGTATAGGTCCGGCGTGACAGACGTACCCGCACGCCTCGACAGCCGCCCAAGACCCGCCGCCAGGATGTTCTTACCGGAGCAACTCGAACAACTGCAAATCCCTGCAGACATGTAGGAGAAAGATTTTCCGGGCTCACAAGCCCCGTTCAAAGATTTTTGGCCCACAAACAACCTAGCGAGCGCAAGTCTACCTTCTTTACCTTGCCTAGCCAGTACCTTTCAACAAAACGGCCTAATATCTACGACTTCAACCTCACGTCCCCGCAGGGCGCCTGGGCTTTTTTGAGGCAAAATAAATTGAAAAATGTGACTTCCCGGGACCTTTCGTACAGGTCTGTCCAAGTCGTGACACCGTGACTTACGAAAAATCTTCGTACAGATTTCGAGGTGTGACGCGGGACATACGAAATGAACGAAATACTACAGCAAATAAGATGACATATAATGCTCCTTACGCTGCTTGGCACCACAGGAATTCCTACCGGGGATCAATACTGACCTAGAGAGTTATAAAATAAAATAAACATGGAGATATAGGGATGATCGACGAAGGCTTACAATAGACGTGCGAACTGTGCGGTGGACATCTACACAAGGAATTCAGCTGCTCGGGTAGAATGGAATAATAAACAACGAACGAATACCACTGGCATTTTCTGTTCCGCCCACGTCGGAGGCCAGGGATCCTGGCTCGCGGCCGCGCGTTCCAGGATTCGACGACACACCCGTACTGGAGTACGATTTTCCCGACCTCCGGATGTTAAGATTGGAAAGCTATTGGATGTTTAACGACATTCCAAACTGATCTGGATATTGGGGAACAGGCGAACCAGAGTGAGGACGTAGATGCGGCCGAGGGTGTACGTGATTCCCCCGGGGACTGCAAAGGACAGATGAGCCTAAAGCGCGGAATTAAACCTACTCAAGCGACGGACGATTGCTCTCCGGCTTTAATAAGTACCTGATTTCGAAGCCTAGTGAGTTCGATTGATAACGCTTGCCAACTCGTGGGACCTACGCAATTAGAGCTGCCACCGCCACCGTCGCGGCCGCTGTACCGGTTTGGAAGGTCACCGCGACAAGCCGATCGAGAACGCTGTCAGTGCGTAAGCAGCCATGTAGAGAAATACGACTGCCATGTTCCGTACCTCCGTCTCTCTATCATGATACCCCTGGCTTTCCTGAGCTCCCAGAGTAGCGCCGCCGCTATGCCGAGGTCTATGATGGCCTCGGTTACCAGCCAGATTCTAAGTGAATTAGCATCGAAAAACATGCGGGGTGATCATGAATGCATGAATGCCAGCACAGCGAACTTTACAGCAAGGCACGTACGTTGCTGGGATCTTGATCTTTCTACGATCCTTGAAGGTGGGGTACAGCGCGATCATCAAACCGCATGCAAATGAGCCGCCAAACTGCGCCGGAAGCAGCATGAGCATGAAGCGATGGGTAAAACAATTGTGTACGTACCGCGCTAGCAATTAAGAGAGCCAGAAAAAGAACGACAACCGTGTTTTGGGTACTGGAAGTTGGCGGAGTTGAACTGCTATGGAGAGCAAACGGCCGGAGAAAGGAGATGAAGTACGCACACGCGCCAGTATCGAACGACCAGAAAGGTTTGAACCACGACAGCAACGACGGCAGTAGCGATGACATAAAACGGGAGGGGCTGGACGGTTGCAGTTCTCACCAACACTGGAGACGCATATTAAAATCGACGTACCCAGGGCGTGTGGCCGAGGTACAGCGGATCGCCTGCAAGCACTTAGGAGGTTGTCACCTTGATAGCTCTGAGACCTACCCGCATGTGTAATCACATACTGCATAGTGGTCCAGTGTGGAATTATCAGGCACAGAAGGTGAACACTCACAAGGTACACGCAGACATAGTCGACAACAGTGGAAATGGTGTCGATCAAGAAGGCTACCGCTACGAGCGCCTGCAGGAAATTGAGTTCGAGGGAAGCTGGCTACAAGTGGAAAGGAAATACCTTCAACTTCCAACCATCGTGCTTAAAGTGACTAAAGTAGTACATGGCCTGCATGAATTCGGCCGTATACAGAAGCTGGTGGCCAATTCCAGGTCGCATCGGAAACGCGGAGAAAAAGTCCAGTGCTCACGGAGTTTGCCCAGGTCCCAATGAGAAGTGCCCTACCGGCCAAATTTAACTTGTGAGGGTGGGAGAGGGGAGAAGACTTTACCCGGTGATGGTGTCAAGGGCAGGGAGAGACATTTGGAAGAAAGGGAAGCAGCCGAACTGTGCAACCAGCTTTCGCCCTCGGACGTTTAAGAAGCACTACACGATCCGTTTTCTCCGATCAATTGATCAACCTGCCATCCCCTAACCGTTAAACCATTACAGCACGGATTTTGAGTATATCCATCCGGAGGCCTCAATGGAGATATCGCCCGAACAGTTTGGTTCAATGGGTTTGGATACTGCCAATCATGGATGAAAACGATGCCAAAAGGCACCTTACAACGTAACAAGGCACAAATTAAATTTGTAGTCTGTTTATAAGAGACTATGTACCCGAAAAATATTATCTTCCGGCAGTAAGCACTTCAGTGAAAGAACATACCCACACCGGAGATTGCCAACTTTTAGTTGCGCTGATTCTTACCAAAATATAATTCGGTACATGAGGTATCGAATTACGAAACAGCCCAACTGAAATCTAATCCATCTAAATCGGGTAATTTTCGCCTCCAAAACTCCGTTGACCCTGAAGTCTGCAAAAAATAAATGATGAAGGTTATCGGCAACAACGGGATGCCTTAATTATATATGCGACCCATCAGAATTTGCACCGTTCGCAGGTTGTCTGTCCTGCTAGGACTCCCGTCAATGGGCACGGCTGTCAAAACAATGACCGTCTTTCAAGAACTTTGGGCACTGCTGTAGCCGTTCTTTCAATTGAAAACTGGCTATGAACTTCGCATGGACAGGCTTATCTTTAATTCGAGTTCTAGTTAGGAACACTTACGATGCTTGGGCCCCGTTACCAGTGGCACCTGGATTTCACGCCTGCGGAGATAATTTGCTTGTAGCAGGAATGACAGATTGAATTTTCCAAGTTACCGATCTTCCGCCGTCGAATCGCCAGGGAAACAGACGAGAGAGAAAACAGGACGAGAGGAGACGCTGTGGAAGCCCTGTCTCGGGGGACGCGTGGCTAAGCGGAAACGCCACAAGTCCCAGCCGGAAAAGACCAGCTGCCGGAATGGTTGCGTAATCGTTACGGCCGTGGGTTCGAATCACTGCAGAAAATCCGATGTTTTGGGGGCCCTGATAATGTTCCCGAAACCTAAAGTATCAGGGAAGGTCCGAAACCGTTCCCGAAACCTTTTGTTTCGGGAGGTCGGAAACTGTTCCCGAAACGGAAGAACGGTTTCGGAAGCGCCGAAACAATTGGTTTCAGGAGCGGACTGACGGTCCGGATGGGCTTGGAATGCTTCTGTAGACTGAGGACTATTACTTTAAACACTTCAAAAAAAAAGAACCCCTGCCTCGCTCGTCGGTGATAGCTGTCAACTAAATGCGGTAACGCCGCTTTGATCCGTCTTTTTTTGCTCCCTTCCACCTCCGCTCTCTTGTTCTTCTCGCTTTTGGCCCTCGATAAGGCTCAAACTGTTTAGTTTTTGTTTGTGGATCCAGGAATACTAAACGGAACCGTATCCAAACAGTTGAAAACCGTTTACATAAACTATTTACAAACGGTAATTTTCTACAGCTTTAAAACTAGCGCATCACCCCCAATTATCTCGATCTCCACCTCGGATTCCGCACCTCTGGATTTTCATTCTCATTCCCTTTCATAGACTGCAACCACAGGAATTAATTCTCTCTTGCTCTTTAGATCAACGTACATCGCGCTCTCAAGATAAGAACTCGATCCATCCGAGTGTAAGTAACCGGAATCAGCACTATTGGTGAAAGGCAGAGCAGATATGGGTCATAGATTTATCCAGGATTCATGAGATAACCATCTTCCTGATATCTGACCCAAAATCACCCTCTTTGGTTTCACCAGTTCATAGGAAACTCAGGTTTTAAGCAGTATTTTGATCCAAGATCTGATGAGGTCTGGTGGCGGTCCCGATTAACTCGACCATGTAGCCTCATTGTAGATCTTTGGGCGTTGGAATTTTTGTGTACATGCTCTACCACCCTTATGACATCTTTCGAGGTCCTGAATATATTTTGAATCCCCGCGACAGGGTGGAAAAATGAATCTTTTTGAAAATTATCACTGTACCAGGTATAAAGTGTTGAACCTGTGGACCAAGCACTCCAGGCAACGTGAAACTCATAGAAATTCAGAAATTCACTTGCTGGAATACACAATGCCTCGTCTCTACTGGTGTACATCCGGAATTCTTGGGAAATTCCGGTGACTTTGCGCCATAGCAAGTATGGGATTTAGCAGAGAATAGGTTATAACAGGTACAAGTCAGGACAGAGTATGCTAGTACATGGGAAGTAATCTGCCATATAGTTAGTACAGTAGCAATAGTGGACAGCACACCGATGAGAACTAAACCAAAATGGAAAATAAGAGTATTGCAGTATTTCGTTCAAATCAACACTGGGTGTACCCAAAAAACCAATTCGACATTTCGCCAGCAGCCAAAATTTGGCATGACACCAGTGAAATTTTCGACATTGAAACGAAAATTTTAGCTTTTTTGGGTCTTACAGGCAATTTTGAGCCCTGTGTGACGCTCGGGAGGTTCGCCAAACGGCCGTGTGATGCGTGACTCTCGCCAAATTTCGATATCGATAGGGGGGTGCGTGATGCGTGACTGTCAATTTGAACGAAATACTAGTAAGCAATGCGCAATGCGCGAAAGCAAATGCAGAGTAGAGACCCGGTGCTCATGATATCGCGGACCGCATACCGCATAACATCGTCCCCATTCACCTCCTTTTATCCGGACTTCCTCACTCGCCATCATTCATACGGCGGGCGGGCATTATTTATATGGAAGATGTTCGCTGCCGTGCGCATTCGTCCTGTGTCCCGGATGCGGATGCAGTAGTCGTCTTGCGGTGGGGCAGCACCCGAGTTCCTGAGTGCATTCTGCAGGATTGTCCCATTGACAGCGGCGAACATGAGGTGAATGTTGTTTGTGTCGCTCGCCTGCGTGATGCTGGTAGGGCTTGCACCTGCCCGTGTTACGGCCACGGCCGTAAGTATTACGCCGTAATTTTCTTACGGTAAGGTTGAGCCGTCCGTACGCAGATGCTCGAATGGCACGGGTCCCACCCGTGCCGCCCGTTACGGCGTAATTACGGTCCTACCTGTCATTGCACTTCAACACATTCGAAAATATTTCATTTCTTTATCCAACATACATCTATTGCATGGTAAATGTCATGTTATGCTCTGGAGTCGAGCTTGAACACATAAACATCTCGATTCAACGAGGGCAACCACATCCATCATGGAAGTTGAACATCTCGGAACATCCCGTGATGGCCTCTTCATGAGCCGATGCTTCCTGGGTGTGCCGAATGTTGCTCCTTGGGTCAAAGATTAGGGAGCTGATCTATGGGATGCCATCGGCAGCCTTGCCAGCCTGATCCGCGGGAATTTCTTCCCATTTTCGAGGCACCAGTAGGACAAAGCCGTAAAGCCATAAACGGACGGTTACGGCTCACCGTTGATAAGCCAGAAAATGGAACACTAGTGAAATAGGCACAATTTTGCGATTTTACTATGTTCTACGCACATCTGAGGGATAACATGAGTCCCGAATGGTTATCCATAGGCTTAACCCACGAAGGACCATAACGAGTCCGTCTGAGAGGATGACTGACCAGAAACACAAATACTGGTTTAGCTCCTTAAACCAACGGATGTATTATACACTAGTCGATCTTTGGGATTTAGACTACAGTGGGACCTACAAGGCAGGGAATTAGAATGACATCCACTCTGAGGGCTTGTACCAAAAAGACGGCTATGTTAAACCATGGGTTTAACCAATTGTTGTGGTGACTTTGCGTAGTTGACGCGGCGCGATGGGTCATGTGATGAGGTCAGCTCGGGACGGATTAACCGGCAACGGTTAATCCAGTCACTTACTAAACCAATCAATGTTACCAACCCAAAACGGGGTTCCTAATTAAGATCGGTAGAGTAGGTGATGTAACTCGGTAACCACTTGGCAGATTAGGACGGTTGGAGGCTCTATCGAAAGCTAGAGTCCTACGCTCTCTGAATCTGAAGGTCCTGTTCGGGGACAACAAAGACGCGTTTTAACCAATAATCCAAAGTTAACATGCGGTGGATTAAAGGTTGGCGTGCAACGATCGGAAACGTAGGGGTAGATCAGTAGATCCTATACATAACGCGGACACGTGCATACCCGACTAAGCTACCAGAACTAACACATGTATACCCGGTAGTGTAATCACCATAGTGTAAGAGTTTTAGTGTACAGTATATAAGGAGGACGGGTTTGAGTGGTACAGCACTGAATCGGGAGTCCCTGCTGGAGCCAGTGCCTAAACAGCATCTGTCTTGTCTCAGGTCGTCCAAGTTCGGGGCTTGCCGCCCAAACCAATACTCTTAGAGTTTGTGTTTTAAGGTCTCAAGTTTTATAAAGTGATATTGTTGCCTTTGGATTAACGTCCACTGTTGGATTTGAGTTTGGGATCGTCGGAATATTGGTCTTGTCAGAGCTATTGGTCTTGTCAGAGTTATTGGGAATTGGGATCATCGAACTATTGGCTACCAGAACCAGTGTTGTTCTGTGTGCAAAGCTGGGAAGCTTGTATCTAAAAACCACTTGTAGAAAAGAGCATTCTTACCCAAGAATCTTAATTCTGCTAGTTTGCGCACTTTGGGGAAAAACTCGGTTTAGAGTAATCCACAGAGCAACCAGCAACAGGAAAACTTAAACAGTGTTCCTTGGACCTTTCTAAAAGTGTCCTAAAGACTTGTAACTCGTCAGACATCATCTAGACGTTCAACAAGGAGGAAAGGAGACGTATTCAGTTGATAGTTGTGGTCTAATACATTATTCTACGGAATAAGTGTATTACTGCATTCTGTCCGTTGGGTTCGAGCTTACTAGTATACCTGTCGTAGATACCGAGCAACCCTTTCACCGTATATGGCCGAACCCGTACCGTCCCCGTCCCGTATAAGATGGTCTCCCAACGCTTGACGGTACGGGTCCGTAACTGTATTTACGGCCCGTGTCTCCGTAATTTTACGGCACTGCTGCAAGCCCTAGATGCTGGGGATTGTGTCACTGTTACAGAAGGATGCCGATGAGGCCGGAACTTGAAAGCCACAGACAGGGATGGCGAATTACGACGGTGATCCGCACAAAACTGGCAGGAGAACTCTCATTGCGGATACATCGACAGCCCCGCGTGGTTTGCCTGCATGAATTTCCACAGGATGAACCTGGCCGCGTTCTGCACGTTGTTCCCACCCACATACTCGGGGAAGTAGCGCTCAAGAGGAATCTGTGGAGGAGCATCAGTGGTGCGAGGGGGGGGAGCAGCAAACTGAGGTGGAGATGCACTGTGTGATGAGGCCTTCGGTTGAAATAGGAGAGGTCGCATAATGCGAAGCAGAGTGGAGGAGGGACAGGAACCCCATCGCGACAAAGCCAAGCCAAGCTCGAACATCACTACCCTGAGGCTAACATCATCGCAGACTCGGCTCTTGATTATAACTTGATACCTCTTACTCGGCATCGGGTAATCTTCCAGACCAGTGACGCATTTCAAACATATCTGTTCACTTGACCGTGGTGTGGCCCGGATATGTGGTTCGCTGTCTGCATACGACAGCAGTCTTGCCATGCAATGTTTCGCGCGTGAAATATCTTTGCTAACTTGCCGCTCTGATTCGAAGAACAAACAGTAATTCTCCCCCGTGTTCCTCGAATTTTTGTCACACATGGGGCTGCCAAAGAAATCCCGAGAATAGTCAGAAATTATGAGACGGAATATGGGACTGTGTCAGCTTGACGCGGCACCTCGTGCTGCAGGATGGTTGAGGAAATAAAATAAAATGATGCATATATTATTGGCAAGGATGGATATTTGGACAGTAACAACTCATTCCCAATATCAACATGTGGACAATGTAAATTTCGTTCTTGTAGAAGAAAACGTTGAACAGACGAATTGTTATGGTGACGGCCTAATTGATCCAGTTTCTCAGCGTTGGCTGGGAGTTGCATTTGGTCAATACGCGATTATATCAAGACTTCGTAGTTTGTTCACTCAAGAACCCAAATCTGTTGCTGATGGAAACTCCCCAAAAGCAACTGAAGTAGAGTACTGAAATCTTCAGATTACGGTTACAGCTCGAGCAAGTGACTAAGTAGTATTAATAGCACTTAAGTACGCAGTACTACTTTGCACCGCAGATGATTCGGCTGCCTGGCACACAACAAATTAACCGTTCTTTAACGATTACCTCGGCGATTCTTTGTATCTCTTTGCGCACATCCCCATCTGGTGTATCCCCTTCCTTCTTCCTCACCTATGGTCCTCATTTATGGGCGTCAAAGTTGCTCTGCGCAATTTCATTTTACGGTTGAAAACCCCATGTGGCTAAACAGCTGACCGACGCGCAGCGTTTCTTGACAGAATGCTGTTAGCTAGGCTGTTCATCGCAGCAGCTGCCGCAGCCCACTGATTTTAATCAAGCCGGGAAGCCACGTAGTCCCCTCTCGACATATAAACAGGCAGCATTTCTTTACGCTCGGACTAGCAATCTGTCGCCCGCTGTTCGCCCCTCAATTTGCTGCCGCTGTCTTCAGATCAAGACACTTCTTCTGATCTGAACGCTTCTGTCTTGGTCTCGGGTTCTTCCTCTATTATCTGTGAAATCAAGACTGCTCCGCTAATGCTTGAGGATCTTCTTGCCTGCTCTGCGGCATTTCCTCAACTAGGGATCTCGCATGGAACCCTTCTCGGCCCCGCTGACACTAAGCGATATTTACATGTGGGATTATAGCGTGGATCAATTTCATTTCGTTCTACGCTGCTGGATGCAGTTATCCCTCTTTCCGGTTGTTTCACAATCCTTCGGACTCCCAGGAACTCATGGGGTGATATTCTGGGTGTCCAGCTGCCGTTACTACTTTGACGTTCAATCTCTGTTGTCTTTTGTCCACGGCTGGTTGATCGACTGGACTGCTCCGTTGCTCTGCTTTTCGGCACGAAAATCCCGGGAATTTTATCCATGGTATCTACAACTTGTGCTTGATTCTTGAAGGCAAGACATCGCAATGCACTGTTATTCAAGTACTTACGTCTAGAATCTTCAGCGCATATTTATCATTTATGACGATTTTTCGATCTTCTATTCGTATGTTGAAATGATTATTACATTATCCGTGGCTTCATTTGTTATATACCGGAGCGAAGCGGAGGTCGTCTTGTAAGTATACTACAAGTTTTAAGAACCCAATTAGTGGGCTCTGCCGCGACAACGCGCTATAGGTGTTATGCTTGTTGATTTCTCTATTTAATAAATTCCGAATTATTCACAAGCACCTTGCAAAGCGCCCGGACTGTATCCAGCGGCATCTGATCATCTTTGATACATTTATACAGCAGCCAACCCCGCTGGACTCGGAACTGGACCATTTGCGATCGCTTGATTTCGACAAGATAGATCCTCGCTTCGCTCGGGCACACTTCAGGATCGTAATTTCAAGTGGTGAAGTGTCTACGATTAAACTCGTGATCCAGTCTGTGCGGACTACACGGAAGATCGTAAGCATGGAAGATGAAGGAAACAATAGTGTTGCATACTTCTGGATTGTGGATAATTAAAATCGCGGGACAGTCCGTGCGGACTACACGGAAGTAAGATCGTAAACATGGAACATGAGATAGATGAGGGGCCGGGATTCAAAGCGGAAACGGCGAGAAGGAAATAATGGTGTTGAAGGAGGCCGAGAATAGTTTCAATGGATAACCTGCACCAAAACGGGGGCACGGCAGAAGCAAAGAATTGATGTTGATATCCGCGACTCGAAGTAGCTCACGGTCCGAGAGATGGCTAAAATCGACCCAGCCAATTGAAGTGCGGAATTGATATTGATGACGGGAGGAGCCCAAAGCCGATGAGAACCCAGAAATAAGTGAATTGATGACAGGAAAGAACACAAAGGATTGCTGGCTGGAGGAGCAGGGCACCTTCCGCTATTTATGTCCGGACAATACTTGAGCTGCTACGTGGACACGCTACGGAGCGACTGCGAAAAGGTCAGCTGAGGAATGATTCCAACATCTTTTGAACAGCGATTAACCCAAGTTCGACTTAGAAGCCGGAGAAATCTTTTCCGAGAAGACGACTGAAAGGGATAGTTCTGTGCTTTTGCTATGGCTGAGATGTGCTACGCTGTCCGGGCCAATTCTGCGGCGAAGTTTGCGCAGTGCGTAGTTGTTACGATGGGGATACCTGCGCATCCAAATGGGGCAGGAACACAGGACTTTCAGAATGAGAGGAGAGGATAAAAGAATAGAGATAAACCTACATGGGACAAATGCACCGCCGAGGAGGCATTTGCTTAAAGAACGGTTAATTAATCTGAGTTCCCCGTTTCAGCTGAATTGCTCTTGGCATGCCAATCAATCAATCTTTTCCCCTTTTATGCCGCTCGGATCCTGATGATACCGAAGTACCTGCAGAGGTAGACAGGTCCGGTAGCTTGTCCTATGTGTCTGCGCTCGATATTTGGAGAAGTGTTTGTGTATTCGCAGACAACCCACGTTCTCGGGGCTGGTTGCTATATCGGCGCGATTGCAATTTAAAATCCCCCCGTGCTTTCTGAACCTGATTCAATCGCACATCACACAACCCTGCACATCATCGCTCTCTTTATGAAATAAGATGTACCGCCGCTTCGCTCCGGTGAATCACACCGCAGAGGAGAAACAAAGATAAATTGAATTTGCGTGCATACATACTGTCATATATATATTGCCGTGGAATGGCCTGTGAAGACCCCGTAATAATCCTGTTTAACGCACGATCTTGTACCGACGGAAAGATTTGAATGTCAACCAGCCGAGCCCGAGAGAACTGAGGTCATTGAATTAGTGTGGCAGAATGAATTAGCGGGGAAGTTTTTCCATGATTCCACAGGATTAGAAAGTGATGAAACCACGAACATGGGGGAGAGCGAAGAAATGACGGAAGGAGATGGTTTGAGCTATAACATTCTTGCCTGGAAATCAGATTAATTCGACCGCAACGAAAGAGGTTCAGCGACTTGAACACAGCTAGGACAGAGACGACGATTTGATACAACTTGAGGAAACCATAATGATTGAGGCAGCACCAGTAGAGACGCGGCCGCAGCGATGATTTGATCATGGATCCGGAATGCGAATCCGAAAAATAGCCAGCAGTACAGAAACATTACAGATTGGGCCGTTGCTGTTCCCGGAGACGAATATTGCAGGGTAGTGAATTGAGGGTGCAGTCAGTGGGCAGAGAATTTCCGGTCAAACAAAAAATAAGCACCCACTTTATATGTCCCCAACCGGCAGGAGTGCGTGGTCCATCGGCCCAGTGATAAGGATCGAAACGAGGTGGGCCGTAGCAAGCAGCAACTGTGACCCGTCAAGAAAGACTGCGCGCCGGTCAGCTGGTCGCTCACAAATGAAAAGGCCGCGTCTAACAGCAAAGGAATTCAAGGATATGAGATTACTTCAAGAACGAGAGCTGAAGAAACACAAAGGAGAAGCGATGCACGGGGGAATTAGGACAACCAAGTGAAGAAAGAACGGTTAATTAATCAGCTGCTGCGAGAAACTGTGGTCTGTCAGGGAAAACTGCGTGTAGGTCAGCTGGTTGGTCGCAAATGGTTGGTCGCAAATGAAAAGGCAGTGTTGAAATGGAGAGGAACTCGGGATAGTTGGGGTTAAACGAGATAAATGGAGAAAAATCCAAACATTTAAAAGAATCGCCAAGGATTTCGTTAAAGAACGGTTAATTACGTTTCTCCGTCTCTCCGAAGCCTTTTAAACTCCGCTTTTCGCACATCAGCCCCAAAACTTTGGAAGCGCTCAATTATCAACGCTCCTCGGGCTTTTGGCCCCATGATCTCTTTAAGCGCGCGCGCGCCTATAAAAGTGTACATAATGCTAAACTCCGCTTTTCGCCGTCAAAGTTTCCGAGGCGCTAATTCAAGCGGCAAACCGACGCCAATGATTCAACCGAAGTAGTGGAAGCGCGTGCGCGCGCCTATAAAAGTGTACACAATGCCAATCATCATTTGGAAACTTTCCGAGGCGCTATTTCAAGCGTCCAACCGGCGCCAGTAACTTGAAATTTACTTGCAACTTTATCAATTCGGCCCTTGCCTTGAAGGATGGGCTAGAAAATTCTGCACTTGATTGCAACAGTCGCATACTTATTGAGTTTCTGAAATCATATCCGACGAAAGGCTTCGGACAGTGTAATTTTATAAAGATAGAGATACTGGCAAAAACGATACCACTGTATATCTCCTTTTCATAGCAAATTATGTCTCTCCGTTCGTCCGACTGATCTTATTATTTATTTTCTTGTGCAAGCAGCTGTAAATCCGGGGTTTTTATTTATTTATGTTTCTGTGATCAATAAAGTGGGAGGGAGACCGCGGAGCAGTCCCCCGAGCGCTTGTGTTGCTTCAAAATTGAGCTCGTGACAGTTTATCAGGGCCGCATCTCTATTTAACCTGATGATTTCTGCTCTGCTGAATTCCAATCTTTTCCATAGATGATAAGAAGCGCAGAGATCAAAGTATCCAGAGAGGGCAGGAAGGCCTGGTAGCATCTGGGATGCATCTACGCGGTATTTGAGCGGTGAATTTTGGTGTACGTAGACGATCTCCGTTCGACTCGGGCTAGACCATTTGTCCATATAATTTTTCAAAGGCAATTTCTTTGTTTCAAAAAGGGTTTCCCATTGGATTTAGCTTCCTTCTTCTGATATTTTACGCGGTATGTTGCTCCATTTCAGTTCGCGGTGTGCTCGCAATTATATCGCCCAGCGGCGGCTACATCGGACGTGTCGAAGCAGCATTCGAATGCTGAATGTGTGTATTTTTTTAAAAGAATTCGGAGCCTTCTTGGATCCGGGCAGATCCAAAAATAAGAGCGATTAATTACGGAGCAGGGCAAGCCCCGGTTGTACGTGGTGTGCATCCGCCCGATCTAGGGTGCCTCGATAGAAATCTATACGTGCAGACGATGGCCGCTGGGCCATTTGATGGACTTCAAGATCCTGTTCTTGTGTTTTCTCGGCTTTTCGGCTTGGTATTCCCGACTCGCAAAATGCTGGGTCTGCGATTCATGTCATTGTCGTTCTTGCTCCGAGCATAGCAATTGCTTCAACTTGGAAAGATCGCCGAGTCCGCCCAGCTGTCTTGTCCTATTGAATTCCAAAGAACATGCGCATATAGTACGGATTATACGGTTGTATGATGAATGCCGCGGCGGATCAAATAATTGCACCGCCACCGCCAATCTCGTCTCTCTCTCTCTCCTGACCATTACAGGGTTCATTTATGTTATGGCGGCACTAGTACTACGCCGGAACGCTCACTCCAACAGCCGTACACCATTACGAACGTTGCGGCGTTGTGTAGCGTCCGGCGATACGTTTGATATGGCGCCAATACGGTACTCATCAGCAACAAGCACTGGCAGTGTATACTTACGCCTTTGCCCCGCATTGTCGGCACTCCGGACCATATAAACCGCCTTCTCTCCCGTGTCCACTGCTAGTGAACTCCCTTCAGCATCCTCGTTCGCTTCCGCACTTTTTGGCCCCCTATCAAATACCGCTGCCTATACCTCTGGATTCGCTTCGCTCGCCATATAGCCTCAACTAGGATTCACCCAAGGTCCCTCTTAAAATTTCTTTCTTGCTGCTTTTCCACCACGATGGAGCCTCCCACCACCACATCGCCATCGGGCGAACAGGTCATCTTGCAGCGAGACTATATCCTACAGGACATCCTCGCCAACATCGACAAGCTCCAAAGGAACGAGCCTCGCCTCAAAGACATCGACACCAAGCCCCTCAAGGAGGAGGTAATCGCCCCCGTCCTGCGCAACGAGTTCGACACGGAGGTCCAGATCCGCGGCTTCTTGCGCGCGCTGCAGTATACGCCAGCGTTCAAGGCAAGTGTTGATAAGATCGGGCGACCGGAGTTGAAGGCGCAAATTGGCGCGTTCATTGAAGGAAAGTCGGCCACAGATGTGCTAGGCGCGAAGAGCTTTGTGTTGCCGGCGTCGAATAGGCATGGTGTGGTCGGGAAGGGGAAGGACCACAAGTCGATTATGGAGGTATTGGAATCGATCCCGGCGAAGTTGAAAGAGGTGTTTGGGCCGCACTTGCCGAAGATTTATGAGGATAAGGCACAGACGAAGCTCATGGAGGTGAGTACATTCTCTTCGTCGAATCGTGTTCTGATCTCATCATGATTGAAAGGTTCACGCCAACGACGAGTTTGTGAACTGGGGTGAAACGGTGAAGAACACCCCGACTTTCACCTTCGTCCCCACCACCGTGCTCGGCATCCAGAATGTCGTCCGCTACGCCTCAGCTAACAACTTACGTGTCCGCTGTAGCGGCTTCCGCCACAGCTGGTCCCCGATCTTCTCGCAGTCCTCCGAGATCCTCATCTCCTTCGTCAATCTTGCAGAAGTCACCACCCTGCCCGACCCCCTCAGCTTCATCCCAGGCCCCTACACCGGTACGGGCGTCCCGGACCTCAAGACCATCGAGCTCATGAAGCAGCCCGCGCAGGGGAAGCGTCTCTGCCGCATTGGCGCCGCAGTCACGAACGAGGACTTCCGCCGCTGGGCGGTCGCGCACAATGCGTGGGCGCTCCCCGTGAGCGTCATCATGGTCGAGGTCACCGTGGGCGGCGTGAATGCGCCGATCTGCCACGGCGCGGGACGTAGGCATCTCACTGTCTCCGACTACGTGCGTCGCGTCGAGTACGTGGACTGCAAAGGCGTCGTGCAGACTGTGTCAGATCCGAGACAGCTGACTGTCGCGGCGGGCGCGTTTGGCTTGCTGGGTGTCGTGACGCACTTGACGTTCGAGCTCGATGCCATGAGCTATGCGGTCATGGCGCCGCGCAAGGTTGACATCGGGCTTGCGATCCCCCCGTTGCACAAGGAGGATATCCCACCGGTGCTACGGGCGGATTGGTATGGAGATAAGGACGCAGAAGCGCAGATGGAGAGCGCGCGCCAAGAGTTTGTGAGGCGGGCGAGTAGGGTTCACCAGGGGTAGAGGTAAACCTCCAAAGGTCAGAGGTAAGGTACAAGGAGGTAGAGGTAGAGGTTAAGGCAAAGTTGTACCTCCCAATTCAAAATCAAGATTTCTGGGTCTGTACCCGTTCTATGGTGGAGTAATAAGCTAGAGACGATGTTTTAATGTATAAATTTAGGTCTCAGAGGTCTACAGAACCTTGAAAAGAGAATACCTCTCAATTTACCTCCTAAGGTCAAGAGGTAAGGTCAAAGGGGGTAGAGGTAGAGGTTGGCCCATTTGTACCTCTACCTTTACCCCTGGTGAACCTTACGGGCGAGGGATGATTATTACAGTGAGTGGTTCTGGTTCACGTACCAGCAGAAGGCGTGGGTGAATACGTGGAATCCGGTCGACGTTGCGGAGTCGGCGGTGAATTATCCGAATGATGTGGAGGTTTTCGTCCAGTGGTTGGAGGGATGGATAGGAGGTGTTTTGACGGAGAGGTGAGCTACCGTGTCCCTTGATTTCAATTTAACGTCGCTGATGACCTCCCAAAGCACCCTTTTCAACCTTATTCCCGGTCATTGGCAAGCTCAACTTCTTGCTACCATGGGCATGGCAGCTTTGCCTCCCACATTTGGCGAGGACGACACCCTGACCATCAAGTGAGTGCACATCTACTCTCTATAACCGCTTACTCACTTATTGCCCTTAACTTCTGCCTCCTAATTTACTCACGACAACCAGAACCCAGCTACCAAACGCAGTAAGCAGACGCCCTCCACTTTCCTTTCCTTCACTCATGGCGGTCTCAAGCTTCACTTCCGTCGAGGCATACAGAACATGCGCGTCCGGGATGTCGAGTTCCAAATCCCCATCCCGGGACTCCCCTCTGACCCCTCGCAGCCCGACTTCTCCGTCGTCCAGCGCGCCTGGTGGGACGCCATCAACCTCGTCTACGCCCCGGAATACATCGGCTCCGGGCACACCATCTCCCCCATGCGGCTCACGCTCGAACTCCGCATCATGGGCGCCTCGAACCTTATCCTCGCGCCACAGCGCGGCAACACTCATGGCACGGCGAGCATCGAGATGCTCACGGTGCCGGACGCCGCGGCGGACAAGGAGTGGGCGGGCTTCGCGCAGAAGATCGCGGACAAGTGGATGGCGCTGCAGGATGGGAAGGGCCGGGTGCTGAATGTGCGGCCGCACTGGGCGAAGGAGTGGGACGGGTTGAAGATGGGGCCGAAGAGGATGGAGGCGAGGAAGTTCCTCAAGGAGGTAGTGTACAAGGACGCGATTCCGGAGTTTGTGGAGATTTTGAAGGAGATCGGGCAGGGACAAGGGTGGGGGTTGGAGGAAGTCAAGCAGAGATTTTCGAATGAGCTGTGGGATGAGTTGCTGTATGGAGAGATCGCCAAATAAGCGAGTTGGCTTCCGAGAGTATCTACGTTGGAAAATTGTCAGCGATTAATACTGTAATACTACATGTTCTATTATTCTTTTCGACTCGTTGCGCTCTTGGCCGCCGTGTCCGGATACCTGATAAGATGGTGGTACCCAGGCGACTTGTGGGCGGTAAAATAAAATAATGTGCCAACTTCTCTGAAGGTATATCGTTGAACTTTACTGTAAACCAAGTCACCGTTGCGTCAAGATAAAATTTCGGTTTACAGTACTACAAGTAATATAATACTCGGACGCCTGAATTGCTCTGAGCCATGATCGCGCCCCGCCGGTATTTGACACCCGCACGTCCTCGGCGACACGTCTGCGTCTTAGAACCGATTCCTTCCCGATCCTCGTCCGAGTTCCTCTCGTTCTTCGTGTGCTTGTTGGCATCACTTCAGAGAGCGACAGCCCTTTTAAGTCAATATCCGAGCCGGTTCTCTAGAGCTGGATTTAAATAGGCGGCGACGGATCGGGTGCTGCTGCTTCCTTGCTCCGTTGCTTTTCTTTCTCCTGCTGACGACTGATACCCGACACCTACCACAGCCAAGCGCATCACGCCGGCGTTCGTAGATTGCTCCGAGTCTACTCTCTCTGGCACGCCTGCGCTCCGCCGTCTGCTCTCGCCGCACGGCGCCCCCGCGTAGCTCGTTCGATCTCGAACTCGTTCATGCGGAGTTGAGGTGCAACACAGTCTTTTGTGGCCTCAAATACATGTTACGAAAAGGAGGAGGAAAAAAATAACACCGGAAAGCCTTACTTACCTCGTGAAGCAGCGCAACAATTAGCTAGGGGAATACAAAGAAAGGGTGAATTTCGGTGGAGAAAATGATGGGGGCGATGACTTTTTAGAGCCTCGCCTTTTGAACGGCCGTTGAGCGGTTGATCGATCAGCGAGGTGAAAATCGACGAGATCGACGGCGTATATGATCAGATCCTAGCATTTTCAAGTTGGACGCTCCATAGCACAAAACAGAATCTGTTTGTGAATGAGTTGAGCAACTTGCAAGTAAATGGACCGAATGCGCAGCAAATACGAGTCATGGGAACCAAATGTCAAACCATCCCATCTACCGTAAGCAGATGTAAGTCACTGCGATGCAGACCACGGTAAATGCAAGGGACTAGGAAAAAACGTGCCTGTTGCTTTAATACACCAAGCGGCTGCGGCGCAAGTAACTGCAAGCGACAGACTCGGAATTCCAACAGACGCCAGTGTTGTCTTTGACGGGGTCTGACGGGGTCTGACCGGGCGTCAAGACCCCTTGACCGGCCTTTGACCGTTTCGTCAAGGCCGGATTTACTTTTTCTGAAGACCCGTTTTAAACTCGTAGAACCACCAGAAAAATCATCAAAAAAATCGGATCATTGGGAGAATGGATATACGAGTCGATATCATCTACCAAGCAATCCTATAATGCGAACTCACTCGGAAGTTCTTTATCCCACCCTGGCCATGACTCGGAGCATGTTTGAAGCTCTCCACGTCATTCTTAGATGTTCAAAGTGCCCTTTAGGTGTGCAGTGTGGGTACAATTGAACAGATGGTCTTTGCCATACATTGCCAAATTATGCCACATTTCTCATTTCAAAGACAACATTGATTCCTTTGACCGATTTTGAATTCTGACCATCCCGCAGCAGTTTTGAGCCATACACATGTTACATTAATTCATGATCTGACATCAGTATCACTATGGAGCTTTTCACAGGCCATTCCGGGTGCATTTGGATATGGGTTTGCCCTGTCGTTCACATAGCAGTTTTCCAAACCAGTACATCTGACTACCTTTGAAAATTGATACTGTAGGCAGGTGAAATTCGTCCTGACCACTTAGAACCTCGGATTGTGGTCAGGTAAAGCTTGCTGGCATTGCACACGACCCTTAACGGTTGCAACGAAGGACTTTTCCAAATTTGGAAAGGGTCAGGCCGAGGGTCAGACCCGGTCAGACCCCAGTCAAACGGTCAAATGGGTCAGACCTTTTTGACTCTCGGCCTGGCTCCAGACAACACTGACAGACGCAGGCCGGAGTCAGACCGGAGTGATAGAAAGACGAGGTCCAAGAGTTAGAGAGGGGATGTCTGGCATTGAATGAGAACCACAGAAAAGTTTCCGGCAGGAGAGTGTTGCATGCGAACGGCCAGGACATTATAAATCCAAGCACGAGAAGAGAGGAGAAACAGAGATAAAGCTGGATGAGGCAGGCATTTGCTGAAATTAACAGTTAATTATAATGTGACGCGGACTGATATCGCATGCGTGAACGTGAGACCCGCAATGCAGCGGCGAAATCACTTTGCCCCGCTGGGCACGGCCAATAGAACTCAGCCAGTACTTGCAGTGGTCCGAACCGCTGTTCAAGATTACAAAGTTGATATCTCTCTAGGTCCAAGTTTCGCTTGGAATTAATCTTCTTGGTCAATGAGTGGCGCCGAACGAGTGATCGCAACTCAGCAGACAGCATTGTTTCTGTCTTGCCAGCGTACGCTATATCATCTCCTTGCAAGTCTCGACTTAATACCCCTCCACGACGCGCAGCGCACCCCATGCCGTCGGTCGTACAGACCATCGACGTGAACAGTACACTTATCCGGCACGCAGGGCCGTGGAACCCCGGCGGCGCCGACGGTGACTCTGAGGCCGACAAGTAAGTTCTGCCCCCGCAAAGCAAGTATCAAATTCGAGCTGATTCATTTGGTTGGTCACTCATCTTGCAGAACAGTGGTCCCAGTCCTTGGATCACATCCTCTGCATCTGACCAACCTCATAATCACCTCACCATGATGTGATTACACCACGGCCACTACTTCTTCGAACCATCACTGAAGGAGATAGTGTAAGGTTTCTAATATTTATTGAGTCAGAAGACAGTGAAAGGGCCAAACAATATTTAGCGAGAGTGGCATCTGGGAGGAACTCAATACTGTGTCCTCCTGGCACATGTTGGACTTGAAGCCGAACAAAAGCTATTACAACTCATTGTACAGGCTAACCTCTGTACTTCTTGATGGTTGATGTTGCTCCTGCCCAGTTGGTTTTCATCTCAATCTTTGCTTATGTAATCGGTGTGGCTCTGAGTTTGACTCCGCTGTCGCTCACCTTTTTGCCTGGGGTGTGTTCAAACAGTAGTTTGAAGAAACCAATGATCAAGCAGGATTATGCATTGAGACAGCGTCTGATTAATCAAACTTCATATGGTTACTGTTACAAAGCTGCTCTGATGATATCTCTCCCTGAATTTTAATATGTACCATGAGTTCTATAGTATGTCCTCCTGATAGAATTTCTTGGTAGGATGGTTTGTTTCTTGAGAAACATCTGACAACGGATGTGCAGATTGCACTGTAGATAATACCTTAGTCTAAGGTTTGACAAAATCAAGCACACTTCATGAGCAAGGCAGCCACCATGATTGTGGCTTGAGATTGGGAATAACAGAGGGGGGGCACACTCAGAATGGATGTTTCAGATATTGTAGGCTGTGACATCTGTGAATTCAACTCCGCAATTTTGAATTATTTTAAAATCAGAAAAAAGCCGAAGTGATGGCCTCGAAATGTTTGAGCAGGTGCAGCACTCCGAGGGACTGAGGATATTTCTTTTGGATTGAAATGAAATGTTCAAGCAGGCCAGCACTCCGAAGGATTGGGGATATTTCTTCAGGATTGAACGGGAGCATGAAATGTTCAAGCAGGCGCAGCACTCCGAGGGATTGTGGATCTTTCTTCTGAAATGAAATGAAATATTCAACCAGGCACAGCACTCCGAGGGATTATGGATCGTTCTTCTGAATTGAAATGAAATGTTCAAGCAGGCGCAGCACTCCGAGGGACTGAGGATATTTCTTTCAAAATGAAATGTTCCAGCAGGCGGGGCACTCCGAGGGATTGAGATTCTTTTTTGGGATTTGGACAACTCGTCAATTGGAATCAAGTCATCCATGTTGAAATGAAAATAGAAACGCGGCCTGACGAGCACTGCCATGCGCCAGCAATGGCCATTACACGAATAGATGGCCCTCAAGCCCAAGCTTGAATATTTACTCGTGAAAAGTTAAATATTCTAGGCGGAAGCCCTGAAGAGTACCGCCATGGGCCAGCAATGGCCCTAAGCCCAAGTAGAACACCATCAGGACAAGAAAGCCCGGTGGCGTGCGCGGTATTGACTTCATGGTCGATCACATAGTCCGAACAAGAGATCAAGAGCGCAGCGTTGGGTGTTACTCTTCCATTGGATTACGAGACGATAACTCGCCAGCGCTACCAGACGGAGTGATTAAGGTTAAGGCGATGGTGTTGCACTTCGCTGGGTTCAACCAACAACTATATGATTCTCTCCGGGAAAGATTTGCTCCGTACTGGGAAAACCCCTGAAGCATGAGGCAGAAGATGCGGTGGACGAGGAGGGCACGGCTCGGAAGCGCAAACGGCAGAAGGCTGGAGACTGCCGGAGCTAGTTACTTATTACTTTTACTAGCCCACATCGAGTCTGGCTTAGTTAAAAGAGTAATCTCATAGTCTTGCGACGGGCTGTAGCTAGGGATCCATACATAATCTTCAATTTAACCAAAGACTGAGTGGCTTCAAAGCTGTCGGGTCACGAGACCGACTGCCCGAAGGTGTGCGGAAATCAAAGATAGCATCAGTGGCAGTGTTTATCCCTTTACCAGAACCACATCGAAAAGCCTGGTGCACCAGCGCTTGCATGTTTAAAGTTGCCATTAACGTAAGGGTTTGCCTCTCCTTTGCTTTTTCAACCCTCTCTCCAGCGGACCGTGGTGCCGGCAGCTGCGAATGGCCCTGCAAAAGAATGCAGCCCAAGAAAACTGCAACCTTAAAGCCTCTGCAAATTATGCAACGTCCTTTCCAATCCGCCGCGAGATCACTCCATACTCCGGATATCGCCAAGACCTGCCGTACGATGTACTGTTGCATTTCGTTCAATTAGTATGGTCACCTGTCACACGCCCAAAAATCTACGAATTTTTTCGTAAGTCACTGCGTCACAGAGGCATTTTTGGCTTAGCCGAGCTTAGCCGAGCGTAGCCGAGAGATGCCGACGGATCAAATTGCCAAATGGGGACCGCATACGAAAGGTCCAGTTCGTTTGCGATGTCACACCCCAAACCGCCTTACGAATTGAACGAAATGCAACAGTACATCTGAGGCTGAATTATGCAGGCCAGCCAATTGCACCGCTGGTCACATCTGTCACTCATTACCCGCGCTGTCGTTTAATTTAGAATACGGCCACACGTGTAACATCTCTGCTTCCTACTTCCACCATCCATGACCCAAAAACCCCAAGTAGAGCTGGAATTGACAATTGAATCGACCTCTGAAGACCGTGGCTCTTCCCGCGTATCGTACGTTCTTCCTGTACCTCTAACTGGCGGCGTCTCATCGAGCAAAACCAGTACCGGCGCCTTTTTCCACAAAGCAAATCACTTTGTTCTTCATGGCGGGAATTTCACTAGTGTCACAAATGTCCATCAGAGTGCCCCCAATGTTCCTACTTGTTAGTCGCGGACGGATTCGGTCCACAAACAGACTTATCCAGGAGGGATAATAGACTTTCGAGTGATCCCCTTCGGAGACTTGAATCTGTTTCACAAGATAGGGCACGGGGTAGTTCAGCGTCTAAGCGGACGAGCCTGTCTCAGACGGATGTACTCTGCTAGGATTCATGGTTCCCCTTTAGACATGACGGCAGTATTGTACGAGGGAGACGGGGCTGAAGAGGTGAGGGCAAACCTATAAGGTCGACTCTTATCTTCATTTGACCTCCTAGAAATGGCGGGAGGAGCTTTGCCGATATTCTGAGCTTCGGTGAGCCGATCGATCCTTGCCGCTGTCCTTGCTGAAAGCTCATAAATCTCATCGCAGGCATCCGTATCTTCTGCAACTATATGGTATAGCAAGCACAGCATGCTTTCATGCCATGATTTTCCACGAAGGTCGAAGCTTTTCTACCCACCCAATCACTACATTAACGATGTACGTTGACGCCTTAGATTTGATACCGTTCACAGAACCGCTGGGAAAGTACCGCGACGCCCCTTTCGCGACCATATTCTTCTGGGCGTACAGGGTACGTCCGAAACTCCATTTGCGGTCATGAACGATGTTTTTCGCAGGCAGAAGATTTCCTGGTAATAAACAGATTTATGTTTGGACTTCTAAGCTCAACCGTTCGCAGGATGTCGACCGATATATATCCTCTCTTTCCGGAAGATATCCGGTATTTTAAATTTCTCAGCGATCCGTGTATCTTATTCCGTGTCCAGGATTGGTCCGAGTACAATGTGTGGGTACGACCTTCAACAGGCCGTCTCTGTGTTGAACTCACACCTCTCGAATGTGGTTCCCTCGCCCTTCTACTCGGACAACGCGGATTCCCGCGGCCGAAAGCCTTCGTATGCAAGCTACCGGAAGACTGGGACACGATTACTTCAATGTTTCGGTGGCGACCCTTTTCTATCTCCACGAATGTAGCGGTAAAATTGGGGTCCATCCGTCATCGGGTTGGGCAAAAATACGAGAATTCGGCAGAGATTGCATCTACACCCGATTGTGATATTCGCAATATTCGCGATAGCGGTTGGTCCGAGTATAATTGGAATCCGTACGTTCAGTCCGCCCATTCATTCGATGTCCTTCTGAATATTGTGAGACTAGCGACAGAGCTGGGATATCAATCATGGAGAATGGTTGGATGCGGTCTGTCTTCCGTTCGTTTCCCACCATTTCCAACCATGATTGCCAAACTGCAGTGTGAATTCTGCCGGCATCGCCGATAAGTACTGTCGCGTAATCGAGATCGAGGATGCTACATTTCGAAGCTCGTGTTGGCTGGCACAGGCCAATCATATCTTTGATTCTCTGCATAAAACTATTGGCTTCGAGAATTATGGTGAGTTTCAGATCTATTCCTGGTGGCAACTTGGCGATCCTTTCCCCAGCATTCGTGGATGGTGTCGAATACCGACTACGACTCTTGGACCTGAGAGATATTATACCGGCAAGTTATCTCTTTCTATGCCCCGCAACCGATTTCCAGCCCGATATTTTCTCTTTTCACATTCCTGAATGCCCGGCGTATTGGTCTTTCGACCCATCTGGAGCCCACCAGCTAGGTGCTGAGGCAGCAAAAGACCTGGGGTTTCCAACCATCGATGTGCAAAGGCGAGTTCGCGCTAGGTCTTGGGATGATAGTGTCTACGCCGAAATCTGCCAGTTCCACGAAGTCAAAGGCTTCGATCCTCGCAGCCGGCTCTCGCTGGCCATGGAGGAGGGAATTTCACTTTACCATGTATCTTGCGAGATGGACACTTTATTTGCGCATAGTAAGCCCATAATCAGCATCATCCCAACGCCTCTGATGCATAAATAGTGCAAGAGAATGAATAAGACGATTTTTCACCTGTCTCTGACGGAGTCTCGGTGAAAGAGGCTTTCGCCGAATTCGGAAACGAGCCCGATGGCACGTCCTCTAGATTGTTGAAATCTGAACTTCTTTCTCATGATTTGAGGTACAGGGTCGCATCCCTCCGTGAACGGTCTCCAGGATGCGGAGATCGATTCACTGTGCTGCAATGCGATCGAAGGAGTCATCCCAACGGATACAGATGTCAATGACGGTCAACGGTGTTGCGCTCTTGAAGAAGTGGGAATAATCGCACCATCTCGTAACTGGACTATCCTGATGAGTGTGCAGTTTGCACTGATCATCACACTCAGCACATTTTCACTGTACGAGTACTTTGGCCAGCGTTGAATCACTTTATCGAATCCGCCAGTCCGTACAATGTACATAGTCTCAATTTGGTGTTTCTTTATCTACCATTTTATTTGTTCTGGCTTCGAAATTGGATGGTATCAGCTGATTTAGAGCGAGGGCTATGAGACTCGCAATATCGGCTGCCTTGCCGCTGCTTCCATACAAAAAATCGCCGGGAGTATAGCAATGGGCCTCGAGATCATCTCCCGATCTTGATTTCGAACTATAGCTGGCATGCATCAAACTGTTCCGTGGTGTTTCGACGCCATGAAATAGAAGCAGCTCCACTTAAGTTCTAGGCGGTCCAGACCGAACCAAGACTTAAGTTCTCGTAGGACTTAAGTTTTCCCCGGGTGCGCCTGCGCAGCCATATGCACCCCTCAGCGATGGAGCAACTTAAGTTACATATAGATGGAACTTAAGTTTCCCCCCACTTAAGTCCCATCGACGTCTTAAGCTCTATGAAACACTTAAGTTGTATGTGTGGCTGAATGCAATGAATTAAAAACTTGAGTTACACCCAAATAGTACTGTGGCTAATATAACGACGAGCAGCACGAGCACGCCACCAACTGGGGACTCGCCTGCGGTGTGCAGTGCCAATGCGCGTTCGTCAGCACAGCGTATATGCGCGACGTCACCGAGTCGTTACTGTCCTGCATCCCCATCCTCATATGTACGAGGTGCGACACGGCTCGGCTCAGGACGGGGCAGCGAGGAGGGGGCAGCGAGCAGGAACAAGAAACAGGAGGGAAGGAAAGGGAGAGCAAAGAACAAGGGGGATGGAAAGGAAGGTCACACCTTTGGCTCATCCTTCTTTTCATACGTTCTTTCGTTTGATTTAGTGTTCTCGGTAGGGCTGCGCATGGTTTGCGTGGGGAATGTGGGCAGCACTGGTGTCGTGGGCAGATCAGCCAGCAGACAAAGACAAGTGCTAGCTGCATACGTACCATACGTCTTTCAGCACCCAATTCTTGCCACTGAACACAATCCCATGTCTTATAACATGTCACAAGTCAGCAAACCAAGAAGAAGGCACGCATATAGTTAAACATACCCCGATTCACTCGTGAGTGCACTGCTGGGCGAGCCATGCGCCGGCGAACAGCTTTGGAGAACTGGATGGGAGCGAAGAGCGAGCGATGTCATCATGTTACATGTAGGATCGCTGCGAATGCCACTGAGCATCGAGCCATTCAGACGCGAGTGGGGGACGAGGGAGACGTGGCGACAAATATATCGGACTCACCAAGGCTGATGAGAGGGTGGGGACGACGAGGAGCATTGACACAGGTGGCATAGAGAGGTGGTGGTGGGAGGGGAAGAGAAAAGCAACGTGACACTGTGACAGTCAGCCGCCGTCAATTCCCATTGTCTGCTGATCAAACTTGAAGCGCCCGATCAGTTCTCGTCTTACTCCTGACTTCCACCTTCATCGACACTGCTCACCATTCAAGCCTCCCACCCATTGCCTTGGACTGTCTGCCCAAGGCTGACTTCGACTTTGGGTCAGCATCGGTGTATTCTTGGGACTTGGTCTTCGCGTCCCACAACTTGGTGGCACACTAAACGTGATTTCAGATTTCTTTCCCCCGTGCTCTCTTCTGTTGTTGTGGGGTTTCGTGAAAACCCTTCCACGCAATGTTGACTGTCATTTGTGGCTTTATTTGGCCTGGGAGGCCACGGGCGTCTTTCATTCGCGTCATTTTCTATGAATGCCACCTCCGTTTGCATGTCATCAATCTTTTTATTTTCTATTCACATTTTCGTTTTCATCTCACTGATTAGACCCAGTGTTTTCAAGACTGTACCCGGTGTGTACTTAAGTTCATTTCGATCTTGGGGTGAGTTTCATTTTCATTCTGGCTGACTCCACTGATTCTTTCCGGCAGTTCAGTATGCACTTAAGCACTTGTGTTCATTTTCAGTATCCAGTGAGTTTAATTTTTAATTTCATTCCGCTTTTCGCTCAAGCTGACTCCGATTTCCATTTCAGCACGAGTTAGTATGTTGTCAAAAGTCCGGCTAAACCGAAGACATAGAGGTATGTATTTGTTTTATCGTGTAGAACCAAACTTAAATCGTCCCAGAACTTAATTTGTGACGCGACTTCAGTCTCAAGGCACAACTCGAGTTTCTACGGAACTCAAGTCCGTGTGAAGAATGTAGAACTTGAGTTCAGGGCGGACTTAAGTCCGGGACTGGAGTCTTGAGTAATTGTTACAACTGAACTGCAATGGTGAACTCAAGTTCTGGTTGTCTGCCTGCAAGTCTCAAGTTCTCCATAACTTAAGTTCTGAGTAAGGTAGGTGTGCAGCGTATATATAGGGCTCTACAGTGTACTAGCCATAACTTAAGTCCTACGACATCTTAAGTCTTGATTCGGTCTGGACCGACTACGACTTAAGTGGAGCTGATGAATTAGTTGCGACGCCAGCGAGCATTACTTTTATAACGGATGGCCTCCATCTCCCACCATCACACTGGGGGCAATGACCAATGCATCTGATGTCAGATGTGTTAAAGGCATCTGGTACGCAGTTGCCGATGCAATCAAAATAGGTTGGGACCAAATCGGGACACCACCATAAATATTAAAATGTGCTTGGACCGACATATTTTACCTCTACGATAGTGGGCCCTGCCGCGCCAGCGGGCTTACCTGTGTTTATTACATAACAGGGTCGGGTACCGATCAAAGATCAAAGGGAATCGACAGACTACAACAAAGCACACAGGTACGAGCACTTTTTGTTGTAGCGTCTGTTTATAAGAGACTACATCAAGCCGCGGCGGGCCGAATGATCCGGCGTCTTTCTCCTGATCTGTCCAGAATCGGAAGCTGCTTCATTTTGCAAGAAACTTGTGCTCCGAACTCCATGAAATCTCCTCGGCCAAGGAGCTGGGGATCGAGGCAACCAGGAACCAGGCGAACCGCTAACCCCAGCTACCACTTGATTCGCTCATCAGATCATGAAACGTCTCCCTCTCGCCCAATGCTCTCAGCCAACTTAGGCTCCAGTCCTTTCCAATGTCCGGTCTTTCCATTTCAGTTTCATGAGTGGTCCTACAGCTGACTTAATGAAGATTAATGCTCTGTCACCACCATCCTCCTTGGTCTCTTGAACTCTATCACCGTTACCCTGCTCCACTCCCAAAATTGATGCACACCAGGTGTTATCTGCACAGAGAAGGACCCTTGGTAGGTGCTACATGAAGACTCTCTTTGCTTCGTTTCATCTCTACAAAGACCGACGCCGGGCTTCATGGACATAAGTGACCATCGCAGCTTAGCACGAATGCCAGCCCCCGGGATCCATGTCACATTTTTTAGTGCTCTGACCTCGCGCATTTTTTGCGACCTGCGAGGTCTGGGCTTTTTTTTTTTCACGACCCAAGATTGGTGTGCTATCTAAACCTGGGGGTGTGCCAAAATAATTATTTTACAGTATTACAGCCATAGCTATCCTAGAAAATCTGGCGGGTATGTATACGAAAAGAAGTGTGAGACAGGGAAACAATGTACTAGAATGGAGAGAACATGGACTAGAACAATAAAGGCGAGACGATAAATGGAGAATAGTGATCGAGAATGGGGTGGATAATAAACTGTCTCAGCAAGGATAAGATGGAAGGAGATATACGGAAGGCAGTGCAAGCGATTTTCCACACTACTGTGCAGTGGTTTGGACTCTAAGCTGAATCCACCACTACGATTTACGTTCTCTTTTCTTCATCTCTGGAAAAGACTCCAGACTGTGGGGTTCTGGGGTTCAATATTTCTCCATTTTCCAACTTGGACATGTTGTCCAGCTTCTTGAGAATTTGCTCCTGGCTTGCAATCATTCTGAGATTTGCTTCGACCTAGGAAGGTATAAGCATGCATAGTAAATTTATGTATGTGCCAACACACTTACCCCGAAGGTGGCAAGCGCATGTGTGATGGCATGCTGGTACTCGGCTATCTTAGCGGCATGGGCTGAGCGTTTGAATATGCGCTGCAAGAAGCTACGTTGATCATGTTCGTCACAGAACTTGTTCATCTCTTCAAACAAACTAGAGTTTTTCAGCCGCTGGAAAGAAATGGGCAACACAGGCTTATGTACCGAGTCAAGTTCTGGAGGCCCTCATTCATTGCATCGGATGGGTTCGAGTCCTTGGTCGTGCGCCGAATTGCATCGTGAAAGCGATTATTGTCCTCGGTGAGACGTTCTACAGCAGCCGTATTTTTATCTGCCTCCTAGATCTAGTGTAAGTCATTGCATACAGTTAGATGATGTTATGTGGACTCTACATTTTTTGCAGTAAAAACGGCCATTACGAGAGAACTCATTGTAGGGGCAGCAGTGGATGCGAGGCAGAGACAGAAAGTTAGAATGTCGATCTAACAGCGAGGGCGGAAGTGATATATGGCTGAACGCATGGCTTAGGAATGTTTCGGCGCCCAACCTTTGGAAATTGGCGAGGTGATGAAATGAAAGACTAGATGAATGTGCAATTTCCAGCTCACCAACCTGCCGACACTCTGACAGCAGAGCACATCCGCGACTTCAGCAACGTGTCAACTTCCTACCAGCCAGCTGCATGGGTCGATATGACGACTTGTGGTTCGGGAAATGTAGCCACGACTTCACAATGTCGTAAGGATCCGATGTGACAAATCCGATCAGTGTCAAAGTTGTCCCGCAGGTGGCGTTGTGCGCGGCAACGGCAGCCACCACATGTTACCAAGACTTCCCGAAATCCCGGTACCTCCTCCGGGACCCAGACCTGATGCCAAAATCAATGCAGGGGCCAGATACTTTTTGCCACAAACCACGTGTCCATCTATAAATAAATAAAAAGAGGTCAGAAACCAGGGTATGAAGTACCATTATTATTGGATTATTATCTGAAAACGATCTGAGGGTCCGACGAACTTTTGGTCCTTTTCACGCTAATTTCCGGGGCTGACGAGGTGGCGAATTGGTTCAAAATGTCACGCGTCACATGTCGAATTGAATGAAATGATACAGTATCCTGAATAATTTGACTTTCAATTCCGGCGGATAATGGGCTCGTTATTGGTAAGGAAAGAACCAATGAAATGTTCTTCCAGAGCAGTCCTGGAACGCCAACGCTCGCGGTCACGTGCATCAGTTTTCGGGGAAATCTAATTAAATTTAAATAATTAGACAAATCGAACGGTTCCTCAAAAAAAAACCCCGTGGTTAAAATGGTGCCTGTGGGAACGAACAATGTCACCCGCTTCACAGTTCCACCAAAATTTGTGGAGATGTTGAATTTTACGCGATCGCTCTACTCCACTATTAGAAATTATAAAATGTTGAAATGTTGAAAAAATGATTCGTCAACCTATGAAGTACTGTACAGAACAATAAAAGCACAGGGAGGATTCCCAGCCAACAATGTGAGAAACATGAAGAACCTATTTACCAGTGTTGTCAATAACTGGGTCTGACCCGGTCAGTCAAAGGCGTCAGGTCAATGGATTGGCTGTTGACCGTTTTTGACCGACCCGTCAATCGCGTTTGGGAGTTGATGGGTTACTGTAATGACGGAAATTAATCTATTTGTCTGGAACCAACTTCGTCGTGACACCTTGATTGACCAGTCATTGACTGGATCATCGACCGGGTAAATGCACTGACAGGTCGGTGCGATTGACCTTTATAGACGGTCATTGACTGAAAACACTGCTATTTACTAGGTGTTTTTGTTTTTTGGCCGTCACATATACTGAAACTTATTTGAATATTTTGAGGATAGACACTCCCCCATTTAAAATGTTTCCTCATCATGCTGTATACATTCCAATCATGTTTACTGGTCCAACATACAAAACACGTTGTAAATTGTTTCTTCATATTTCTCAAATGTTCCGTTGTACCTTTTTAGGTTTGCTCCTTGTGAAGAAGTATAAAGCTGGCTGGGCTGCTCTGACAAGTGGACTGTTGAATTAGCTTATCATCCGAAACGTGAAAACAATGAATTCGCCCTGCTAACTTCAAAATTTTGCATGGAATAGACAGGGCATGATCATGAAAGACTGGCTTGATTTAATATGCATGATATGCGGAAAAGACCCCGCATTCTAGGGTGATCCTGCATGGAAGGTCACAGAATGATGTCCGAAACATCCTGTCGATATTTTGGCAGATCATCCGCCGATATCCGACATTCGAACCTTTAAGGACATCCAACCAAATTGGGGGTGAAGGATTGATCATATTGGAGTCTCGATTATCCTCAGACTCTAGTTTTCAGTTGATGTGAGCCAGGCCCATGACATTTCGAACCAGCTCTGAATTCTGAAGTGTATTCCACCATTTGCAGTTTACCATGCTCTGTCTGTCATTGTTTCGCAGCAACCTACTAAATCCGATTGTCTCCTGATAGTAGAGACAGTTCTCAGCTTCCCCAACATCTGTCCGCACATATACTGAGGCTGCTGAGATTTCTATTCCTTCTGTCGAACACATGCAATGTCTCAAATGCATATGGATCCCCCTCTGAGATTAGGCGGCACCGAGTTCGTCCTGATGTTTATTCTTGTGCGGTTGTTCTGGGTACTGGATTTTGCACATACGTCTTGCTACCAACGTCAATTGATTATTTTAGGCTCCCAACAGAATGAGTGGTGGCTGCGTGCACTTCGTCCCGTGGCTCTGGTGCGTGAGCATCTGCACACAGGTGTTTGGGTATCAATGGCGTCACAGTTCAGTCTGTGTTGGATGAGGATGCAGATTGCTATTTGAGGTCAATTGGGAAGCAAATAGAAAGTCTGAAAAACTTCAGGATGTCCAATTCACTCTCAAGGTGACCTCTGGCCTTTAAACAGGATTGTTGGTATCCCACTTATCGGAGTTTGAAATTCAAATTCGGCATCTGGCCCCAAGACGACCTGTGGGATCAATGTCGGATAATCCCGTTTATTGATAGACAACAGCCACGCGACAAAGGTTGGACAAAGGCGTGGCCAGGACGCAGTAAGAATTCTACTGCGCAGTACGGTGTGCCGAAGGCACCTAGAATCGCGGTGCGTGGGGCTTTCCCCCTGTGTGATCATGCAGCCCACGCGTCATCCTGGCTGGTAGGTAGGTATATTCTGGCGCGGACCCGTTAAGAAACAGCTGGGGTCCGTACTACATACGTGTTTCTGGTGGTCGCCGTACCTGTCGGAAATTCAAAACAGCACGGTCACACCAGGTCACAAAGATATGAAACCGAATGAACTCGAAATGAGCTCGAAATCATCGGAAATAGCCCACTCTGAACAGTTGGAATACATGCCTACAGTATTAATGCTGTCCATGGGTGTCGTCGTTAAGAGGTTCTCATAATCGGTTTCTCCCAATACCACCTTTGCAACTCTCTGGGCCCCCTCGCGCCTGTCTCTCTCTGTTACCATGGCTTCTTATCAGCAGGAGTACCAAGACCCCATCCAGCAGTACCCCGAGCCCACTGGCACGTCCCCCGCGACGAACGCTGCCTCTAGCATGGACCATACGCAGAGCACGAGCCAAGTCGAGCTCGTCGAAGGGAATCTCGTACTGGATGTGAAGGTTCCCGAGGAAATTGTCCCGAAGGACTTTGCCAAGCACAAGGCCAAATTCGAGGAGATCTCCGAGATGCGGTATACCGCCGCAACGTGTGGCCCTGACGACTTCATGCGCTTCAAGTATTCCCTGTGCCCAGCCCTCTACCAACGCCACACAAAACTCTCCATCGTGATGACCATGTACACGGAGAGCGAGGTCCTCTTCATTAACACCATGAATGCGTACGTGCGCGGGAGCTGAGGTGGCGCGTACCGCTGATGATTAATGCGCGTAGTGTGATCAAAAACATTGATCACCTGTGCAGGGACGATATCTGGGGCCCTAGCGGCTGGCAGGAGGTCGTTGTCTGTGTCGTTTCTGATGGTCGCGGAATGGTCAAGGAACGTACTCTCCAAGTCCTCGGTATTGGCAGTACCTATATTTTCTTTTCCCAAGGATTTCACCACCTACATCTTCGAGTGTGCACCCGCACAACCTTTCAATGCCCGCGCGCCATCTGACGCTGCATGTAGATACACCTCCAAAGTGGTCATCGACATGACCAAGGAGGACACCCATTAACCTTTCGAATGGGGTCCCCACCCTGTGCAAATCCTCTTCTGCCTGAAGGAACAGTACAAGAAGAAGCTCAGCAGCCATCGTTGGTTCTTCAACGCGTTCTGCCCCTTCATTTCGCCCGAGGGTGTGTATTCTGCCAAGGATCGCAGGCTTCACTAAACATATGCTAGCAGTCTGCATCCTGCTAGACGTTGGCACCAAGCCCACCGACACGTCGATATACGAACTGTGGAAATGTAGGCCCATGAAGTGCAGAACACAACAGACGTCTAACAGTGCTACAACGCAGGCTTCAACAACCATTCCAACGTCGGAGGAGCCTGTGGCGAGTACATATATTCTCTACTTCTTTTCGCTCTGTAAAAGTCCCCAGGATCTGTGTCGACACCGGCAGCTACTGCTCGCTACTGTTAACCTCCCCTCTCGCTGCCTCGCAGAACTTCGAGTACAAGATGTCAAACGTGCTCGACCAGCCGTTCGAGCTGCACCTGCTCACCTATTTACCCCGTGCGCTCGGACACTGACGTCGCGGCAGAGTGTGTTCGGGTACATTAGCGTGCTGCCAGGCGCGTTTAGCGCGTATCGCTACAACGCGTTGCTCGAGGGCCAAGACAAGAAGGGCCCGCTTGTTCATCAGGAAATTCGGGAAAATCTTGATTGATGTTGTGACGATCACAACTTTTCGGCAAAATTGCCGACACTTCGGCAGGCATTACAACGCATTGTAAGTCTGTCATAATCTTTGCGATTCCCTTGTAAACGGCGGCAGATCTTGTACGAAAATTATACCGCTGTGTGAGACCACCATAATCTTTACTGTTGAGTTGTAAATGGTCACATAGTCCGCGAGAAAATTATAAAATAGCTGCAGTATTTGGATTGACAAGACACCCCGGTTGTAAGCCGTATCAAATCCGGTAGTTAGTTTCAGCCCACCAGTACTACCTCGAGCTCAGCTCACTTCTCATTGTCTTATACATCATCAGGGTTTACTGCATTTATCAGTGTCGGCCCTAAGGGTTAAGGCCTTAATTCGATTAAGGCTTATTAAGGCCTTAACATAAGCCTTAAGGTCAGGCCGCCAGTACCTTAAGGCTTAAGAGGACGGGCCGGTAGTGGCCCGGATCGGCAACGGTGATTGCCGCTCCGAGTTTTGCCGTCAACCAGGTTCACCAACCCGCCACGGTGTCGGGTTTTTTTTAAAAAAAAACCCTGGACAGCTGGAACATCCATTGCGAAATTCTCAAAGGATCCCAGCACCTGATACTGTGTTGTAGATTGGCAGGAAGGCAAACAGTCTCTCCTAGATGGTGAGGCCAGGCTGGGTTCAGGGGAAACTAAGAGGAACTTAGTGTTCTAGTACCGTGAAATGATTACTTTCCAACTATACGATGCATTTTTTTTGGGCGGAATGGAGCGTGGAAAGATATTTCCCAAAGTGGAAGTAAAGCCTTAAGTCTGCCCTTAAGATTAAGGCTTAACCCTTAATAACCCTTAAGGGTCCCTGGGGCAGGTTCTTAAGCCTTAATTGCCAACACTGGCATTTATGTAAGGTCAGGAATCCAGTGAACCACAAGAAGAGCTGATAAACAGCAGCCATCAAATTTAGATATCTTCAAGCTGCAAAATTCAACGGCCGTAACTTACTCGTACTGTACTCAAACTGTACTTGAGGAACTTCAAGAATTTCTCTAAGTCCGTCCAGTTCGTTGTCGTGATCGTCATCAGACTCGGAGATCAGAGCACCGACGCAACGGACTTCAAACTCCGCCATGTTCATCTTTCCTTCCTTCCCCCCACCATCGTCGATTCGTCGCCAGCCTGCTCTCACCTCCCTCCTCTCACAATGTACACAGGGCCACATCGCAGTCTCGGCGTGCCATTCGCACCATCGTTGGGTTCTCCCAGGACCCCCATTTACCAGACTACGCCATCCTCTGTCCCCAATTTTAAAAGATTCCTCAAGCCGGCGTCGCGTCCACATCCAAGCCTCAATATCCCGTCCTCAAGGCCCATCCACAAGAATATCTTTCCCTGTGACTCAAGAGCCATCTCTAAGTTGCTGCCATTCCCGCAAGCTTCCCACAAGGCTCGTATCCTGGACATCAAGCAACCTCAAGCCTTAACCCTCAATATATCACGCGCACGTCAAGCTCTACAATACGCAAGATCAAGAGTCTTTCAGTCTGGTATCTGCTTCCCTGCTGCGCGCTGTCAAGTCTTCGCTTGGCTTCCCCCAATTACTCCCTCCGACTGCCTCGTTCCGCTCCGGGTTTGTAGTTTCGGTGAGTACCCCATTCATTTCTGCCATATCTCAATCTCACAAGCTTTTCTACAGTGTCCTTGTGCTTGTTCCCATCCATTGCGACGTCCGAGTACGAGCCTAGTATAGATGTTATTACGATCTGTGCAAATACATGGTTTTCGCATTTTTTGTTACCTACTGTCTGCTTGAGGGGTATCCGAATACATCGTGGGTGGAGGGGTGGTATCCCAGTGCCTGCTGGGCGCACTTTGCGCCATCTTACGCCGTAATATAACACCTTATAGTGCAATAGATGCCTTGTGCACTTTGCAAAGTTCACAATAATTGGGAACATTGGTATGACGGTATTTATTGTCAAAAATTATCTACCGACTACCGTGCACATGTTGCGATGAACATCTACTTGTATTTGATGAACATCTACAGCTGTTGGCGGTACATGAACCTCTCAGGTGAGCAGTGAACAAGTAAATTTTGCACTGTTGTATCATATGCACACTGCATTCAACCAGAACACCTGATTTCAACATTCAACTTTGCTATATTGCACTCGTTAGACACTCACTTTGTATATTTACTCGCCATCCAATCTATGCCGATCATGACCAATCCCACTCCCAACCCAGCCCAACCCAACCCAACCACAATCCCAAGCCCAGGGCAGTTTCCCACAGCCTCCTCATCTGCTTTAAAACCGCTGTTCTGCACACCCCAACTTCTAACCCAAGCTCTCCCTGCCCATTTTTCTTGAGCATTTAGTTACATTGTATATTTTACATCAAATAAGAGAAATTATAAATAACCAAAACCTAACCAGAAATATAACAAATGGTTTGGACCGTTGATTATTCTGGGATGGCTGGCCAAATATACCGGAACGACTAAATAAATAATCGCCAGGCTATCTCTTTTTCTGACGATCGTGGCTGTATTCCTTGATTTGACTGTGCTCATGTGCTGATAAACTGGTAAGATTGGTTGACGAGTACCATGTATGCTTTGCTTTTTTTCTTCTTCTCGGCTGATAGAATCTTATCTGACTCTCCGTATGGGATGCTGGACGACCTTGGCCAGTAGGATAGTATATGGAATCATTCGGATGTCAAGCTTTTCAATGTCTTTGAGCCAACATTTCTGGTTATGGGTCTTGACGCAAAAATCAACGTTGGTCATTAATCTTTGGACGGGATTCTTGGCTCTCCCTCAGCGGGGAGTGTCCATAATGATGATCCTCTCACTGCATTATATCGCATATATGTTTGCTGGATGTTACTCAAAAACATTTAGACTTGTTGACTGTGCTGATCAAACTCAAGGCCAGCGAGCTTCTGTTCACCCCTTGTTCTCCCTCACCCTGAGTTTTCTGGGGAGATTACCTCACCCTGTCCCATCTTTGTATTTCCATGATCCCAATGAGATGTGGTCAGTTACACTGGTTTTCCCAGCCAATTGTCACTGGAGTGGGTATGCTTGTTTTGGGTTTACTTGACTACTTCCCGCATTTTTCACCAGGGTTCAAAGAATAATATGCTCCCTAAAATGCCACGTGAATTACTTGTGCAAGACCGGACCTCCCACTTAATGTAACCCTTCGAGATGATTGATGACACCCAGGCCCCCAAGTCGAAGAAACAAAGGAAGAGTGCAGATCAATGGCTGGCACTTGGTTGCATTGCTTAACTTGTATGTATTTCCATACATTTCAGCGCTTTCTTGTTGATTAGCACACAATCAAGCTGAGAAACCATAGTATGTGATTTTTTTGGTCATCCCAACATTTACTTTACGGATTCAAACCATGTATCAGCCATGTCTTTTCGATATAGCTCTGCATTATTTTCGTTTGACTCATCTCAACACGACAAATGGCATTGGAGGAGAGCCAACAGCAGTCATGCGGTGAAGATTTGCTCGTGCAAAGTGTCAGAATTAATGAAATACCACCGCAAGGATTTGGCACTAAGCATTTGGGGCCCAGAAGTATTGGAGGGGTACCCATGATACAGCTCTGGAAGAGAAATCAAGTGTACCATGATCATCCTTGTTTACTTCAATGCGATGGAAGAGATAACAGTTGGTCATGTGGACTGAATCTGGAGGCCAGGTGGTGGAGTTTGACCTTGGGCATCAAGGAATTTCAGACTGTATCAGACATGACTTTCTCATCCGGCTGTAACACAATTAATGGAGGAGAGACAACAGCAGTCATGTGGTTACAGATGTGTTTGGATGAAACTGTCTGAAATAGTGAAATTTGTTTTCAAGGATTGGGCACTAAGCATTTCTAACCCCAAAACATTGAAGGGATACTATGCTTCAGCTCTCAGAGAAAAATTAAGTCTACCACAACCATTCTCGTTAGCTTTGGTATGACAGAGATGGAACAGTAGTTATGTGATTGCATGTGGTGGTGTTCAAGAGCAGAAGTGTGTTCAATGGTGAGATTTCAACCACAATCCCTCAGCTGTTCAATATTCATTGATTAGGATTCACTCATGCTAGTAAGAGATATAGGTGCATCAGCGAGTAGATCAGTTGGGTCTGAATGAAGGGTAGGTAGCAGGATAGAGGTTGTGTGGGTCATATATTTGGGGAAGGCAAGTTCAACTGAACGAACTCTTCTTGAGAGTTGGACCACTTCTGCTGGCTGATTTCAGCAGCTTTGTTGTTAAACCTCGGTCTTTTTCAGGATGAGCAGGACCTCTAACTCCACAATTCTGTGACTTTTCTTCAGTGTTTAGCTACGTTTAAATATCGCCCTGCCGTTCTTGTTGCAATCCTCGCTTCGCTTCGGCATCTCAGGGATCAAAGCAGTGAACACAACTGTGGCGTCGCACATTGCGGGGGCAAGACAAACTATAGAAATCTGTCATAGGAAAGATTATCATTGAACAAACAATATCACCTACAAAAGTTTTTTTCCAGAGGTTCGGCCAACCCCTCTCCCTCTCCCTGGGAAAACTTTCTACTTGGAACTGATTGCTGACGGATTTTTCTGCCGCCGTGTTCAAACATGGCCGATGGGTGGGGGGCCCCATAGGACATACTAAGATTATGCCGAGAGTATTCCAGCATGCATCTCATCAACATATTCTAGTGGCTGGGCAGAAGAACAAGGGCAAGAAAACCAGTATGCAAACGGATCTGACTATGTTGAGAAAACTACGATTTGTGATGTTTGTGAGACTTGTATGTTGGGCAGATCCAATGCTTTGTGAAGTGCTCGTCTTCTAAATAGTGACGGTGGTACTGCGATGATATTGAGTTTACAAAACTCAGTGTTGAAAGTATATCGCGCACCCATCCAGGTTCACAACCGCCCGCATATGTATAGTACAGAAAACCGCATAACGAGGATCTTCTTTTTGGGATTAGGTTAGAGGTTTGCCTGCAATTGTAAGTAGGTATCTGTTCATAAGCAGTGTTTGCGTTAGATTCGGGTGGCTGGTCTGGCTACCAAGGGTGGCTCCCAGTCGGGATCTGCAACAAACTCATTGACTCCAGGGGGACTATCCCCTGGAGCGAGCTCTAAGACATCATCAATACCACTGCAGTGGCATTCATTGGGAGGGTGTTCAGTGCCCTTCATGTACTCCAGTCCTTCATCCTCATCCTCTGAAGGATAAGACTCCAGGATGTGAGAGTAGAGAGACCTGGATGAGTTATAAGCAGCTGAATACAACGGTGGGATCGGCGGCTTGCGATGGTGGGATCACAGAGCCGAAGTCGTCCTCGTGAATATTGGCGTGTGGTAAATTTCTTGCAGCAGAATCTCAGGCAGTATCAAGCAGAATTCCTCATCGTCCCAGATGCCTCGGAGGCAGCGTATTCGGCCGCCGCCGCGTCGCTGAGTAATGTTTCCTGGTCTGTTTATTTCACAGCGCTTCGTCTGAGGTTTCTCTCAAGACAACTACCTGTGGTCTTTCTCTCACCCCATTATCTCCCCCTCAAAGTCCTTCTCTGTCCTGTATTCATGCGGTTTCCCTACACCAAAGGAATTTTGATACACCCCAAAAACCCTCAAGACATCTTGACCACAACGATCAATCCAACACCTGCCAAGATATCTCAAACGTACTCTTCTAGCATCCACTGATGATTGAATGGAGAAAATGGGTCTGTCTATATGTCTATCCTATGCCTCTGAGCCGATTGACTACTTTGACTGAGCTAGCTAGAGCAAATTCTCGATACTTTCTGTGTTTCCGCAGCTCTCCAGGAACAGTGATCCTTTGTTGCGAGTCTGTTCATCAGATAATATACTGCCAGGGACGTTGTCCATTGACTCACACTGTTTTTTTAAAGCGAACTGTGATAGTCTTGTCTGTACTGTGAACAGATTTCAGTACAGGGGACATTGCACATGATCCCAGGCATGCGGCATGCACCTATGTATCGCATAGGACCCATATTAACTGGAATTATCATTCTAGAGATATTTTGACTCCAAATGGCATTCTGCTCATGCTCTCAACTGGCATCTCGGGCATCTCGGACGAGTTACGCTGTATGGGAAACCTCTTCAACGTCACCCAATTTGGGGTGGGTCCCACATCCTTTTAAAGCCTACAGTTGCCGCTGCATCTCCCATTCAACGTATGGTGAACCCTGACTTGGTTTTGGGTTGATCAGCCAGCGGTTGTGGAAATTGAATGCCCGATATTCCTTTCGGAGTACTTCCATTCCCAGGTTACATTTTCTGAGCCTTTCTAAGGTCTACTCTGGGTCAAGGACCTTGTTTTGTCGAGCCTGTGAATCCATGTCATCTGCCAGAGTCAATCATCCTGCATCGATGGAGGGACTGGATCGGCCTCGGTGAACTGGCAGGTTATATATTTCTATAAATTTTAGTCAGTGGCGATATCCACTGAACTGCCTTTGCCGGAGCGAAGGCTGTGAAGCGAAGGTACATCTTATTTCATCTGTCATTTGGGTGGGGAATTGATGATGGTTTCCCAAGGGTTGAAAGAATGACCCAGCTTTGGGTGTGGGATTGATGGCCCAAGGGTTGAATTGATGTGGGTAGCACAGCCAACCCAAGTGGGAATTGATAAGATAACCTTGGGTCACCTGTAAACCCCTTTAGGTACCCGTGACATGTAGATTGTACAGATGTTTGTTGTACAATGTAGTTTAAATGTGTTGAAACAGAATTCTGTAGTGTACACCTTCAGAAGTAGTCTGTTGTGAGTAGACTCTGCCCTAGTACAATGTTATGAGTTAAGAGTACAGAGTAGACTGTAAAATAAGGTAGTCACTGCGTTCAGACCCCCCCGTAGGCACAGGTCTGCCAGATCCTGATAGGCAGATGTGTAGGCAGACCAGTGTGCCGACCCTTGCCCATCCATCTGCCCATCCCTGCCGAGGTTGGTCTAGGTATTCCCACTAGATTAGGCACACGTGGGCCGATGAGCCTAGCTAAACCTAGTTAGCCAAATTCAAAATCTGACATGGTTTGTACCTGTCCAGCCATTCCAACCAACACCAACCTAGACCCAGGTCGGCCAAGGTTGACCAAGGTTGGCCAAGATAGACACACCACTGTCGGCAAAGATCTACCAAGGTGGGCAGGCTTTGCCTCGGTAGGGATGCTAGACCAACGTCGGCCGGTGCCTATTAGGGTAGACCAACATCGGCTTGGGTGGGCAGTCTGTAGGCGGGGATCGGTGAAGGTGGGCACATCTGTGCCTATGGGGGGGTCTGAATGCAGTGAGTTGCAGCAATGCACTACATGTAAATTAATACTGTTCATGCCAACACGAAGCTGTAAATATTCTGGTTGAGTTGCACATGCAGACTGTTCCGTGTTCAACTGCTCCTGTACATATTTTTTGACGAAAAAAGCTTTTATACATTGGGAATGTATCCACGGTCAACATATTGCATTGTAATGCTTTGTAACACACGTCACAATTATTGTGAAGATTGTGAGTATTGTGTACTTTGCAATGCTATATATGGCGTTGCAGGAAATCCCCGGATTCGCTGATGTTAGGGCGCTGTTTACAAGTCCGGTTTGTAAACCGGTTTATAAACAGCAGATTATAAACCTGTTTTTAAATGGTCGCGCTGAAAGTACTGGTTTTTAATTCACAGTGGCAGTGCTTGGTACTGTCCAACCTCACCCAAAATTGACCAGGAATCGGATCATCGCCAGTGAAAATAATGTCCAAAGAATGACCTCTAACCTCTGTATGAAAGGTGTCCCTCGGATGATTCAGAATGCGGCCAAACTGATTTAGACTGATTTGGATTCTGGGCATCGCTGAACCAAAATTCAACTGATGAGCCTTCCAGAGGCCGTACGAAGACCCAGGTCCGGAAGTTGGGTTACCTTCGCTCGCCCGGCGCAAAATTGAGGCGAAAAACTGCCAAAACCCATCCAAAAAGACTGTTTTTGGTTCTTTTACAGTAAGTGTTTATAAACACGTTTATAAACGCCCTGTTTACAAACCCGGAATTAAAACCTGTTTATCATGGTCCAGGGAATTATAAACTGCGCCCTACCGCTTGTGACGTACTTCAAAGGCGAGGGGGTTCACGACAATCGTGATAGCAAAGCTGGGTTGTTCGGTGCGCTCTCTTTTTCTTTCCCTAGGTTCATTTGGCGTGCTCACTGCCGCTCCCCAGAACGGAACATGTACCTCGCAGAAGATCGCATTCTGTGTTTGAGATCGTCACGAAGAAGGATGAGAAGTGGATGTACGTTTTGCGCTCGCCTTTCGCGAGATATAGGCTGATGGTGGGGCAGTTTGAAATACGTCAAGCACTGCGTTCTGGTCCCTGCCAAACTTAGCCTCAGTCTAGGCGCCTAGCCATAGCTACCAAGATTAAAGTGTAGTTGAGTCTAGTTGGCCTAGCCACAGTCTCTGTAGCTCGGTGTAGGTCTGGCTAGCTCTCTGTAGCTATCTGTGGGTCTTTGTAGCTAAGTTTGCCTCAGCCTGGCTCTTTCTAGTCACCTGTGCAGAACTAGGAAAATGTATTTATACTTGAATAATAGGCGCAACGGAAGAGTAGATTTCAGTGATTCTAGCTCTGCAGCTAAGGCTAGGCATTCAGAATTAGCTACGAATACCTAGGCTGATCTGAGTTTAGGTAGCTAGGCACAGTCCACATGAGCTAAAATTAAATTGAGTCTAGCAGAGGCTGTGTAGTCGGCTACGCTCAGTTAGGCACAGTCGTCATGAGCTAGGCAGACTAAGTTTAGGAGGTAGCGGAACGCAGTGAAGAGTGCCAAATCGTCGACCGATGTGCCGACTTCTGTGGCGGAGTTCATCTCGCAGCGCTGGCGGTGGCTCAACGGCTCTCTCTTCGCGTCTATTTATGCCACTGTCTTTGGGTTCCGTATCCGGTCCTCGGGGCACAGCTTCCCCCGCAAGATTTTCCTGATGCTCGAGCTCATCTACAACTTCGTGCAGCTCTCCTTCACATGGACGTCACTCGCCAATTTCTACCTCGCGTTCTTCTTCATCGTCGGGTCTGCGACGTCAAACCAGGCGACCGATGCGTTCAACTTCCTCAGCGTCAGCGCGGGTAGGGAGGTGTTCGAGTTGTCCCTCAAGTTGTACATCTCGCTGCTCTTCGTCACCAAGTGCTCGCTTGGTAACCGTCCGCAGGGGTTCAAGTCCATGTACATCGCTACGATCCTGCTCTTTGGGGTGTGCAACATCATCACGGTGTGGTGCATGGCCTTCATCGTGCATCTGTCCGTTGCGAGCGTCCCGGCGGAGGAATGGCGTCATATCGGGAAGTGCGTGTTTTTGTTTCTTTTTCTGTCTCCTGTTGCGCCTGTGATTGACAAAATGGCCTACGAAGGCTTCTTGAAACGAATACCACCTGCCGCGACATCTTCATCTCAGTGCTCGCGACGTACGGCATCTACTTTATGATAAATGCGTCGACCAAGCGAACCTGAGCCCACAGTCTCTGTTTTTGTGAATCTGCCTCTTACATCTAGGATTTCATATTCTGGGTATTGCGAGAGGTACCAGGGGTGCTTTGAGGGCCTTGGTATTAGTAGGAGCACCAAACTACTGTATATTTTCATTCAATTCGACAGGGGGTGTGACGCGTGACATCTTGAACCACTTCGTCGGTTCGTCAAGGCCGATTTTGAGTGTGACATAGACGAAAATTTCTACAGGCCCTTACATTGGTCTAGAATGATCAAGTCCACTCCTGAGCTTGTTCCAAGCCGTTTTCCGCACTTGTTTGGGTTCCACCCGGAACTTCCACAACACCATATGGCCCAAAATGCAGTTTTACCTCAATTTCTCTTTGTTGCACGGTTGATTTTGGCCGGAAACGACAGCTGTGAGCTTGAAATCCCGCCAAAAAATGTTTTAAAGTCCGACTTCGAGCTTGGCATGTTAATGGAATATTTTAAGGAATTTTCTTGGGGTACACAACACTTTTTGGAGGAAAACGCGAACCTTGGAACCAATTCGTCAACCGCCCTAGTGACGTGTGACATTGACCAAAGTTCGTCGCCGTCAACACCCCCCGTGACGCGTGACCGACGAATTGAATGAAATTATACAGTAAACTGAGGGCAAAGAACTAGTACCTAAATCCAGGTGCATTGAATGCATATGATCCGTAGATGGGACTTTTGTGGATAATGAAATCTTTGTGGATTAACTCTTTTGTTCACATGGTACAACTTTAATTTTACTTAGCTAGAATAATTGTACAGTATTAGTTTGGACTAGTTATCAATACATTTCACCAGAGAGAACATATCTATGTACCTACAGCATGCCCATTTTTTCCGTTTACAAACATTTTAAATGGTCAAAAGCGTTTATGTTTTCGTTTTGCTTGAGGACCCTTGTAAACAATAAACGGAAACGAAACGGTTGTTGGAAAATCAACCTCCACACATAGGTTGAGGGGTGAATTTTGAACGTAAATGGAAGCTTGGGGGCCTGTTTGGAGTGTACACAACTTCTAATGATCCTGAAACAACTCACTGCTCATCTGGTTGGCGGGATTGTGTTCCAATTTCATCAGGAAAAAGCTCCTTCGGAAAATTACCTTCAATTCGGGGAATTTCCTTCCTGCTTTCCAAAGAAGGCCAATTCGAGGCAATCAGGGAAAATATCCTCCAAGTTTCCAGGGTTGGCAATATATCCTCAATTATATGCTTTGCCTCCATAGAACCCAGGGTTTAATACATCTGCAATAAAATGATTACACTACGGGCAAGTGCCATGGCCGTCGGTTCACGGCATATGATCGACACTTGCCATGGCGTTGCGCAGGCGTTGCACAAAGAACGGTTGTCTTCGGCCGATGTCACTTCCGAAGTTCGTGGGAAATCAGTGGAAAATGATTGGTTTGGTGTCTGAAGAGTGCGGAGAGCTCGCACGAGGTGTACGGCGGGTGCGCGTTGGGGTTGTCGGCGATGCACATGTCGGAAAAATCCTGGGTGGGTTGTATCGTCACTCAACCGGTCCCAAGCCGTTCCAAGGTCCCAATTTTTTTGTGGCTTGCAACACTTGGGTAAGGTGCATGTAACCCGGTTCCAAGCCAGCGGCGGGGTTACAATCAGTTACAATTCATTCAGAGCCAGTTGGGGGATTATAGACCTTGAGACCTGTTTTAAGTGGTTGCAACTAACACGCGCCACACCAATTTTTTTAAAAAGAATTGAATAAAACTAAATATAAAAGTACATTATTGCTGCTACTACAGAACAATTCACGGTCCACGCCGCTCATTGTTATGAGAGCGGTTTGGGGCTGCACTCCGTCAGGATGAGGATTGCCCCCTTGGACCCGTGGGCGGTACAGGTGGGTGCCTCACAGCCGAGGCAGGGGGGGAATGGTCGGCGTCCAGGAGGTGGTGCGCGGTGGGTTTGGTGGTTGAGCCGATGATCAGAGCTGGGAGCTGGATGATAGTTGCGGTGAGCTTGTTGAGAAGTGGCGCGAATGCAGGGGTGGGGAGGGGGAGGATGACCAGCTTTGGAACTCGTCTTCGCGGTTGTCCTGTGGAGGGCTGGCGATCTGTCAAAAGTAATTAGATCAGTGGACGAAGTTTAAAGTAACAGGCCTTAGTGGGGTTTTGATATATCATCCAGCTCTTGTGAGAGAGAGGTGGTGATGTATCAGGATCTCTCAGTGAGAGACGCAGATGATATATCAAGTGAGAAAACAAACCGTTATGGAAACGCCCCGCGCGCGCCTGCTTGCTCGCTGCTCCCCGCCCGTTGCTGGCGCGTGGCTGTGCTGTCCCGCCTGTCCCAAAATGGCAGCTCCCCAAACCGCTTCTGGGCCTTCGTGCAGCTGTAGGGTACCTTTAATATAGTGTATTGATTCTTACCTCGATGTTTGTGTGACCCCAGAGATGCCAGCAGCGATGCCAATGCATTCAGGAAATGGAACATTTGGCAGGTGGAAACATTGTTTGCTCTTGTTATTTCACAATCCCTTCGCCTCCCGCTTTCCTTCCGCCCACCAGCTCGCCCACCATTCCGGCCGCTGGGCCCGCTCTTCCTCTCCCAGGTACTTGGCTCTCTCATACCTCCTCCTATATGGTCTACTTACCCGTCCTCCTACCTCTTTCCCAGGCCCTCCCTTGCTCTTGTCATGGCCACGTTCTCAGCGTTACTACCCACTACTGCGCCCGCCCGCCACCGCGCCCACTGCGCCCCACTGGCTCACGACGCTCATACTATCGCCTTAGGCCCATCACCGCCCTTTTGTGCGGACCCCCCCATCGCGTCGCGCCCCCTTCACGTACCCAACTGCGCACGCTCGCCACTCCTGCCGCCCATACGCTTTCTCTTCGCCCGCTGCCCTCCTCACTGAAATGCGGCACGCAACGCTACTGCCTGACCACTCCCTAGCCGTGCCACATACCCCATCCTCGTTCCGCTCATTTTCTTCCTGCACATACCTTCCATATCAATAGCACCCAGATTGTACTATCGGCCGCTTCATAAATGCTTATTTACATTCACTTAACAAGAAAGCCCGTCAGCTCAAATCAGCCCCTGAAGTCCCATAACTCATCCAAGTGCCGGCGTCTCAAATCCAATGCGTGATATATCTGAGCCCCTTGAAAAATACACTAAGTCCAAATTGTGAAAAGTCATCATCTTGACATTCACTTCGCATGCGCAAGTCACTATATTGTTGTACCCTACCTAAAGAATACATTGACTACGGGCGAACGCAGCCGTTGAAGACTGCGTGGCAAACAATACGACCGTGGTTGAGCACGGTCAAGCCGCCGTTGAGGGCGGTGATGAAACAGGCCGTTGAAGGCAATACAAGTAAGATAGGGGTAAAAAAAAAACTAGCCTCGCTCAACGCGAGGCTAACAGGGAAGCAGGCTGGTTGAACAGCTGTTTATAGTGTCCCCTCTGTAGTGTCCGATGCACGTTTACTTACGTGCCTGCCTATTTTTCTCCCAGTGAGTACTTGATTGAATTTAAAGAAATAAAAAACGTACTTCTTCGCGGGCAGCCTGTCGGCGGTCCCCGCAGCCTTGCGCTTCCCCTTGGCAGGCGGACCATCATCCCTGCTTATGCTCTTCTTCAAATTCTTCAGCATCTCCGCATCCGCCGCCGCGCTGATCTCTGCCCGCGTGCGCTTTCTCTCCCGGATGATGTCGCTACCATCAGGATTCTTGTTCAGCTTTGCGAAGCGCTTGGGACGGGGGATGATGACGAGGTCGACGCCGCCCGCGGGGTTATGGAGACATGCCTGCTCACATCTCTCCTCAGCCTCCTCCTCAGCCTGCCGGTTCTTGGAGATGGCGAGCTGCGCCAAGGTCTGCCTACGCTGCACCGCCGCTTCCCGATGAGACGGCGCAACACCAAATGCACGTCCTCTAGCTATTTTTGCGCTTATAAACACATCATAAAAGGCGCAAGGTAGTTTCAGTGCTATACAAATATATCTGTATACCTGGGCTCTGTTAGGTGATATAAAGGAGAGTCAGAGCGAGCTCCGACTACTGACTGTAGTATTCAGAGCACGACCGCGGTGACGCCGCGGCGTGTTGTACTCTGAATGCACTACCAAGGAGATATACCCATAACCGCCTATAACCTATTCAAGGGATTTATTCCTATAAAAGCGACCCAGAGACTGCATAGATGAAGTGGCGAGACTTAACATGTTGCGCGGTACATTAAACTGCGTAGGAGAGCTGCCGCGGTGCCACCGCGGCGCCTCTCTGCCAAAGACATAGTTGTGTTAATGGATACATTATGGAGGAAAGCGGCCGCGGCTATGCCGTGGCATCCCATAACTGTGTATAACCTACCGCGGAGCCTACTAACGGGCCGCGGTCGAGCATAGACCCATCGTTACCCTAAGACAGGGAACTGCCAAAGCGATCGGACGATCACGTGGGCCGCGGCGCGACGCGACCTGTCAAATCAAAGACACACAAGTCCTAATTCGGATTCTAGCGATCGGATTCAGGCACTCCAGTACTTCGCGGGCCAAGCACTGCCCGCGGCCGGATCCACCAAAGACAAGCACGAGGAGGAATGTATTGAAAAGGCTGGGTTCAACCCCAGGCCGGCGCGGCATCGTACTGCGGGTGCGGAAGGCACCGCGGTATTGCCAATATACCAAATATAGACCGCGGGGGTCAAAACCGACGATCTCCCGGCACCAAGAGCATGCGGATCGACGAAGAACCACGAGGGAACGAACCTACATGACCAAGCACCACATCTCAGTTACCATATCTAGTTTATCTCCTTTCGTTTGTACTATTACTATAAAAGCAGCCTGTAGAACCCGCATACAGCCAGTTCATCGCACCGTCTATCGGCGTGGGTGTCCTCAGGCATATTTCGCGGAGATTCGTTTACTATCTCTGTTTGTAACTTGTCTATAAATTGAAGTTGGTTGTTGGCTCGAATTGTCAAGCAAGGGACTCATCAGTTAAGCTTCAAACGGTTAACCACCTGAGAATTGGTTGTGACTTGTCAGCTGCTTTGCCTTCACACTCGTCAGGGAGAGTCCTGTCATTAGCTGTTGGATCGATTAGTTGGACTTTGCAATCAACGCTTAAGCCGTTACTATAAAAGTGAAGGAAACGTCCCTAAACGAGGACAAGTTTAGGTCTGCTGTAGGGAGAGTCCTGCAGTAAAGAGAATTGCCAAGGAAGAAGCAGCTTGCCTCATTATAGCAATTGGAATTGGCCATTGCTGGGGATATTTTGTGAACACCAAGTACAAACTCTGCCCTGAAGTGATAGAACTATCTTTATAGTCACTACCTTCTTGTATCCGTCTCAGACAAACGTTCATCCAACGCCGCGGCGGAAAGATAACTGCTGTAACTTGCCAAGTGAAGTGCCGCTGAGACGGCGCAACACCAAATGCACGTCCTCTAGCTATTTTTGCGCTTATAAACACATCATTAAGAAGTGCAAGGTAGTTTCAGTGCTATACAAATATATCTGTATACCTGGGCTCTGTTAGGTGATATAAAGGAGAGTCAGAGCGAGCTCCGACTACTGACTGTAGTATTCAGAGCACGACCGCAGTGACGCCGCGGCGTGTTGTACTCTGAATACACTACCAAGGAGATATACCTATAACCGCCTATAACCTATTCAAGGGATTTATTCCTATAAAAGCGACCCAGAGACTGCATAGATGAAGTGGCGAGACTTAACATGTTGCGCGGTACATTAAACTGCGTATGAGAGCTGCCGCGGTGCCACCGCGGCGCCTCTCTGCCAAAGACATAATTGTGTTAACGGTTACATTATGGAGGAAAGCGGCCGCGGCTATGCCGCGGCGTCCCATAACTGTGTATAACCTACCGCGGAGCCTACTAACGGACCGCGGTCGAGCATAGACCCATTGTTACCCTAAGACAGGGAACTGCCAAAGCGATCGGACGATCACGTGGTGCCGCGGCGCGACGCGACCTGTCAAATCAAAGACACACAAGTCCTAATTCGGATTCTAGCGATCGGATTCAGGCACTCCGGTACTTCGTGGGCCAAGCACTGCCCGCAGCCGGATCCACCAAAGACAAGCACGAGGAGGACTGTATTGAAAAGGCTGGGTTCAACCCCAGGCCGGCGCGGCATCGTACTGCGGGTGCGGAAGGCACCGCGGTATTGCCAATATACCAAATATAGACCGCGGGGGTCAAAACCGACGATCTCCCGGCACCAAGAGCATGCGGGATCGACGAAGAACCACGAGGGAACGAACCTACATGACCAAGCACCACATCTCAGTTACCATATCTAGTTTATCTCCTTTTGTTTGTACTATTACTATAAAAGCAGCCTGTAGAACCCGCATACAGCCAGTTCATCGCACCGTCTATCGGCGTGGGTGTCCTCAGGCATATTTCGCGGAGATTCGTTTACTATCTCTGTTTGTAACTTGTCTATAAATTGAAGTTGGTTGTTGGCTCGAATTGTCAAGCAAGGGACTCCTCAGTTAAGCTTCAAACGGTTAACCACCTGAGAATTGGTTGTGACTTGTCAGCTGCTTTGCCTTCACACTCGTCAGGGAGAGTCCTGTCATTAGCTGTTGGATCGATTAGTTGGACTTTGCAGTCAACGCTTAAGCCGTTACTATAAAAGTGAAGGAAACGTCCCTAAACGAGGACAAGTTTAGGTCTGCTGTACGGGAGAGTCCTGCAGTAAAGAGAATTGCCAAGGAAGAAACAGCTTGCCTCATTATAGCAATTGGAACCGGCCATTGCTGGGGATATTTTGTGAACACCAAGTACAAACTCTGCCCTGAAGTGATAGAACTATCTTTATAGTCACTACCTTCTTGTATCCGTCTCATACAAACGTTCATCCAACGCCGCGGCGGAAAGATAACTGCTGTAACTTGCCAAGTGAAGTGCCGCGGGGACTTTGTTAGTGCCTCATAGTACTTGTTTCGTTGTTAACTATACAATCCAAACCTGCTGGCCGCATACTACGGTCCGGACCCGAACTCACTAAGGATTGCGCTAGTCTTTTGGGAGTGATAAGATATTGTTTGTGTGGTTTTAGTGTTGTTTCCACAACACGCTATAACTAGCATATTCAAGACGTATTGTAAGCGCACCGTTTCACCGCGGGACTTTGTTAGTGCCTCATAGTACTTGTTTCGTTGTTAACTATACAATCCAAACCTGCTGGCCGCATACTACGGTCCGGACCCGAACTCACTAAGGATTGCGCTAGTCTTTTGGGAGTGATAAGATATTGTTTGTGTGGTTTTAGTGTTGTTTCCATAACACGCTATAACTAGCATATTCAAGACGTATTGTAAGCGCACCGTTTCAGTGGTTTAATCGTGGCTACCTGCGGCAAGTAAAGAAGAGGTCTGGGCAGTTCGTTAATTGCGAGTTTCCCCGCAGGGAATTTCCGAGCTGAACTACAAAGATCGAAGCAGCTTCGGTTCCCAAACCGGCGTTTCACGCGAGTATTAGGATGACAGAGGTTCGGGACGAAGAAAAGAAAGAAACAGTGCATGCCACCAGTTTATGTGAGCACTCGACTATGAAGATACGGACTAGCACAGCACCTCAATCCCACTTTCCCCAAGTGTCCTCGACGAGCTTTCCTCCATCGCCGCAAAACCGCTCGTCAAGCATCCATTTCTCGATGGGAGACAGACAGCCCTGCTCCGCGACAGCCCTGCTTCGCGACAACCTCGAGCGTAATATCGTCCTGGCCCTCGTCCTCGGTATTCCGATGCCAGGAGACGCGGAAGCACGTATCCTCATCATCAAGGAACGACGTCACCAGATCGTAGAGGGCACCCATGCGGAACGGTGAGTCCGAGTCCGAGAGCTTCATCACTCCTCGTCGCTTGACGCTGCACATGAAGCTGCTGATTGTTTGTGTGATATGTACAGTGTGCACAGGGGGCTGAATGACGAGCATGCACCGCCAGCTCACGTCCGCCCGCTTGAAGGTGTTGGGTGCTTTGGCCCACGGCATCGTCATAATCGCGTGGGCGTTACCTGGCCAGGCCGCCAATTTCGAGCGCTGACGGCAAAAAAAAGGAGGAAATAGCTTCCTCTGTAGTGGATTCCAAACACGCTTGGATGCCGAAGGATCTGCCTCGAAGAAGAGCACATGTTGAATAATGGGCGACAGAGTGACGGTGTGCTAGGTCTTGCAGACGAGCCGCGGAGTGACGAGGAGGTCACTCATCGGGAGCTGAAGGAAGGTGTTCTCGAGGAGCTCTGGTGTGGAGAGCATGATGTCTTGTACAATATTATGGAGTCGACAGAACCGGCTGCAGTACTGACCACTCAAACCCATCAAGACAACAGTTGCCACAATCAACATTCCAATGGACTGGGAGAAGATAAATGACTCTCTGTTCATCCCCGCACTATTCGGATCCCTGAGAGATAGGAATATTCCGGTGTAACCACCAACCAAATGTGGGTGCGCCTGGGGGATTTTATGGGTAGTGCCGCTATTCCGAGACACTTAGTATTGCTGAGTAACAGGCTGGAGGAGTACTATCGGGGGTTGCTTGAATTGTGCGCTTTACTAGTGGTTTCCTACTGACACACATTAGAGAGTTTGCGGCAGCCACCGGAAGCCACCCAGTAGCTTATCACTCGCTACCACATGCCTGATCTGCAACCTCTCTATTGCGCATCCACGGAGACTGTCTGGATGGAGTCCGTGCCTGGTCCCTTGTGTTGTCGAGTTCATTTACCCATTCTCGACAGAATGTGTTTCCAGCGGGTGCGATCACGGTTGTTGTACTCCTTAGATGCTTATACCCCTGATATCGCACACCTTGCTCTGCTGGTCAAAGAAGCGAGAACATGGATCCAGTTCGGTGTCGTTCAATCTGAGGTCCCAATATGGGCATTTTTGCAAATGTATTCGACGCCTGTTAAGGCACTGTTCCTTTAACTTTATATTTAGTTGAGGTGATCTCCTTCGCACCTCGGATCGGCGCGGCTCGTATGTGATTATTCGCGCGACCTGGTGACCTGCCGCAATCCTCTCCCTGCTCGTGTCTGTTTCCCATTAATTGTTCGGTGCTTCTACCTTTTGTCCAGTTCCTCTGCCGTTAATGGTTCACTAATTACTCTTACTTCCTTCCAGCTTGGCATTGCATGGTTCATTCCAGCATCCTCCAACGAGCACCATAAGTTAACCTACACCGCCTACTCCGTTCCCTCCCTCTGAATTTCGTTAATTGTTGCAGCAGGTTGAAGAACGGCATTGCTCAGTATTGCGTTATGGTGAAATCGATGATGAGCCGCGGATACGGCCAGGCGTGGAAATACAGTTTATTTTCCAATTTAAGACTATAATATATTCTATAGCCGCCTATATATTCCATCTCTTATAAGGGTTAATGCAGAGGTCCGGGCAGTTAACTAGGAGACAGTAGCGTGTGGTACAAGCTCAGGTTCTGTTATATTCTGACAGTGTTACGCACTAGAGGAATATTCGCAACATAAGCTTATACTTAAACTCGATCTTCTTACCGGTCCACACGGCCTGGGAAGACGGGGCATTCCCTCTAATCAAGGGCATATTAAAATCCATCTAAAAGACGAGGTTGCAGGACGTGAACGAGCGATGGGGACATCTGTGCTACACAACGGGAACAGGAAATCACAGGGATCAATTGTTGACGGGAATGTCCATACCAACAAAGACGGCAGTATGAAGCCGGCGGCAGGAGAGTGTTATATCCCAAGTCGGGGTCGGATGACCGGATGCCGGCCGGTCATTCGGAAGCCGGTTACCGGAAGAGATTACCGGACAATAACAAGGTGACCGGTCGGCCTAGGGAAGATGCAAGCACCACAAGAGTGTCGTATAGGGTGAGCGTTACTATCTGGCCAATCGAGCGGAGAGGATGAGAGATAGACGTCCGGATTCATCTGGACGAGAGGACTCAAGGAGCCAAGCAAAGGATAAGAGGCTAAGCACGTTAATTATCAAACTGAAGAATACAGCATAGTACATAGGGCTTAAATACGTAGACATACGTGTCACTACTATAAGTAGTAATGTCAAAGCAAAGTCCAAATCAGGAAATAGAAGTTCGAGTCGGACAAAGCGACATCTAAAACTGGAAGTTGGAATCGTATGGACATACGGATAAACGGAAACGCTCAGTAATCCTTCATTGCGTAAAAACCCGTTCCGAGTGGCAACCGGGTCAACCGGTTGCCGGAAGTCGGAAGAACGGCCGGTCGAGTCCGGCCGAAGGAGAGAATACCGGCCAAGAGCCGGGTGTGAGTGCACAGATATAACAGTATCCCCCTCTTGGGTTCCTCGCCCCGAGGAACACCAAGATAGACCGGTTGCGTAATGCGGTGGAATTCTGCATGGTGGATGAAGGAAATGTGAAAAAAGAATATGGGTAAAATTTTGTCGCCTGAGTGTCGTGAAAAAGGACAGCCTGACGGGCCGCCGGGCCGGTGGCCCGAAAATCGATCGCTTATGCAAGGGATCGATCATGCCGTAAGTGAAAATTTTCATCTGCTTTCTTGCCACCACCATCTCGCCTGACGACAAAATGGATGCCCCCCAGCCAACCTCGGAACGAACGTGAACAACACCGGCGATGGTAACGGTGGAGATGAGAGGCGGCCGGCGAGGAAGGAGCCGGGGGAAGCGGAGGGAAGGACAAGGGGAAGGGGAAGATGACGCAGGCCCAGGAGGAGGAGGAGGAGCGCAAAACGAGGAGCGAGCGCGCAAGGCGCTTGAACAACGCCGGAGGAGGTAATGAGCCGGGTGGCGGCCAACCTCGCGGCCGAGAAGGAGAAAATCCGGTCCGCTGAGGTCTTGGCCGCGGAACTCGCGCAAGCCTTGAGCGAGATGGAGGCTCTCGACGCTGCCCATCCGCGTTTCGCCCGGCTGTTGACCCCGGACCCGGTCAACACCAACTGGTCGCCGACCCCTTCGGGACTGGCCGGAGACAAGATGACCCAGTGTCGGAGGACCCGAGCGAGAGGGACCCGGGGGCAGTATATGAAGAGGACGAGCATCGAGAAGGTGCATCACAGTGACCGGTTCCGAACCGGAACTGATTTATTTTATTCTTTTAGCTTGCGAGGAATGCGAGAAGAACCAGCTCCGGTGCGAAGCCGATCCGCCTCACCGCTCGTGCAGACGGTGCCGGCAGAAGAAACTGCGATGCACAAACACCGGGCAGGAGCGCAGAACGAACAAGCATCGGGAGGCAAAAAAGGCGAAGGAAGGGCGGTCGAGGGGCATCGGACTACCGGCCGTGTTCGGTCGGGGTCCCGGGTCGCCCATCGTCGGACCAGTCGCTCGGCCCATCGAGCAGATGATGGGTATGAGCGTCTGGCGACGAGAATCGACGATTTGCGCGACCGGATCGTCCGGTTGGAACGCCTCACGCGCCACCAAGTGAGGCAAGAAGTGGAGATCGAGGCCTCTGCCTGGTTTGTGCACGAGGGAGTTGCCACGCTGTTGGAACTTTTCCAGCATGCGTTTCCCGAGGCCATTCCGGATGCGTTGGCCTTCTTGCGTCAGCAGTTGGAGTATTACCCTCCTGCTGGGGAAAATCCAGATCCGAATGGATTCGAGGAGTTCATCGCGAAGAAGTCGGCCGCGAAACGCAAGATGGAAGGAAATGGTTCGGACGACGACCAGGAGGCAGGAACGAACCAGAAGAGACGTCGGTTGCAGAAGAAAATGGTTGAGGATGAGATGGACGTCGATACGGACGTACCGGGACGCGACCGGTCGGCCTCGCGGGAATCTTTTCCCGAGGTCGTAATCCAGACGGAGTGGCCTGCCGGTCTTCGGATGACCGACTCACCACTTTCGGACTTTGAAGGGGTAGCCGGTCCATCCGGTTTGTCGGTCGAGGAGAAGGAGAAGACGGAGGTCCCGGTCGACATCAACCGGCCCCGATACAAGCTCGTGGAAGTCCCACCCAGGGTGCTGGCACAGCCGGTCATCGAGGGTGCACCGGCCAATGAAGAAACGCAGCCGGTGGCGACCGAGGCAGATGTTGATGCGGTGTTGGTACCGAAACCCGAACCGGTCGACCAGCCCATGCCACCGGCCAATGTCGAATTGACCGATACGCAGATGAAGGAGTTGAAGATCACCACGCACAGGGACAAAAAGGGTAAGGAGGTGATCGAGATCCTCGACTCGGACGATGAAATGCCGGCCGAGGAAAAAGGGAAAGAGAAGGAACCGGATGAGGAGCCGGAAGCTAAGGATGGAGATGAAAAGGCACCGGACCCGTAACTTGTACAATAGATATCTTTCTTGGAATTTTAGTAATGTATAATGTATATAGAATATGAAACAAAACCAGCCGAGTCCGGATGACTCTAATAGTGTGAATCTTGAGTGAGTTTTAATGATCCGGACCGGGTTTGTTCGGAAAACATCGGTGGAAGTTATCGATGTGTTCAGCCGCATCAATGTCATCTGCACTAACCCAACTGAACTGCTCATCTGTATTTTCGTAACCGAGCCACTCGACAAGGTACCGGAGTTTCGTCCGGTAACGTCGGTCGAGCTTCGAGTCAACAATCTGTTTGATCTCGAATGTTCGTCACCATCGATAATTTCCATGGCAGCCGGAGGTGGTTCCTCACGACGGGGAATGGGTTCGGAAAATGGGGCTCGAGTTGAGAAACATGGAAAACCGGATGAACTTGGGAGAGCGATTTAGGTAATCGCACCTGGTAAGACGCAGCTGATGGTTTTCCGATAACTTCGTACGGACCGAGGAAAGTTTCGGTGAACTTTTTTGTCGGTTGAGTAGTATTGATGAATTTGGTCGATACGAAAACTTGATCACCAACAGAGATACCCGGATCCGGGACCAGATCCGGTCGGCCGTCTCCTTGTACCGGTCGCGCGCAAACGCGATCTGTTCACGAAGGAACTGGTGGAGATCTTGTAAATCACCGCAAAATCTTTAGCATAAGTGTTGGTGACATCGTGTTCCGGATGGACCGTAATTGCCGGATTGTATCCCTTGTTCGCATAGAAAGGCGAAATACCGGTAGAAGCATTCGGAGCGTTATTGAGAGCAAACTCGGCCAAAGGCAAGAGCTTGTCCCAGTCGTCCTGTTGGTACGAGCAAAAGATCCGAATGTACTGCTCGACAGTCTGGTTCATGCATTCGGTTTGGCCGTTGGCCGAAGGATGATAACCGGACGTATAGTGCATTTCCATACTGAGGAGTTCGGCAAGGGACCGGAAGAAGCCGAGATGAATTCCGTACCCCGGTCGCATGTAACATGACCGGGAACACCGTGTTTGGAGAAGACATGAAGGAGGAAGAGCCGGGCGAGACCGGCCGAGGTAATATGAACGTCGCAGGGAATAAGGATGACCTGCTTGGAAGAACGATCACAAATAACAGAATGCAATCAAACTCGCCGGAAAGGGGAGTTGTTCAATGAAGTCCATGGATATGAATGCCAAGGACGAAGAGGAATCGAAGAGGCTTCAGCAGACCATAAGGCCGATGCCGAGGAGCCTTGTTGCGCTTGCTGACGATACATGACTTGCAGTACTTCCGGACAAACGTCCGGAGTTCCGGCCAAGTGTACTCTCGTCGGACGAGGGCTAGGGTGCGATTCTGCCCGAAGTGACCGGACAGTATGTGATCATGCATATGTTGAAGAACACGTACTCGCAATGCTTCCGGAGCGTTACCGGTAACAATAGGAACCCAAATGCGCTCGTCGTACCTGAGCATACCAGAAGAGTCGATAGTCCAGCGCGAAGGTTGACCGGATGAAGCGGCAGTAGTGCCGGCTACACCAGCCAGATCGTCGGTAATGTGTGACTTGATGTCGGCGTGAAGCTGTTCAACATCCATAACGACGGTGGCTCGAAGAACGACTTCCTCGAGAAGAGAGGCTCGGAGTGACGCGGAAAGTTGATCTTGGGTAAAAATCGGCTGAAGATTTTGAGGATTCAACCGACCATAGGTCCTATCCCCCTCTTTAGGGTAGACGTCCCATCGTCTAGTTAACGCGTCGGGTTTACCACCGAGCTTACCCAGTCAGAACCGGATGACCATATTAAAATGGCAGAGGAACTCGGACCACCAGACTTGGCGACGGGTAAGAACCTTAGTCGTCGCGAAGTATTCCAGGTTCTTGTGGTCCGTGACAACGTCGACCGGTAAGGCAGATCCTTCGAGGTAGTGACGCCATTGAGTAAAGGCATCAAAGATCGCCAAGAGTTCCTTGTCGTGCGTGTCGTAGTTGAATTCCGATGGCCCGAGGGACCGGGACCGGAACGCAACCGGGTGGATTTCTCCATCGTCGCCAATGATTGAGAGGATCGAGGCGATGGCGTAGTCGGAAGCTCGGTTTCGACAGTAATCTGCCGGCCGGGGACCCAGTGGTGCAAAACTGGGGCTTCCGTAAATGCTCGTTTGAGCGTGTCGAAGGCCGTTTGACATTCGGCCGACCAAACCCACCGGACGGACGACCGGGTGAGTCGGGTGAGCGGAATGGTGATATCTGAATAATTCCATATGAACCGGCGATAAAAGTTACAGAAACCAAGGAAAGATTGAATATCTTTAACTTTCCGAGGTAAAGGCCAGTCCACGACAGCCGCAATCTTCTCCGGAGACATCCGGAAACCGTCCGCGAAAGGATGTAGCCGAGATATTCGCATGTGGTGATACTGAATTCGCATTTGGAAGTTTGCAGTAAAGGCCAGCCTCACGCAACCGGCGGAGTACTTCACGAACATGAGCCGTATGATCAGCCGGATCGTCAGAGTACACGAGGATGTCATCCAAGTATACGATGACGTTCACGTCCAATAAATCGGCGAAAATGGTGTTCAAGAAGCGCTGAAAAGCGGCGGCACGTTGGTGAGGCCTTCCGGGACGACCCGGAACTGGTACGAGCCATAGCGAGTGCGAAAAGCAGTTTTCGGTTCGTCACCGGGAGCAATCGGAGGAGATGATAGGCATGTCGGAGATCGAGTTTGGTGTAGATGCGTGCCTTTCCAGGCGCGTCGAGGAGATCCGCATGAGTGGAAGCGGATACCATCTTTCTTGGTGATCCGGTTAAGTCCCCGGTAATCGACGCAAAGCCGAAGAGAGCCGTCTTTTTTCTTGGCGAAAAGGATTGGAGCTCCATGACTCGAACGAGAAGGGTATATAAAACCCGACTTTAAATTCTTGTCAATAAAGTCTCGAAGAGCGGCTAACTCAGCTTGGGAAGGGAATAGACATGTCGACCGGAGGAAGTTCGCCTTCCGCAGTTTCGATCTTGAGATCAAATTCTCGATGAGGAGGAAGATTATAAGCTTCCTGCTCAGAGAATACGTCAGCGAAGTCATGATATTCCGGAGGCAAACCGGTAGTATCCGGTTGACCGGTTGAAGCGGCACGAGCTGTCGCTTCTTCGGACGGAGTCGCACGCAAGGTATACTGGACAGTATCCTTGTCTCGAATAATGGCGCGGTAAGCCACGGCAGAAACCAGCGACACGGGTGGAGCGGTAGTGAACGGTCGAGGCGCAAAGGCCCAGGGGTGTCCATAGAAGGACCGGAAGTGTCCATCGAAGGACTGGGAACCGGCGAGTCGTTACCATCGGTGTAGGCGCGTCAGCCAGATAAACCGAAACCGAGGCGCCTCGCCGTAACCGGAGCAACCGAAGGGGAACCGGCATAGTAGCCGGTGGTGTCGACAAGGATAGACCAGAGGTGTTGGTTCGGAAAGTGATAGTGGCGTCCGACCAGTTAATCAACGGATTAAAGCGGTGAAGCCAATTGTATCCCAGAACCAAGTCGCAAGGAGAATCAAGACGGGTAACAAAGAAGTCCTGGAGGTGGACATCGCCGAAGGGAACCGGATGAGTAGCCGAAGCTTCCGGTTAATGATAGAAGAGGAGCCGTCGAGATACCGGAGCTTAACCAGAGGGACCGCTACGGGACAAAACCATATAATTCGCAGATAATCATAGACAAAAAACAATGAGACAATCCGGAGTCAATGAGAGTCCGTAAGCGGGAGTTGAATCCCACGGCAAGCGATGATATACAAGACGAGGAATGGTTGAACATTCGTCTGGAACGAGATATTGGACCGGACGAGGGAGGATTCAAGATCGACATAAAGGGCATTAGTAGAAAGAGTGGACACGTTGAGACGAACCTCAGGAAGCTCCCCGGAGTCAACGCAACTCGGACTGGGAGTAGAGGATTCCGAGCTGCTGTCTATTTTTTTGACTCGGAGGACTTATCGCCCTGAGAGTTCGACACCTGACCGGATTGACCGGTCGAAGACTCGGTGGAAGCGGCTTTCGCCTGAGCCTCCTGCGGACGCTTTTTACAGTCCTCCGCAGTATGACCACTACCTCCGCAAAACATGCAGAGACCGAGTTTCCTCCGGTGTTCACGTTCTTCCGGCTTGAGTTTCCCTTGGCTATCAAGCTTATCGGCGTAAGGCTTACGCTTCGGCTTAGAGGCGTCAGCAGCTTTACTGGCAGCACCCGCTCCGGGATTCCCAGCCTGCTTTCTGGTGCCTTTCGCCCCAGAAGCAGGTGCCGGTGAAGGGGTCTTGTTGGAAGCCCCCTTCTTTCCACCGCCCTGCCCACCAGAGGGTTTTCTGGTACGGCCACCAGTACCGGGTGCATTGCCGGCACCGGCTCCACCTCCGGAGCCTCTGTCGCGATCCCGTTCACGCTCCTTCTCGCCCTCGCGCTTCCAATACCGGGCATTGATGAGCCGGGCAACGGATTTAACCCCAGCTAAGGAATTAGTGTAGGCATGATGTACCATGTCATCCTTGATCCGGCGAGGGAGACCCTCATAAAACTGATGCCGGAGGGCGGGATCGCCCCACTGGGTGAGAAGCGCGAGTTGATCGAATTCGATGACATAAGTCGCAATCCGGTCGCCATGTTTCATGTGACAGAGCTGGATGCGATCTTCTGCGTCCCCAACCGGATCGTGCGGACCGAAGTTCATGGTAAGCTCCTGGACGAAGACCGGAAAGTTTCCGTCCCAAGCCGGAACGGAAGTCGGATCGTACAGATTGGGAGCGAACCATTGCTGAGCAGTACCCCGAAGATAAGAAATCATGAAAAGGATTTTGTCGTCATCGGTGGGGAAATCCTGCGTGCGTTCGGCGAAATGAAGGTAGCACTGGGTGAGGAATGGGTTTAATTTGGCCGGATCGGAACCGTCAAAGGTGTCCGGATTCCGGAGATTTGACTTTGTAGAACGAGGAGCTGAAGTGTGCCGATTCCAGATGCCGACGGCATCCCGGAACGAGGTTAGAGTCTGAATGAAAAGACGCTCATTGGGATCCGGAGTCGGGGCCTGGCGGGCCACCATTACCTCCTCCACCTCCTCCACCACCACTACCTCCACCCGGAGGGCCTTGGCCAGGAGGACCGGGCGGACCGGGTGGTCCCCGAGGACTGGGCCGGGCCCGGGAGGATCAGTTGGATGAGGAGGACCATCGTCGCCACCATTATCATTGTCATCATCTCCTCCATCGGAAGGATCAGGAGGAGGAGTACCGTGAATGGAAGGCGGAAGGATCGGAGAGCGTGGATGCTCATCCGCAGAATCCTCCGGAACTTCCTCGAACCGGGGCTCAAGAATGGGCCCGGTTTCCACAATAATAGGTCGAGTTCGAATCGGATGAGGAGAACGGGGATATACCGTTGGGTTTTCGGGTGTCCGGGGTGTAGTAACGAGACCCGGAACAGTGACCGGAACAACAGTAGGACGATCAGGCATCGACCGGCGAATAGTAACGCTGGGAGGAATCGGGGTAGAAATGGGACCTGCCAAGTACGTGGAAGCGGGCTGAGCCGCTCCAAGAGTCTGGGCCGGAGGGGAAAGAGGAACGATTTGGCCGAAGAGCCAAGAATTGCGTCGTGGATCACGCTGGCCACGAGCCGAAGAGGACGTGCCAGGAAGTGTGTGATCACTGTAATGAGACATGAATCAGCCGAGATAGGTGAGTTTGATAATACTGTTATATCCCGAGTCGGGGTCGGATGACCGGATGCCGGCCGGTCGTTCGGAAGCCGGTTACCGGAAGAGATTACCGGACAATAACAAGGTGACCGGTCGGCCTAGGGAAGATGCAAGCACCACAAGAGTGTCGTATAGGGTGAGCGTTACTATCTGGCCAATCGAGCGGAGAGGATGAGAGATAGACGTCCGGACTTCATCTGGACGAGAGGACTCAAGGAGCCAAGCAAAGGATAAGAGGCTAAGCACGTTAATTATCAAACTGAAGAATACAGCATAGTACATAGGGCTTAAATACGTAGACATACGTGTCACTACTATAAGTAGTAATGTCAAAGCAAAGTCCAAATCAGGAAATAGAAGTTCGAGTCGGACAAAGCGACATCTAAAACTGGAAGTTGGAATCGTATGGACATACTGATAAACGGGAACCGCTCAGTAATCCTTCATTGCGTAAAAACCCGTTCCGAGCGGCAACCGGGTCACCGGTTGCCCGAAGTCCGGAAGAACGGCCGGTCGAGTCCGGCCGAAGGAGAGAATACTGGCCGAGAGCCGGGTGTGTGTGCACGGATATAACAGAGAGAGTCGTATAATGACAAAGTTCTCATTATATAAAAGAGGGACATTTACTGACGGCTTAACGGCATTAGGCTTAACCGAGGATGTGGCAGTGCACGGATCACTGAGGATACGTGCCGCTTGGACCACGTCAGTTCAATGGACCGAGGAGTCCGAATTGACTCAGGAAATAGTGGATGTATTGGTAGAACAATGGGACCGCAGTTGTGGGTCCATGATTAATAAGACGGCAGGGAGTGCCGAATGGTTACGAATCCTGCCAGGCTCCACAATATTATGAATCTTTAGAATTTTACTTTTATATTATCTCGATCCGGTTCAGTTTGTATATTAAATAGTGTAGACATACGTGTTCCTTCTACTTTAGGATAGGTGTACCGTTGTTCCGGTTTTACATTGTCTGTCTAAATGGGGTAGCTAGGAGTAGTATAAATTAGCAGCGAGATATACGGTTAAGCCAGTGGATTGTACCCTTCTTGTTAGATGCACGGCTAGACAGCACGTGGACGTTAGAAGAAGCTTGCAATCCGTTCGGAATACACTGGGTATCATAGATATCTTTGTATCTCTACGTTTGAGAACCAAGTTATATTGTTGGCTATAAGCTTTTGTGTGATTGTACGGAAATCGCGGGTGAAACGACATCAAGCGTGTTTTACGGAAGCCTATGGACAAGGATTGTAACTGTGTCGTTAAGACAAGTTGTTTTGAACATTAGAACAAGGAGTAATTGAAATCTAGTTCGTTAAGAACCTTCGGTGTAAACCACCAACAAATTGTGAGAAAACCAACTCTTTCCGAGACTAGTGGGACTTGTAGAGCATCTGGGACATAAGCTTTTAAAAGCCAACCTCATAAATATATCTGTTATTGCAGCAACCTAATACTTGGTTGGAACCCCGAACTTGCGCGTTGGAATCAGTGACTAGAATTGTGTGTTTAGACTGGAGATTAATTGGATACGTCCAGTTGATTTATAGTAAAGACCACATACCTGGCTGCGTCGAAACCCAGCGTATCATCGGTTTTGGAGGGAAAGACTTAGCAAGTTCGGTATGCTACAGTCTTAGGCGGTGGCGGTTACGGTTTCAGAAGAACTACCTAATTCGGTTAGGCAGTTGTCAAGCAGCAAACGGGTTCGGAGTTAACAGTTAAAAGTAGGTCAATTAGGTGACGATAACACATGAGTTGGCTACTTATATACTATTTCTTCTATGAGTCATGGCAGGAGTCACTCTAAAATCCTGACTCAATATGACTCATTCCTAAAGTTCTAGTGATTTCTATGAGTATGAGTCATTTCTTTATGACTCCCTTGGTATGACTCCTTCTTGTAATTTCAACACAATTCCCAAATATGAATCATTTTATCGTGACTCACACTTCTGACTCGATTCCCATCAATAGTAAATGAATCTAAAAATCAGTGCATTCTTATTTTGTCTCCAAACATTTTGGAGACATGACAGCGGTGACCTCAACCTAATCCCCGACGCGATTGACCGACTGCCGCATCACACTGACTCTGACGCTGTAGTTGCTGCATATCTGAGATTCATCCGTCTTATGGAACTGAAAGACAGTTGGAGACAAAACGATCCGGAACAAAGGTGTACACCCATGTAAGTACACACGGGACCCTGTCCCGCATAGACCGAATCCTGGTGTCACCCACCCTCTTGAAAAACTGCCACAATTGGGAAATTAGCGATATGGCAGGCGGTCTGACAGACCACAGGATGGTATCTGTGACCATCTCCGCTCCTGGGGCCCCTTATATAGGAAAGGGCAGATGGGCGGTACCACTCTTCTTACACTATGATAAAGAATTCATGACTTATGCTGTAGAAGAGGCATGTAAGCTGGAAGATGCTATAATGGAACCACGCACCGAATTGTCTAACGCCCAAACATGGTTCGAGAAATTCAAGGATGTAGTCCTGGAACGTGCACAAAAAAGAGCTAAAACCGCAATAGGAGCGTCTGAAAGAAGAAGAAAACTCTAGTGGAAGAACGCGAGACACTGCTAAATAGCCCGACGCTTGAGGATCCAGCGCCCGAAGTGCCGGTAGATCCGACCCTGGGCCTGACAATGATGATCCGCCGGCACCCGGTAACCACCACCCACTTGCAGAAAGGAAGTCACAAGAAGAGATTGCAGAGCTCGTTGGAGCTGTTGAGAAGAAAATTGACGAATTGGTGGACCGCCAGCGCGAGAGGAAGCGACTGGAAACAAGGGTCCGCGGCTACACCGAGCTGAATCATATCACGAAGTATGCTGTCAATCTTAGTAAAGAAAAAAGCCGAGAGATACATTGACCTACCTCCGTAGGACAGATATCACTCCCGAGAAGGGCAGTCGACGGTCCTCCGAAATGGCAGAGATTGCCCGCGACTACCATAACGACCTCCAAGCGGATGGAATAAATTTTGACGTGAGAGAACGTGAAGAAGCTCGCCGAGCTGCCCTAAACTCATTACCTCAACGAGGGACAGAAGTGGATATGGAACCACTAATGGAAAAACTCACCGAGGCTGACGTACTGAAAGCTCTCATGGACGCGGTGCCTGGAAAAGCGTCCGGAATAAATGGATTCGCAACGGAATTCTGGCGGCGACTGGAGGCAATCCATAGGGAAAATAAGAAAAATGATGAAAATGATGAAACCGAGAAAAGGACATGCGATATAATTAAAGTACTCACATGGGTGTTCAATGATATTGAGGAGCATGGCATGGTAGAGGGCTCGAAATTTTCCCTGGGGTGGATGTGTCCCCTGTTCAAGAAAAAAGACCAAACAGACATCGCAAATTACCGCCCTATTACCGTCCTGAATTCAGACTATAAAATATTCACAAAAGCGTTAGTCAACAAACTGAGTATGGTTGCGCCATACCTTATCCACAAGGATCAATCGGGATTCATGAAAGGCCGGAAAATTACAGACGCCATATACCTGGCCATGGAAGTAGTTGAATACTCCGAAGAGGATCTACAAAACGGCGTCATTGTGGCACTTGATCAAGAGAAGGCGTACGATAAGACCCTTCACCCCTACCTATGGGACACTCTCCGAGGACATGGTATCCCCGAACTTTTCATCAACACAGTGAAATCACTGTATAAATATGCGGACACGCGCGTCATAGTGAACGGCGAGTTGAGCTCACCCTTCCGACTCACAAGAGGGGTTCACCAAGGTGACCCATTATCTTGCCTATTATTCAACCTGGCAATCGAACCATTAGCGTCCATGCTACGGCAATCCAACCTTAGAGGATATTCCATACCTGGAGTGGCGGAAAATGCGGTAGTCCAACTCTTCGCCGACGACACCACTGCCTACTTGAGCGAGTATGACAAATTTGAAGATCTTAACGAAATCCTAGACAAGTGGTGCCTCGCGTCAGGAGCCCGTTTCAACGTTACGAAGACGGAGATCATACCATTCGGAGCTCCAGAATTCCGCGAGCACCTACTGGAGACAAGACAACTTAACGTGGATGATAACCCAATCCCGGCTAATAGAGAGTTTGCGGTGGAGCCACCCAGCGCCACCAGATGGCTCATCCGGCATGCGGTGCTGGGTGGCTACATCATTTGGTGGCTGTTCAGTTGCCTGCTCGTTATGGTGTGTATCGAGTGCCTATTACCTTACTGAATACTAATGCTTTCTCTACCTATTCAGAAGGCCATGCTTCAGTCTACACTTTGCTGTCTGACTCAATATCGGGGTTGCTCTCGGAGTTTGGCAGCAAAGAAGGGTTGAAGTACTAGTTTCCAGCACCGGCACTCCACCGGTGTGCACACGTGTACATGCATGCATCTTAATAGGCATAGTATGTGTGGAAGGTCAACAAAAGTTCTCCCCACGCCACCTGATCAGCCACCAAATGACGTAGCCACCCGGCACTGCATGCCGGATGAGCCATCTGGTGGTGCCGGGTGGCTCCACCGCAAACTCTCTAATATCCACATAGCAAAGGAAGGGGAAGCTGTTCGGATCCTCGGAAGCTTCATCGGAAACGGTGTGGACGCTTTCAGTGTATGGACGCCGGTACTTGAAAAAATAGACTCCGATTATGAGAGATGGGCCAGTCTTAACCCGACCCTAATCCTGAAGAAAAATGCTGATCAGATCATAGCGGGCTCCCGATCCCAATACCTAGCCCAGGTCAATGGGATGCCAGCCGCAATAACGAAACACATACTGAAATCCCAGAAAGAATTCATAAACGATTCAAAATCGTCCATGATATCACGCGACACCCTGATGATGCCCCGTGAAAAGGGTGGAATTGGCCTGCTAGACCTGGAAGCCAGAAACGAGGCGCTTCTATTGCTAAAAGCTGCAGCCCTGGCAGAAACTGACCCAGCAAGACGTGCTCATTGGGCGTCGCTAGCACTCCACAGCCTATCCCAGCATATTGTCAAGCCATCGTCTGTGGCCAAAGAGGCGAGGACGCACCTTATGATCCAAAAGATTAAAGTAAACCAACGTGACCCCCCAGCCCTACATAAAAAAATGGTAAAGTGCCTGAATAAGTACGGCCTTAGCTTCGAGGTAGTACAACCATCCACTGATATACAGAGAGCCTTGCCGCTGTGGCACCACCCTGGAGAGAACAACCAAAAGAGCCAACAGAATAACGGGGCCAAGGCCAAGTGCTTGAGAAATAATCATACCGGGATGACAATTGGCGACGGATTAGATTTAGTCAAACGACTGGATGATTCCATGCACGACGACCACAATCCTTGCGAGTGCGTAGCGTGTGAAGAAGATAGGATGGCCGGAGGGTGTGATAACCCTCATGCGTGCATTAAAGCGGCGAAGTCTCGTTTAGGCCAGATACTCCCCAAATGGATCCCTGCAAATAGAGAGGCGGAAGAGCCAAACCCCGAAGGGGTGCCTGCTAACCCAGAAGAAGACGACGGACACTTCCGACCCCCCACAAGTATTACGTCGCTCGCCCAAGGCCTCCGAGTGATGACCCGCAGGACAGGCGAACCGGTGGAACGTGAAGATCCACCTGTGCGACGCAGAAGAGCTGCAGCCGAACCCGTCCCCGAGGCAATAGAAATATACATTACAGGGGTGGTGCACGCACCGTCAAGCAGACAAGCAAGCGCTGCGGCTGGCATTTTCCTTAACATCGAAGATGACAGGAACAAAGGCAAATGTATTCCTATCATGGAAGCGCAGTCACAATATGGAGCTGAAATTTTCGCTGCGTTAGAAGTGGTTAAAACTACAAACAGAAACACGACGCTCACAATAACTAGTACACAGAACTACGTTCGGGACGCGATGAACAAAAAGTTATCCAACTGGGAACATGAAGGTTGGGTAGGGGTACCACACAGTGAAGTCCTACGTTGTTTAGCAGCAGAGCTTAAAGCCAGGAAAGCACCCACAATTTTCAAGATAGCTGTGCCTGGCTCTGAAGAAAGAGCGCGATGCAAGCATGCCGACGCCCTGGCGAAGAGAGCCGCGAGGGACCGAAGAGAGGGACAGTGGGAACTCACGCTGCCTCCGAATACAGCCCTCCCGGGCCTTAGCCTACAAGGAAATCGTCAACGTGTTTTCTACCGCGGCATACGCGAGGTAAAAACTCGAGTGAAAGCCACGACCCCGAGGCCATCAACATCGAGAATGCTCGATATCGTGAGGAAGGCGGCAGAGGACGCTTTTAGCAAATACACCACCAACGAAGAAATCTGGAAATCACTCACCACCAAGGACATCCTCCCCCGTACCTCCCAATTTCTCTGGAAGGGATTCACAACGCCCACAGGATAGGCAGGTACTGGGATCACATACCCGAATGTGAGGAGCGAGCAATCTGCGCCAACTGCGACGATGTCGTGGAGGACTTGGATCACATCCTACTCAAGTGCAAATGCCCAGGCCAAGAACTCGTATGGAAAGCAGCAGAGACTCTCTGGAAGGAGAAAGAAGAGGTATGGCCTGAGGTTCACTGGGCACCATCCTAGGATGCGGGCTTGCGGAATTCCGTGATGATAAGGGCAAAGTGAAGGCGGGACACAACGGTTGTACCGGATATTGATGTCCGAGTCCGCCTACGTAATCTGGAAACTACGGAATGATCGGAGGATCGCCCGGAACGGGGCACCAGCGACAGAACAAGAGATACTCAACAAATGGAAGTTTGCCATAAACCAAAGACTACAAGTCGATATAACGCTGGCTAATAGGCCGCGCAAAGGCAAGCGCCCTGCTCTGGCGCCCAAACTGGTCCTTACCACTTGGTCTGGTACACTGGACAATGAGATGACTTACCGGCAGACTGGCTCCGGGAGCCCAGAGTTTTAGTGGGTAATCGCGCATTCTCTCAGACCCATTCCTGGCGACGCAACGGCCGTGGAATTGGGTGACGCGATAGTCCCACACTACCCAATGGGTGTGCGCAAAGCATTTCTCTGGGTGGTGGAAACCACTCCCAACGGAACAAATGTTTCATACTTTACAAACCGGTCGGATTAACCTATTGTTAATTGCTATTGGCTAATGTACCACCAAAAAAAAAAAAAAAGAAAAAAGAAAATCTCAAATGCCGTGAGAACGCTGGATGAACTCGGAATTGGTGGATACAAGGCCCCTGAATTACCCCGTGATATAACACTGCGGAAATAAATCTCAGGCTCAGAGGTTTGGGGGAAGTCAAATGGATGTAGCGGGGCAGAAATCACCGAGGTTCAAATTGTGAGCACAGAAAGAGGGAGGTTGCGCAAGAAACGTTTGGAATGCGGCTCAATGAATACAGATTGGGATGACACAATGACGGGGAGACTTCGAGATTGAAGTAGAAATCAGACTGACCCAGAACAATCTTTGAACGCATATTTCGTTCATCGAGCCACCCGCAGTTAGTGGGACGAGGCGCAAACCCCGGGAGTTATCAACTTGGATAGACACTTGTAACCAATGAACATGAGCCTGCGCTTCCTTAACAGTCAAGAACCGGTGGGAGCGACAGCGAAAAGATGCACTACTGCGCGAGATTTCAGAGAACAGGCATTTGGGGCCGTGGGCAGGCTATGATGTGGGGTAAATTTGGTGCGAAGAAGAGGACGTTGGCGGTAGGGAGGCGGTTTGGTGGACAGAGAGAGGTACGCACTCGAATTGTGACAGAAAGCTGGACGAGAATTCGACCCGAAGGGGACAGCGGATGTGAGCAATTGAAGGTAAACCAAAGGTATTAAACTATTAAACTATTTAGGTTAGCTGCGCTGCATGATTTGTTCCGTTGGACGAGTCCTGTGAAGCGTGGAATTATAGCCACCTGTCCTCTAAACAATCCCCGGGTTTGAAATTCGCATTTATAGAAGTCGACGCAGAATCGTGCATTGTGTCCTTTGATTCATCGTTTGGTACTTGTTGCGAACAGGTTTGGACGAAGTATATTATCAAACGTGCCCCGGTATCAATGCAAGCTCGTACTTCAAATTAAACAAGTACTACCACCAACTCTGCAAAACGAAGGAAAAAGAAAGAAAAGAAAACGTGTACTTAGGTAGACGTAAAAGCATTGGAAGTAGGATCGAGCGAGCAATTCCGCAACACTCTTGCTTTTTGTCGCCCGCGCGACCTTGCGGCGTTCCCACAAGGTGGCCCGAAACATCGCGCGCTGCGAGAGAAAATGCAGCGTGCATCGACTCACACTCACTGTGAGCACCTCGTCGTGCGGAGGAGGCGGTGACGCCAGGGCGGAAGCGCGGACAATGGGAAATTGCTGGGAGGTGTGTGCGGCATGGGACTGTGGGGATGACGCCGAGGCTCGCGGCGTGCTTAGCTGCAACGTGCGCGATGGAAACGACCGCCACAGGAGGTGCGCACAGCGAAGGCGCTGCGCGTGGTGCTCGAAATGCGGTCGAGTGAGCTCGTCGTGCAGCGAAGGCGGTGATTCACTCGAAATGGTCGCGGCGGCATGAGGGATGGGCAAGGGCTACCGCGGGTGTATCAGCTGCGTCGGGCCGGTAGGAATCAATGGCGGGTGAGAGGTGAGATGGAGGGGTTGCGACGAACGGGCACGAGTGGCACGGGGGAATTGTCCTGGAGATGGCGGCGGCGGCGGGCGGGGAGGTGACGGAGCCGACGTACGAGCGCGTGCGCGGCATGCTGCGAGTACGAAGTGGACGGGGGTTTGTGTGTTGTCTGGTGTGGATGGTGTGGATGAGGGACGGGGTCAGGGAGACTAGGTTGCCCGTTTGGCGCGGGGTGTGATCAGGCGGGGCCTCGGGCGTGGTGTTCTCGTGCTGTGGATGGCAGAGAACGATGTGATCTTGCTTCTTGATGCGCGGGGAAGTGCGCACGGCCGGGAGGGCTAATGAGGACATGAGTACATACAGGGGGTCGAGTGTAGAGGACGGAGGTAGGGTGGGGAAGAGGAGTGAAGGGACATGGAAGAAGTAGAAAGAGAACAAGGGAAGGGAATGTACCAAAATCGCACGATTCCGACAATAAGCCACATCCATCGCAAAAGGGAGAAGGGGCGGGACGAGCCATGGACGCTATATGTCGTACGCCAAGGCATTTCGATTCCAGCGGCACATCTACAGTTACGGACATTGGCACTGTTGTAAAGGTTAGCCAGGACAGCGCGCGCACCCGAATATGGATGAGAATATTCATGTTGAGGGTCTGCAGCAGAGGGATAGACGCGGGGAGGCCAGGCGGGTGGTGCTCAGAATCAACGAGAACAGGCGCAGGGCGGGAGATAGCGGTAATGCGAAGGCCGCACAGAAATTGGACTAAGAGGGATGAGATCCTCAGTCAAGCGTCAGTAGTGGTATCAGCAGCTTGGGCTTTGGAGGCAAGCGGGCGAATAGCGGAGAAGGCATTCAGGTCGAGTGGCGACATGGTGCGAGTCCGATGTGGCGGTGTTGATCGCTACGGCACCAGTCGGGTAACCGCGGCGCGGCCGGAGCGGACGGGAGCATGCGCGCGGAGGCAAAGGGCAGTCTCGGGCGCATGCGGGCGGGGGCAGGGGTGGATCCGCATTCGATGGAAGGGCGCAACAGGGATGGTGGCGGGTGCTTGAACAGAGGAGCGGTGCGGTGGACAGAGGCTGTGGGCCTAACCCTGCCTGGTGGTTTCGATTGAATGTGTGGTACGAAAGGCGTCTGGAAGATGGCGCCTTTCGTGGGAAAGGTGGTGGCGGCGGCGGGCGCCTTTTAGACGGGGTGGCTGGGAGGCTATATAAGATAACGGAGGCGGGTTGACCTTAGTTGAGCACTCTGCCGAGCGTGCCGCGCCTTTTGATCGGCGGGCGGAGCGGGACAAAAGACGGTCGGCGCGCAATCGTCTTTGAACGCTGCCAGCTTTCTGGGATCGATCTCACGCGTTTCTGCCCGGAGAAATCCCCCAAAAAATATGGACACGGCGGTAAGATGCGGGAAACGTCCCCCATGTATCTGGTATATAGATTTATGTCCACAGAGGAACACTGTGGTGTGACAGGCGCTGGGAAACCGTGTTTTTAACCCCCAAGTGAATTTCACCCTGTATCTCGGTCAATAATGTGGTGCTTGACATAGAAACTTGGGAGGAAGTAGTTTTGGATTATATTTATCATATGAGTCCATATGCGCCAGGTAGGACCGACGGGCAGACACTATTTTTCACCAGATGATCCAGAAATCCCTGGTTGATTTCAGCCCGCCATGAAAAAAGCCACCGTCCAAGTCGCCTTTTTTTACAGTAAGATCCCGAAGAGAAACCTGGTCAGGGCATCCCAGATGAGTTGGAATGGGGTTTTTACCTACAGTTTGAGGTCAAAACCAGATTTTTCCGCCAAGGATTGGTGGAGGAAACCAATATTCCAACAGACTTCCTTGAAAAACCGCCAATAGTTTCTGGATTCGGCTGTTGATGTAGATGTGATCACCATTTACTTATTGGTTGCTGCATGTTGAAACAAAAGGTAGTTGCTGTCATAATTGGCTTCGGAGTGGGCATATGGCCGTAACTGTGCCATTTGAGTGACTCACTGTTGACTACGTTAATTATGAGTCTAGAAGTTATTTTCTTCATTTCCATTAGATACTTCTGTGACACAATTTACCTGCGCCTCCGTTTTCAGTTGAGATGTTTTGAATTTGTACATGACCGAGGAGTATACTCAAGACGCCGGGCGGGAGCGCCACATTCAACATTATGCCAGTACTGTTGGAGATTAGAAATCCAGCACAAGCCTGCTGACTAAATGCTGACTGATATGAGATCGGAGGGAGCATGCCGGAACATACAGGAAAAATAGGATTTTAGTATAAATACAGTACCTACAGTAGAGCTCCTCATGAGCTTGTAACCAAATGGCCGGACAGCTAGAGAGTGATATCTCATTTGGTTCACGGGAGATAAAATCAACAGGTACGTAGGAGCGTTCACGGCAGAGGCAGTATAATTTTGGAAGCTCGACATTTTATAATCGGTATCTCTGTGGTATGGAGGTTGTCCGTTGATACCCATGCCTTACGTTGTCCACACGCTCCGTTACCTTCGGCCCCAAAAGAATAACGCCGATAGCTGATTAGGAGTCCCAAGAATTTATTTTAGACTTGTTATTTTAAATTCGCTATTTTCATCATCTTGGGCGGGGGAAGGGGGGTTCAGTTGGCCTTGAACGCTCACAGAGGACGTGCGATTTATTAAAGCCCTGTAAAAAACGAACCCTCCGAGTAGATATAATCATCACTGTTGCGGGTGCTTTTTACGATCTCGTCACGAACAGTTCGGAGTCCTCAATATTCCCCGAAACAACGCGGTGGCGTCGCAGGAAGCAATAATCCACCATGCGGGACCTATCCCTTGCGCAGCAGAAAGAGAACTTCTGTCGAATGGGAGAGAATACAGGATTAGAACAGTCCTATAACCACGGAAGGACAGTGAAAATTGCTCCAGCCATTCAAATGGTTCCAAAAACCTGGTTGCAAAAATTGGCCGAATCCCCGAAGCTCGCGAGATATTTCCAACCTCTCTTTAAAACGCCGCCATTTCTTTACTCTATCCTACAGATCCTACTTCAAAATGCAGGACAGGACCAAGGTTAACCAGATCCAGACCGCTGAACTGCAAGACGATAATCTACGCATCGCCTTCAAGGAAGCATTGGCTATAAGCAACGGACACAAAGGCGTGAGTGAACCTCATCAGCCATCAGCTTTCATGCTTACCCCGAGTTCGAATCCTAGAGAAGCAACCTGTGGGGATCTCTGACTATTCTGTCAAATTACGCTGTTATTGCAGGATGCATCGCTGTCTCGGAATACTCTGCGAAGTGCTTGCACAGGAGAGCTGGATGGGGGATATATTCCCTCATGGCCCTCGTCATTTCCTCGAGGCTCCGCGCCTTCGAGCACATGGTGCACGAGGCATCCCACAACAACCTTTTTACGCTAGCCCGTGCCCACGAGTGGCTTGAATTCACCTACGCATTTCCAGTCTTTCGCCTCCTCAAGGCAGGTCTCCAATATATGTTGAATCAATTTTCCGCTCATCTTCCCAGGTATTCCGCACCTTGCATGTCGAGCACCACAAGTATCTCGGCGATCCCGTCCGCGACTCTGACGTGGTCCGGCTCATCGACTACGGGTTTATTTCTGATACCCCCATGTCTGCATCGCGCAAGACATGGCTCATTTTGGGCCTCCCGTGGACAGGATGGTTCCAATACGAATATATCACTACGCTCTTCACCGAATTCTGGATGGACAGCAGCTGCTATCCCTCGAAGCTCATTTACTGGATCGTCGTGCTTTCTGCTGTTCATTTCTCCGACAGATGGTCCGAGTTCGGATGGTACTACGTGATTCCGTGGCTTGGATGAATCCTGGACCGCTCCCATTTGGCCTGGTAGGATCTCTTGGATTTTCTGTACCCGTTGCTTGTTTTCACGAAGACCATCGGGTTCTTGTTTTGTTGGGCTGTCTCCTCAGAGACGGTTCTCCTACCCTAAAGTCCTTGGGTCTGCTTCTTCGGAAGCGGGTGGTGTGCATGCATCTGCAAAGGGAAAGCCGTACAATAGCTTTCTGTGAACTGGTGGATGCCAGGGATTTTTACCTGGGAGGAGGGAACTCCTCCTGTACACTTGCGCACTCCGCTTGTGGTCAGGTCCCACAAGGTTCTAACCGGAAATCCAGCCATTCCAACGGCCGGCCAGTTCACAGTTTGCCAGCGTCTTGTACATCCGACCCCCTGGAACGATGTTGTGCTCGGTTGGCATCTCGTAGATTTCTGTAAGGATGACCACCCGTACAGTACTACTTGTTTGTCTTCCATAAACTCGCTGTTCAGCTTGTGGACCACGCGAGTATAATATACCCCCCCCCAGGATTGCTGGATAAGTGATCCAGACTTCGACGAGGCGGTTCGGTTGGGGTCTAGTGCAACAAGCAGTCAACAGTTCGACATGATGTGGTCGATGACGGATCTGGGTATTGCGCCGCCGACACAGTGGTGAATATTGGGAGGCAGATAGTGGACAACGAGATGGTTTGGTTGGGAAGTGATGCGACGTTTCAACTTGAACCACGAGATCGCTGGTTCAAAAGTCGCCGGTGCGATCAATGATGGCAGCGAGGTGGATCCGGGTGTTGTGGACACAGCAATACAGAAGTGGGACGCTCGCAGTGCATCGATATTGAGATATGGACGGAATAGTTGTAGTGGGAAGGTATAGTGTAGCCGAGCACAAGCCACGCCACGCCGCAAGCCACGCCTGCCCGCCCAAGCCCAGCCAATTTAAACTCCGCTAAGCAGCGCAAGCCACTTTGGCACGCCACTCGGCTAACTCTGCTCATTGATGGACAAACAAAGTGCAGTTAGTAGTGCCTCAGATTGGCCTCAGATGGACGAAGTGACAGGTCACGAACGTGCACGCCCCGGCCCCCGCTGAATCGAAGAGCGAAGGCTGAAGCCCACGAAGATCCCCAGCGAGCTGGAGCAAAGATGTTGATGAGTCCGCAGTGGAGGTTGGAAGGAAGCAAGATCGGACGTTGGTCTTATTTGGCGTGATGCAGCGGCCTACCGGGCCGGGCTCTAGAAAAAGCACGCAATATGGGTTCCCCAGAACACGTAGATATCAGACTTTCAGCTATAGAGAGAATAGGTTCACTGATTGTTGTCTACTGCATCACTTTGATGACCATCTACCCTAAAATCAATTCTGTGCACATCACAAACAGGGTATGGCAGTTGGATACTTCAACTTCCTGGATGAACTTGTACTGGTCTATCTGCGAGATTCGTGGTCCTTTTATACACAAAATACAAATACAAGAAATAGTAATCAGTTGGGATGGTTGGTAAGAGAAATCCCATGGATCTGGGTGCCAAGTCAATTCATAGGGTAGCCATGCCAGATCTAGAAAGTCAGCTTGTACTTATGACTTCCTAGGAGCTATTATGGCCTGTGTGGACTCGCAGTCTAGAGCTGAATCCAGCCCTTTTGTATAATATCTATCTGTCCTACGTCGGAGTTGCACCGACAGGTAGTGCTATCATAGGAAATAACCTGCTTAGGCTGTATACCTATATTATGACAGTTCGAGCATGAGATGCTCATCAGTGTCTGTCTTTCTGATGAGGTTTGAGTGCAGTGAACACTCCTTCTACACAGTCCTAGGGACAGGTACTTCAGCCCTTTAGTCAAATATTCAATGCTTCAAAGTTCCGAGGAGCTACATGTAGTATGTAAACCCTCCATAGCCACCTATCCCACCAATATTCCAATGTCCAGAATTCCTTGTACAAGTCCCTCTGTCCCAAGTGGTTCTCAAACATCTTTCTGTCTCCAGACTATCTTGATGACATCCAAATCTCAAGCAACACAGACTTGTTGAACCTTGCGCAATTCTCTGTGGTACTCAAGTGTCGAAGTCGTGTCCTCCAAGTTACAAGGCCCTTTGGATGTTGCCCAGCATCAGACTTTTGGCATTGACTTCTGACCTTGTGCAAGGCCAAACAAGCCCGAAAAAGGCCCGAAAAGCCGGCAGGCTCACGAAGTGACAAACTTATGTTCGAATTTCACATGCTTGCTGATCTCGTCTGAAAATGGCAAGTTTTTCGAATACTTCGAGGGTTTTTGCGTACTGCTGCGTATGCTAGGGCATGTGCTAACAACTGTAGAGCTTAGTTGTTGTATTGCCGGTCAATCCCTCCCCTTGAAGGGGGGTTATTTCTTGACTTTCAGCTTTGTTCGAGCTTGCCAACTTGTCGCTTAGCGTCAAAAGGGTGGCTCTCTGTTTTTTTGGTGGATAGTGACCGAGGCGGGGCAGATAGAAGCCTGCAAGCATGTTAATGGCAAGACATGCGACATCTTGGGCCAGACAGAAGGGCCGAAGAGGGACTTGCATCTTGAATAAGATCCACTGGGACGACGCGAGCAGCGCACAGCGTCGGCGTGAGGTGGAAAAAAGCGTGATCTTGTTTGTTTTCAAGTCTGTCACTTTGACGGCCGAAGTTCAACCGTACATCTTACTACAGCTGTATATAGCCAAATTAAAATTATTCGCGACCGCGAGGTTATTCAGTGTACGAACTTCTGAATGCGAATGGGCGACATCTTGGAGGGTCGTATGAACTCATGTGTAACCTGGGTCGGACCTCCTGTTGAGTTCCCCGCATTTCACCCGTTCGACACCAAAGTCCCGAAGAATAATTTTCTTATACTATTGCAAATTTAGTCAAATTCGAATCGTGTGTCGAGTACTTACAAATATTCGAGCGAACAAATCAACGGCGATTCAATGTTCGTAGGTGTGCTAAGGCTTAGGGTGATGAGCGTGGCCATGCCACACCTGTCAATAGGCCGGAGCGAAGCGACGGCATGTGTTATAAAGGTTAAGCATGACAGGCAACTGGCGGGCATCAAATGCCCCTTTACTTTGTTTGCACCGCCTGCCAAACGGCAGAATCATAGATGTCGATGGCAAATTGCCTCCACATCGACCAGAGACGCCGTAGAAGTTGATTCAAGTCATCCGAGGCATCTTGTACACTCACAATGAGGCATTCAACGTATCTACTATGTTTAAAAGCACCAAATGGCACCGTAAACCACAGATCAACCCTCAGGTGGATGCGTCTGATGCAATCACTTCTGCTGTTTCACAGCTAATTCTTTGGTCCATCATAGCACATCCAATATTGTACCGTTCACCCTAAAATAAAATGCAGTGAATTGATAAAATCAATCTTCAGGGAATGACCTGCGCACATTTACCAACTTGTTCTTAGAACCTTTGTTAGAAATGAACACGAAAAACACAAACATGCAAAGCATTGAGAGCCAAAATAAAAATTCTGCGGAAGATATCCCTTGTAAAATATGAAACTGAGACGATCTCACACTCAAAGTTTGGCCAGAATGTAGATGGTTGACGCCGTTGTGGCAGAGCCGTATGGCCGGTGTGTGGAAACTCAACCACATGCTGGTTTTGGTTTTAGCCTGATTTATTATCACTTTACTTACATCATTTGTTTGGCCAGTAAATACGCACCCACGGTGCCAGCAAATCATCATCCTACGTCTTACGCTCATCTGTGCGAGCCAGTGCGGCCTAGTGGCCGAATCCCGTGTTTTCCAGTGTTCAACTTCGACCTACGTAACCTCGACCGTACGCACTCGGCGTGCGAAACCCTTCGACATCTTGGATTCACTCGGAATCTGACTCGTGACCATTTCTACAGATGAACCATCACGCCTTTTCTAGTGGCTACCCGTTCGTGATCAGCCTGAGCAGTGCGCGATCGTGAAGGCTGTTGACGATGAAACGGGAAAGATCCTCGGGATGTGTGGGTGGCGCAATGGAATTTCGATGGGCGGAGGAATCCGATACCGCGAGATTTCCCGATATTCAGAGCGATGGATCTGACTCGACGGCGTTGGTTGAAATATGGTTGAATGAGCTGTGCAATGCCAAGCTCGAATAAGAGTAATCAGCGAATGATTTAGCGCAGTGAAAAAAGAATAACCGAACAAGTCATGGGAAACGGAGACGCGGTACGAGGGGAGGATTGCGGTAGGCCATAAGTAATCGCAGACAGGCTGCCGCTCGAGCCGGGGGGAAGGAGATTGCTGTAAAAAGTTGGAGACTCACGTGGCAACTATGCTACCAAGTTGAATACACTTGCAAACATAAATCGGCGGCGTTGAGGGATACCGAATTGGATGCACTCTCTTGCTTCTTGGACCAGGGGAGCAAGGTACGCATCAAGATGGGTGTGAAAAACTGGAGAGTGCCGTAGACAGGTCGACGCCGGTGATCGCGCCGGCTGGAAACGCCATCTGATGAATGAGTATTAATGAACGTGTCGACGGGGGTAGCCTACGACGGAAACACACAAGAAAACCAAATATGAAGGGGAAGATCTGGGAAAACGAAGACGCACCGGTGCGGCCAGAGGCACGGTCTCCGTGGATGCACACTGTCCGCTTCAACAGAAGAACACCACATACAGTACAGCGCACAAGTCAAGCAGCGCAAGGTAATCAGTATGTTTTCCAGCCCGATACACAACGATATAAATGTCTCAGAAGGGGGGGAGGGGGGGGCGGGGGTATATTATACTCGCGTCAGAAGAGAGGCGCTTTGAACGTTGTTGGGTATGAATGGCCTACTGTACCGCCCTGTATGGAGGCGACGGCCAGATGACCGTGACATCCCCAAACAGCCGGGGCCGACGCAACAGAGTCGAGGGTGACGCCAATTTGGGCGACCGCTGCCATTTTTTTTTTTTTTTTTTTTGCGATTTTTTAAAATGTCACGCCGACTTTTTAACGACCGAGGCTACTGTGACCGTGACCCACAGAGACGGGGGCGATGCGACGGCCCCTCCCTGACCGTGACCGTCGCCTCCATACAGGGTGGTGACATAACAACACATCTGTGGGTGAGTTGCTGCGTTCCGCATACGCTTGCACCAGAGCCATCCACAAGGATCCCTCGCGTGTTGGATGAGATGTGCATGCAAAGATGAAAACCTGGGATTTATAGAGCAGTACAAAGAGGATGACTTAGGTACATGCACCAGAGAGCAACAAAACTGCAGAAAGCGGCATGCTAAAGCAGGTAGGATCCAATTTATTTTGCTCAAATACGACGTTAAGGTTCCGATGGGAGAATCCAGACGACATATAGCCAGTTTACACATTGGACGCTGATACGGCCCACGAAATGTGAAGGCTGAATCTCACGATTTTTGCGATTTCTAAGGCTAAAGCCTAGCCCAGAGATTGGCAGAGATTGTGTCCCTAGGGCCTGTACGACAGCCCTAGGGCACCTGTTCTGGTGATACTAAAGGAGAGCTAGGGTGAGCTCCGAACCACTGGCTGTAGTACTTTAGTGCAAACTAAGTACACTATCAAGGAGATAAACATATAAGCCCAAGAAGTCCAGCTAGGGATCATAACTCTACTAGGAGTACCAATGGCTGCACAGGAAAGGTCCTAGGAAGAGAGACGGGACAGCTAGGGAGAAGTAGACGCCTAGGCACGGATATCATATAGGAAGCTTGCTTCCTAGGAGGTGTCTACTCGATAGTGACTAGCCAGCTAGGGCCGTGGAGTGCCCTAGGGCGACGTTACTGAGGATTTGTCGAGTAGTAGTTAAGTTCTACTTAACCAGATGGAACGAGTACTCTAATGAGCGTGCTCTGACAGTCGAGACGGGGCTAGGAGACATGTGATGTACGCGACGTGGTCGCGAGGTGCCAAACAAAGACAAGTAACTCTTTGTGGCAGCAGTGTTGATTGTAGAGAAAGCGGACGCCGAAGTGTAGGCGTCCTAGCGGCGTGATGGCGGATAGAGTTCCGCATTATACCTCGTAATGACCTAAGGAAGCTTGGATTATCAACCAAGCCGGAGACATTCGTCCCCAGCGGGAGCAATCAGCTGGCCTAGGGCATTACAAATATACCCAAAACAGACCTAGGGGTCAACCTGGATGACTATTTCGGCCATTCCATCATGACGATTCAACTCGGCACTCAAGCACCTGATTCTTTCTTATAAAGCACCTCATCTCAGTTACTCAATTCGTATTGTCTCATGTATTTCGCAAAGTAGTATAAAAGGGCAGAAGGAACCCCGCAGAAGACCAGTTCATTGCACCCCCAGTTCGCCTAGGCAGTTGCCAAAGCCAGCTTCACCGGTGGTAGTGTTCTCAGGTCGGCTTCGCGGAGAATAGCACTTTCTCTGTTTGTAGTTGTTCTATAACAATTGGAGTTTAGTTGTTGGCTCAAAGGCTTGAGTTGTGATTTAAGCTTCAGAACCTCGAGTGACCTGTGAGAAGGCACCCTAGGAATCATTGGACCATTGTTAGCTTGAGGCTGCGCAGTGAGACGCTTGGGCATAGACTTATCTGTATGGGATTTGTTCTATAGAGTCAAGGTCATTCATTGGTAGACCCTCAGTAATCGTGAGACAGTGCAAACGTTCTTTGGTTTAACAGCCAGAGTCTGCTACCTGATAGGTGACGGTGGTATCGTGCAGCTAGGAGCTAGGTAGTTCCCTAGGGGCACACAAATAGTTGTATCTGTAGCTGGCTAAGGCTGCGCAGTGGGACGCTTGGCATAGACCTATCTGTATGGGATTTGCGCTATAGAGTCAAGGACATCCATTGGTAGATCCTCAGCAGTTGTAAGGCGACGCAATCTGGGTTTCTTGAGGCTAGAAGGCGCTTAAGACTCAAAACTATACAAATCTACAAAACACCCGTAGTACCTGTTCATCGGGGCCTAGGGAACGTTGCGTGAACGGTTACTTTCGAGAGCGGAAGTGTACTTGAGAACATTCATCGGATTGTTCAATTGGAACTTGGTTACTGTTTCTGAGAGTTCAGACTTCGCTTGCCGCATACTACGGCACGGACCCACGAACATAAAGGAAGCGCTAATAAGAGGGCAGTTGTGTGTGTGTGTGTTGGTGGTTTTTGGTGGTGTTTAGCATCCCCTAGCTGCTATCGCATTTCAAGCGTACTGTTTAGCGCACCGTTTCAACGCGGTTTAAGCAGTGTAAGGCTCCAACCATTTAGTTTTCGTTTGTGGACCCGGGCAAAACAAACGGAAACGGTATATAAACAGTTTAAAACCGTTTTAAACAGTTTATAAATGGTATTTTTCTAGGCAGTTTGCTCTCACCTGTGTGAAGGGTCAAATCAAGTAATTTGACCACTCTGAACATGCCTACAACAAGTTGATTGTCATCTGCTGACCCCGAAGTGTACGAAGATGTTCGTGAAAGCGGGATAAGAGCGGAATGCAGGTATGTCGTTGACCGAGAAGGCCGAGCACTATTAAAATACGTAGTAATTTGGAAGGTCCTGCGTGTAGGTAGGGGGTTCTGTGCCCCGGACTATATGTGGATTTTCAACAAACAAATTGACCAGGCTGGCACAAATTTATGCCTCAGAACACAATCTCCAAGGCATGGTAAGTGATTGATTCTTGAAAACCATTTAAACCGTTTACAAACGGTTTGTACACCCCGGGCAAACTAAATGGAAATAAAAACGGTTAAAACCGTTTGAAAACGTTTATAAACGGAAACGGTTGAAGCCTTAGAGCAGCGTCATTTGCCCGAAGCGCGAAAGGGCGCGCCAGCAGTCCCAAGGCCAGGAGTAGGGGAAGCCAGAAGCATTTTTGGTCACTCGATGACTGCCTGAGTGAAGCGCCGGCTCATCTTGTAGGCTTCAGACAGACGGACACGCTAATTTTATAAAGAGGGAGAAGTAGTCAGACGTAGACAGCCTGACTACGTGCCGTAAGCCGGGCTCCGTGAGCGGCGCCAAACCCTTTGAATACGACGTCTGACTACAGCCATAGTCAAGTTCCGTGAGCGTAGTCAGAGTCTGACTAACTACAGAGGGTCTCAACGCAGTGACTGGCCATCGGCGCCAGCGAGGGCCGCCAGCGGCTGGCGCGCCGGGAGTGGCACAGCCACGGCGCAGGGGGGCGAACTAGCGCGGCAAAAGCGTAGGCGCTGCCGTCAACGCATCGGAAGCAGGACTTGAATACTCCACTGCTTTAGACGCCGTGTCCGGTGAGGGTCATGCAGAGATTGTGGAGCTGCTAGAGACAGCGGGCGCAGTCCGGGGCGGTGTCTAATCTGTAGTCTGGTAATATAAGTAGTCTCTCTCCCTTCAAATGCAAACACACCGTTTCTCATCACTCTCCAAAGGTTCGGTTTCAAAATTATGGCCTGGGCAGACCATATCGATATTTACTAGGAATGTACCGCGTCTTCCTATAATTTTCTTGTTGATACGGACTCATGGACAATGTTATCAGCTCCTCGAGGATCAAGCCTCTCAATATCTATAGTCACATTGGCCGTCAGGATCGATGCCGTGAAGGCGAAATGACTGCATGAGGTACAATCCTGACTCTCTCCGACTTCCCCACTCTCTCATGAACACATTTCCAGGATACCTCCGCGTTGCCACTCATCTATCTTCCCAAGCTGGATCACTCAGTTATGCCTTCCTACCAAGCTTCCTACCCATTTCCTTTGTGCAGAAACCGCCTCTTTTTAACATCCATAGGGTCATTCTCGATTGCCTGTCTTGGAGGATGGTCGAACTAATTACGATCGCCTGACGCACACTTTACTTCTTATCGGGGGTACCTCATTGGCGGATATAACTGCGTGGGATGTGCTAACATGCAACCGGCAAATCTCGGCCCTGCCAGCGGCCGGTGGTTTCTCGCGCCAGCTGTCAATCACTCCTCCTCCTAGCTTCTTTCTCTCACATCCCTTCCTTCAGTGACGTGGCTCTTCACCTTATTGCTCCCATCATGTCCCCGTACTCAAACTTGAAAACTCACGAAACTAGCTCGTACGTCCCATAAGACTCTGGCCTCCCACCACTCTTGACAGTCCCCCGCAGAGAGCAGCCAGCGAGGAAGGTTGTTTGCGAGCATTGTAGGGCCGACGGCACAGGTTACTCACTCCTCTCCAACGTCGATGGAACTCTGACGCAGTGAAGGTCGCAACCTCATTCTGTCATTCGACGGAACGTCGAACCAATATGGCAACCAGGTCTGCGGACAGTGGAATGGACCCGTCAAGCACTGAACAGCGATCCTTACATGTTCAGAATACAAATGTTATCGAGCTCTATGCTCGTATTATAAAGGACTCCACTCAACTCCCGTACTACAATAGCGGTATCGGCACATATGCGAGGCCCTCGTGGCGGTCCTTCAAGTACTGGAAACAAGTCATTGATAACAAAATCGATCTTGCTATCGCATGGTATGAGATCTATTTCTTGTATTTCGTGGCGTGACTCTCTGGTTCAGGAATTTTGAGAGAGTAGTTCTTGCGGGATATCGTTGGCTCTCAAACCACTATCAGCCTGGCGATAAAATATTTCTCTTCGGTATAACGACCACGATTTGAATTTTTTGGCTGACTCCGAGTCATATTCTTGCTCTAGGCTTTTCTCGGGGCGCCTACCAGATCCGTGCATTGGCTGCGATGATCCAGAAAGTGGGTACTATGAATTAGATGTCCGAGCGGTTGGATGATGGTCCTACTGCAGGTCGGATTAATTTTGCCTGGAAACGAAGAACAGATCCCTTTGTGCTGCTTTTGACTTTCGTGAAAAAATGGATCCAGTGCTCATACTGTTGCAGTGCATACGAATTGTATGCAGATCTCAAAACCCATTCCAAAAAGGGATACGACGTGGAAAAGTCGGCTCAGTTTTTCAAGAAGACTTTCTGTCAGGAAAACGTCAAGATACATTTCCTGGGTGCATGGTGCGGGTGCACGTCATGTGAATCAGTTGACCTCCCAACATTTATGTGCAGGGACACCGTTTCTTCTGTCGGCGTAGTCAGAGGAAAGAATCTTCCAGGAACAGACATTTTCAATGATAGCGTCTGCTACTTTCGCCACGCCCTTGCCTTGGACGAGCGACGAGTCAAATTTCTCCCTGAATATATATGCGGAGGGACATCGTATGCGGAACAGGTCAGAGCGAAACACTGTACTTTCAATGAAACTCACCATGCCATCAGCACGCCTCTGGTATGGAGCCGCGGGCGAAGGAGGTCTGGTTCGCGGGGTGTCACTCAGACATGTGAGTTCATATCGCAGGACACCATTAGCCGCTCAGTCAGATATATCAGTGGTGGGGGGCTTCGTCTCAACGACAAACTCGATAATTCAGCTGTACCTGTCCTTTGGATGGGAAATGAAGCCCTACGTGCTGGCCTCAAGCTCAAAGCATCCAGTGTGGAGTGGAAATGGGAAGAGTTAGAGACCAGCAAACCAACAGAATCATTGACTTGGGTTTGGCGAGTGTTCGAGTATGTTCCTTTACGGCGTTTGTCTTATGTTGATAATGTGACTGTTGCATGGTACAGTCTTACTCGATTTCGCAGTCCGCGTGTGACTGACCGTCCAAAGGTTACCCCACTTGTCGCAAGGTCGTGTCATTACAGCGGGGCAAAGGATACATGCTTCGGTGGCCTTTATCAAGAATTACAAGCCTAGAGCGAAGCTGCCAGAGAACTCCAAGACCTGGGAAGATATACTTGCAAAGGGGAAGAAGGATGAAATTACGTGGGCTGATGCCCTCAAAGACGTCCTGGAGCTTGATCTCTTCGACCTTTCTACCACGGTGGCGCTGATGGAAAATGCTATACACGACAGCATGAGCCTTGACCGGCTTCGCTTTCTGTCTTCGACGCGTACGCCGGCATCACTGCAAATCCTGTAGTTAAGACTGATCCTTCGCTCCAGGTGAAGGTGCTGAATCCATCAGTCGAGCGGAACACAGTATGAGGCTGTTTGAAACCATATTGGAGAAGAGCGATTTGTCGATTGTACAGCAATCCGCTCAGATTCTGTTCAACCTGGCTCAGCATGGTGAGACAATATTTTTGACACGATCGGTCATATAACAAAAAAATATAGGACGTGTGCGGAGTTCCCTGCAATGGTCTGCCACCACCCGTGCTCTTCTTTCGGCTGCAGCGGGGGACAATTCCTCGGATCGACTCCGGACCTGTGCGTGCCAATTTTTGTCCGTTTTGGCGGGAGATGGTACGTCCGCGGGTGCGGTAATCAAACACTGACGCCGTGTAGGACTTCAACATTTCGACTTCCAAGATCCAAAAGCCAGCGTCAATATAACTGGGCATCTTGAGAAGATCGTGAGTCAATTCCCAAATGACGATCCCAATAAATTCTGCGGAATTCTCGCTCTTGCCGACTGGGATTACATTCTTTACCTGCGGAATCGGTCCGGCATCACACATGGCGGCTCGACCTTTGAATACTATTTCCTGCGCTCCCTTCACAGTATCACATCCCCGCTCCAGTCCCCTGGGCGGGGCCATCTAGATAAAGCCATCGACTCCTATCGGGTTGGATTATCGAACAATTCAGGTCTTCATCCTGCACTTCGAGTGCAATACCTGGGGAAGATGGCAACTGCTCTGCAGGCACGGTTTTTCGAGGCCGACCTTCATCGCGGTGACTTGGATGGAGCTGTCAACCTACTCCGCGAAAAGCTTTCTCTTCAGCGTCCCGTTGACGGCGCGGATTACCTCACTCCCCTGGCCGACACACTCACAGAACGCTTCAGGCGATTCAACGATCCCTCGGATATCCAGGAGGCCATTGGGTTTTATTCCGATGCTCTGGCGCATCATCCCGAATCGCAGTCTAGTCGAGGCACTGCGTTCAATCATCTGGCTAATGCACTATTTGAAAAGTCCATGTTCGAGGATGACTCCCAGGCTCTTGATGAATGCATATGGATTTACCGGGAAGGCTTGACATTGGCGCCCCTCTCCGATCCAAGTCGTGCGCGTTCATATACGAACCTTGCACAGGCAGTTCGAAAGCGATTTGACGGGGTCGAAATCGCGAATTATATCGACGAACTCAGGGGGCTATACAGAGAAGCAGCAGCACTATGCCTCCCAGATGATCTTGGCGGCTGCCTCGAGAGTCTGGCAAAATTCGTCAGGAAAGACGAAAGGAAGGAAATTCATAATCGTGGTGAGGGTACGGTGGCCCTGGCTAGACATGAAAGTCAAGACGCCGACCGCAACGACGACGGCATTCTACGCTTCAACCAATTACTCCTTCTCCACAACGCCGAAAGCCCACTCACGGGCTTCACACTCGAGGTGCACCGACTTGCTGGGGAGTACCCACAGCGCCAGCCGGATGTCACTGTCGGAAACAAAGGAAATATGGTCGATCGCAGCAACCATGTCTGGTTGTCCTCCGGGCAGGAAGCCAGGTACGGCTTTACGATCCGCAATAAATCTCAAGAGGACATGTTCGCGTATCTGTTTTATTTTGATCCCGATGAGTATACCATTCAGGTCAGATGGAATCCGAACGTGTCAAGTGTTAACTCACTACTGATTCATGTTTGCTAGTGCTGGTATTCTCCGCCAGGCCCTTATAGTGCCCCACCTGTTCCCCGCGGAGGGTCGTTGGTGATTGGGATGGGCAGTGATCGGGCGTTCGAGTTCGCGCTGGAACCAGGCCAGACGATAAGCTCCGGCTTTCTCAAATTATTTGTGTTGACAGAGTACCTGGATCTCAATTGGATTCAACAACGTAGATCCCCAAGGTTCAACCCGAACTTCAGCGAGCAGCGGGCGGACCAGATTCCGGAGGAATTTCTGCTTCAGAAGGGGTGGGATACGCTCAACATCGGGGTATCAATGACGAGGGGATAACTCTGTTCAACTCACCTGATTTCTAGCTCGGAATCTGAGGCTCGTTCATTTAAACTGTAGTCACCGGTTGTATTCACCATGACGAAACTATGCAATTAAGATTGTCTGACACAACGGCTTGAGTCGCGTTGGCTAAATATCCCTGAAATAGCTCTGAGATGCGATACCCGCCTGACCTTGGCCCAATTATTTCAGCGTATCTGTTATTCTTCCAGTTTGCAATTATTACTTTGCCTCAGCTCCACGCAGCAGTATGACATATTGAAGTAGGAAGGCGCATATTGTGCGGTACGGGTACGTACGGCTGCTTCAAAACCAGATTGAACAAGGCATTGTGCCAAAGAAGACCACGAGTCAACAAAGTCTGCGTTCCACTTGATACTCGCTCAAACCTACAGCCGACACTCGAAAATACGATGGACGGTCCTTTAAACTGTACTCACCGGTTGTATTCTCCTATTTGCCGCTCCGTTTTGTACCACAAAACGAAGTGGTAAATGTACAGAGGGTTTGGAACGAAGAAGCGCAGGTGGAGTCCTTTAGCGCCGTGGCCTGGTGATCCCCACAAATCCAAGGCTCAGTGGACATGCCAGAATGCACAGACATATGCAAAGGACGACTCGGATAACAGAGCATGAGCAAATGACACGGGAACAGGGCGAGCGGCCAGGTTTCCGCAGCAATTCCACCGTGCAGTGAGAGATCCGTTTAAGCTCCGTAGAGGCTCGGGCGATCCGGAGACTTGTAAAATATTCCAAGATTCCAAGATTCGGCAGGGGAACTTCACTTAGATAGCACAGAGCGTCGAATAAACCCCCCAGAGATAAATCCTAAGTCAGAAACCGCAAGACACTGTAGAGTGCGGAGAGAAGAGAACGTAGCGCGAGTACGGTGGAGGAACGAAAGAAAGATAGCGTCGCTACGGGGGCGTCCAATCAGCCACGAGGCGGAAACACAGAACAAAAAGAACTCACCGCCGGCAGCCGTAAAAGGCAAAGTGCTTTATAGGGGCCCGCGAGGCCCATAATTAATTGAAGGTGTGGCGTGAAGGGGATAGACGAGGTTGAAAAAATGTTCATATAGTTCAGGGATATACACAGATGCGTAGTGCGACATGGAAAAAGAGATAAAAGAAAAACAACCACAGGGGAGTATCCCACCGCGCGAACGCGCTGACATTCGCGCGGGTCCAGAATGCAGGATGTGGGCGCCAAATCCGAAAAAAAAATTCAAGAGAGGCTTAACGCCCACAAGGGGGATGTGCGAATGGTTTCTCCCGAGAGCACGGCAAGTAAACAAGCCAGGCATCCTGGGAAGTTACAGTTTGGGGAAAGACGAATCAGAGTCACGCAACAACGATAGCTGCGGAGGCACACACCAGAACCCAATATTGACTATACAGGACCAACACCGTTGTCGGATCTGTTCAGGAAATAATGAATGAGCGTTTAGCTCGGTGCGCGCTAGGATGTGAGTTGGGGGCGTAGAATACTTGACGGTTTGAGAATCTACATGCGAGAATGAACACAGAACAGATAGGAGCCCGGAACCGGGAGACGGCAGTCAGAATGGAGCAGCAACAGGAAAGTCACACGCACGCAGAGAAGGCAGAACCGATGCGCCTCTTCACCTGCTACAAGAGTGATTAGCGGACAATTTAGCACAGGGGAACGTGAAAAAAGCATAACTGAACAAGGCATAGGGAACGGAGACGCAGAGAGGATGATTGTGGTAGGCCATCAAGTAGTCGCAGACAGGCTGCGGTTAGACTCGGCGCGACGGAGATTTCTGTAAAAAGTTGGAGACTCGCGCGGTAACTATGCTACCAGGTCAAATACACTTGCGAAAATAAATCGGCGGTGCACACACCTCCAGACGTTGAGGGATATCCATTCTCTTGCTTCTTGCACCGGCCGGAGGGACGAGCTACGCGTCAAGATGGGTATAAAAAATTGGAAAGTGTCGTAGACGGGTCGACGCCGGTGGTCGCACCCGCCGGACACGCATTCTTGCCCAATGGATAAATCAACTGCGGGATGCGGGACACCTAGATGAAAACACACAAGCAAAACGAAACTCGAAAGGGAAGATCTAGCAAAGCGAAGATGCACCGATGCGGCCGGAGGCACGGTCTCCATGGATGCACACTGTCCGCTTCAACAGAAAAACACCATATACAGTACAGCGCGCAAGTCAAGCAGTGCAAGGTACGCAGGATGCTGTCCAGCCCGATACGCAACGATATAAAACGTCTCAGAAGAGAGACGCTTGGAACGTTGTTGGGTATGAAGGGCCTAGATATAACAACACCACTATAGAGTTGATGCGTTCTGTGTACGCTTGCATCAGAGCCATCCACGCGGATCCCTCGTGTGTTGGATAAAATGTGCATGCAAAGATGAAAACCTGGGATTCATAGAGACAGTGTGAAACATGAGTCCATTAAGAAGGAGGATGACTTGGGTAGACGCCCAGAGAACAACAAAACCGCAGAAAGCAGCACGTAAAAGCGGGGAGGATCCAATTTATCTCACTAAAATACGACGTTAAGGTTCCGATGGGAGAATCCGGACGAGATATAGCCACTCTACACATTGGACGCGGTTTCTACGCAGAAGCAGCGACATTTGCCCGAAGTGCGAAACGAGGCGTCAATAGTCCCGAGGCCAGGAGTGAGGGAAGCCAGAAGCATGCTGGTTGAGTTACAGGCATTAGAAACGTGAGGCTGAGCGAGACATGGGCTCTAGGCGTTCGGGTGGGGAGGACGATGGACGTGAAGAATAAAGGCAGTTGATCCGTCAGCCGATCAACACAGCCACGTACTCTCTTCACTTTGTCCTTTATCCTAACTTTCCGCAACTGGACCGATGAGCCGGCCTAGTCATGGGAATAGTTCCGCGTTAGTCCTGAAATGCGTCTCTTTGGCTTCCTCGGTGTCCCTTCATGTCCCTTCTTAGGGGTGGCCGGCCCTTGACTGACCTAGAACGCGTACCCGAACGCCTTCCTAGCCAACTGCAGAACTACTGCGCGCCGATGCTACATACTCCCGCACCTGCCCCGGCGTTATATCACTGATAGAGGTGCGTCTACCTCAATCCATCTCACGCATTGATTTCTCACTGCCCTTGCAGTTCTGCCGTCAGATCGTTTACGCATGTGTCGATGCACAGGCATTGGACAGTCTGTGGGTTACCCTTTGCGGATTAGTTACAGAGGTGTGTTCGTGTTCTCAGATTTGTACGGGGGAAAAAATATAACGTCCTTGGCGCACTAGGACTTATACTCGCTATTCCTGAACCGGTCTGGAATATCGATGCTCCCTCCTCTCTGACTCGTTTTACACTCCGCCGTTCACAGAATCCCACCCCGCCCGCTCATCTTGTACCCGCACCCCTCTGCACCATCCCGCCTCGCTGCGGGTATCCGCAGCTCGGCGTTTGGTGTCCCGGAGACGGTGTACGACGTGTGTCGAGCGCCTTCGCATGTGGGGACACCTGAGCATCCCTTGTACTCGCAGATTACCTTCCTTAGCCCGGGGAACGGTGCGCGAGCCTTCCATCGCCTTGACGTCGGAGTAGATGGTGTGTCGCGCCCCTCAGAAAGAGGCAGCTGGTATTGCGGAGGAGAGAGAGATGGACAATGCTGGTAGCAGCAAGTCGTCTTCCCTTCTCTTTGTGTTCACGCTCACTGTTCTTCAGCTTCGTTCTCGACATCGCAGTTTCTCTCTTGCAGCTAACGCCCACGCTTTCCCGCCCTCACCACTCCCCAACATCACCAGGCTCCTTCTCGTATCTCTGTCCTCTACCCACCCAACATCCACGTTCTCCCTTCAATCCCGCTTCACCAACGCCCCATCGTTGTTCTCGCCGTCGTGTTGGAGGATGCAAAGGTCGAGTCGGCAGCTGATGGTTGCACGGCATCGGCGCCGCGCGATGGTGGCCCACAGGCAGGCATACGTCGACGTGCAGCCTGTTAGAAGTAAAGGAGCCACGGCGGCGTCGTTCCGAGCACAAGATGTGCAGTCGGGGACGATCTCATCGCCCCGTGCGCATCCACGCCCGCACTCGAGTCGCCTCCGCCGTCCCACATCGCTTCGGATCACGGAAGATCGCGCTGAGAAGGCGGTTGGGTAGGGCTACTTGAATCTTTCCTCGTCGTGTATCGCCCGCATGGCGCGCCGTTATGGTGACCGTTTTCGCCATTCTCCTCCCCTGCCCCTCTGCCTGTTAGTCCCGCCCTCGTGACATTCGCCTGTCCTTGGCGGTAGAGCTTGTATACGTGCGGCTGCAGGTAGTGCTCCACGCTTCCTCGCTCGTTCTTTAGCTAGCACCGGTCCCCGACCCCTCTTCTGGCTTTCCGCCTCCCCGCCCTTGTCTGCTCCCATACGGCCACCGCATCACCCCCGCTCACGGTCCTATTCCTTTTCTCTTCCTCCTCTGTCTCTCCCTTCCGCCTCGTTGCAGCACCAGCCTGTCATCGCCGTCGTGCTTCAGAAAGTGAACGTTAAGTCGGCGCCGAGGCCACCCGAAAATGGAGCCGCCGCACTTATGCGCTAACCCAGCCAGCCAAGAGTGCGACCTCCAGGCCAGTGGCGCTCCCCTGCGTACGGAATGTCCCCTGGAAACAATCCATATCCAGCGCCCCGGATGTACCCATCCCGCCCACCGCACGCACCTACTCCCGCATTTGGAGCCCGCCTCTGTCCCAGATACATCGAGATCACGGAGTATCGCGGAGGATGGGCGATATCCCATGTCACTCTCACTTCGCCGTGCACAGGCGCACCGTGCACCTTCATGAAGACGGTTCGCGTCATTCTCCGACTGGCTCGATCCGTGCATCGTTCGCGGATGGTCTCAAGCTAGTTTCTCTTGACAGACACTCTAGTATCAGTACACTCACTCGTACCTCGTAAGTCTGATATAGAGTCTCAAGCGTCCATAAGTTGAGGAACGTCGATGGCGTGCCTCCACGTTGTACAGGGGTCGGTGGATGCAGAGGGAGGCGCGAGGCGTTTTGGTGTGGTGTCCCTGATGCGCTAAAGTGGGTCGACTGAGAATCCTGGAAGTTTGGGTGAGAATTTCTGTGTGCGTCTTTCGTCAATCCTTTGACGTATCGTTACTGACGGCGCTTGTACTATTAATATTGGATCTTTCTCCAGCATCCCCCGCCCCGCGCCATACGCCCGTCAAATCTTCCATCGTGACCTTCCGGCTCCTGTAGATACGCTGGCCCGTGCGATACGTCCCAAATGCTCGTCAGAAATCGTGCAAGTAACAAGGCCATATTTGCCTCTCTTATTCCCAGATGTCGAAGGCTTCTCGCTCATCGCTACATCCTCATTAAATTTATTAAAGATCTTGTCCACTCGCGTGCGCAACTAGGCGGTGTTCTGTAATTCAGCCCATCTTCGAGTCTGCCCATTTCGTGCGATGTCTTGATCCCCTCCTATCCCTCGCCGGATCTACGACATCTCCTGGATTAGAAGTACGGAGGAGGAGGCGGAGGATTTTCCCCGGCGTTTTCTCTAGCAAGAGGACATTAATGGGTAGAACATGTTCTCGTGATGGTTACTTACAGCAAACAACGAGAATGGTTAATATTTAACATGTCGATTCCTGAACACGGTTTCCTTGCGGTATTGCGACTCGTGTGAATTCGCCACACAATGACAATCATCTATGCGAAGAATTCTGAAGATGCCGCTCGTAGTCAACCTTTGGTTGACTCCTCGCAGCCTCATCAACAGAATCAGGAAGGTATGTAATATGGTCGCTGGATGGGCCTGAACTCAATTTCCTGCAAAATCGGTACTACCGTGAGATCAATGTGTATCATACATGAACTACAACTACATCCGTCAAATGTGACTCTTATGCTCCAGAATTGTGGGCCATATGTACACACATTTCAAGAAGCGGTTGCCATCTTTATCTCATATTTTATTTGACGAACAATTCCCTCTGAACCGTTGACAACAGAGGCTTTAATGGCAATATTCTCTGTGATAATAATATCAGGAATCTCTCTTCCGAGATCCCCGGTTCTGCCGCATCGCCCTCGCCTTTTTTCATTCTCTCGATCCCGATTATATCCGCACTTCCGTTCCTCGATTTCCCCTTGTCTTGATTCCTCCTTTTCTTTTGCGTATAAATACGGACCGAGCTTGTCTATTTACGTGGTTCAATCAACTCTGTCAAAACCTGATTACTGAGTTCCATCTCTGATTCCATCCGACTCGTGGTTCCGACGCCAGTTTTCTCTCTCCGTTTCTCCTTCGGGACTCTGTTCTCACAGTAATAACTCGCATCCCGATTGCCAGTGGCAGTTCACCCAGTGAGTCCTTTGTCAGTTTTATGCTCGCCGGCCATCCGTACAGGCGGTACAGCACACTCCTGCTCTGTGTTGCCTCGAATATTCACTGTGTAGATGATCTCCTCAAGAGTTACCCTAGCCTGTGGGGCAGTTCTGTGAGAAGCCGGATTGATGCGTAAGGCCGCCAGCTCACGTCGACGTGCCGAAACTGATGCGTAAGTAGGGCGCCGAAGTGATGCATTGTGCCGAACATCAGCAACGGCCGGTACTGACATGTCAACAAATATGAGTCATATGGCCAATGTGCCCAAGTCAATTCATGCTCGCTTGGATATAAAATCCTGGTTGCATCCTGGAAATGTTGGTCCGGAGCTGTCTGCTCGATAGGAGATGCAAGACATGAGCAGAGGATTTATTGCGGAAATAACTTTGAGCAGGCTTTTGGAGCCTGGATGTCGGCCCATGAGATAGCGAAATGAGACCTGGTTACCTCCGGAACCAGGAAAATCAAAGTTCATCTACCATACAATATTTTTACAAGTGTATTTCTATCACTAAATCCGCATGGACACTATAATGCGGTGGTCAAGGAACAGATACGGCTCCAGGAGGAAAAGGAGGCGCTCAAAAAGCCAGTTTCTGACTTGTAAATCAGCTCTTATGCTCCCGAATGGTCGGCTGAGTGATTTTTTGTACCCCATTGCATCGATAACCTGTGGTTACGATCGTTTATTTGACTTCTTGTTGTCAATTGCTTTTCTTTGGACAATTTCACTGTTGCCTCAGTGATATTCTGTTCCTCCTGAGTTCTAATCGGTTGGGATAGAGGTGTACCTGGGGATTCGGCCCGTGTTGGGACGATGAGCTCTAGCACGTGCAAAGCGGAGTAGTGCAAAAGTGAGAATTATTCCTCGTAGGATTGCCGACAGAACCCTGACTTGTTCATGTGGACCACACAAATTGTACTCATTTGTGTGCCCTCATCATTGAGATTTAATCAATCCTCTCCGCCTCCGCCTGGACTGTAATACAATGTTGCAGACTCTCACCTTTTGTCTCTGATTTAAATATGCACTAAACTAGTAGTGCGAGGAAATTCTGAGGACACGGCAATACAGATAACTCTATGACGCATCCCTGAATAATGATTCATCATCAAATTCTACGTCAGTGCAATTGGCAAGTGATTGGCAAGCCGTGAGAGAAACCTAGGGTACAAACACAATACACGGGTCTCTGGCTGGAACTACAACGAAAATAGTGACTACATAGATATCACATCAATATGAAATAGTCTGCTAAATGATTGTAGAGGACTCTGAATGGTGTGTTCTGTCGGTCGTTCACTACCAGCTGTTGGGTGCCTCCCACCCATTAGTGTAAAAAAAGGTTGGAACACAAAATTATTCTGGCTCTAATTCTGACTCTGCTTCTTCTAATAGCCATCCAACGTCGACTGGACCCCTATTTGTGCTGCTGTCTTTCAGGAGCTCAATCATGGAATCGTGACCTGTAGCATAGGCAGCTTCGAGTGCAGTGTCATACTGTCCATCTCGAGCATTAACATGGGCGCCGCTCTCAAGGAGGAGTTTAACCATTGATTCGCTTCCTATGTATGCAGCAACATGAAGAGGTGTTCCATATCTTCCACCTTGCACGTTCGCATCGGCACCCTTCATGAGGAGGAGCTGAACCATAGAGTATCTTCCCCACGATGCAGCTGCCTGGAGTGCAGTGCCATACTCTCCACCTTGAGCATTCACATCAGCACCCTTCTCGAGGAGGAGTTCAACTTTAGAATGATGCCCATGACATGCAGCAGCTTGTAATGCAGTTCCAAATCTTCCACCTTGCACATTCACATCGGCACCCTTCAGGAGGAAGAGTCGAACCATGGAATCAGTTCCACCGAATGCAGCAGCCTGCAGTGCCGTTCCATATTCTCCCCCCGTGGCATTTACAGCAGCACCGTTGTCGATGAGGAGTTCAACCACAGAATCATGTCCCTTCTGTGCAGCAGATTGAATGGCGGATCCATATTTTCCCCCAGCAACATTTACATCGGCGCCATTCTCAATCAGGAGTTGAACTACGGATTGATGTCCGCCGTATGCAGCGGCCAGGAGTGCTGTCCCATATTGTCCACCGTGAGCATTCACGTCGGCACCATTCTCAATAAGGAGTTGAACTACGGAATGATGTCCATCACGTGCAGCAGCCTGGAGTGCAGTTCCGTATCTCCCTCCTCGAACATTCACATCTGCACCCTGCTCGATGAGACGTTGAACCATGGAATCACTCCCTGCAGCAGCTGCAGTGCAGAGAGGGGTTCCATATGACTTGTCTTGAGCGTCAATATCGGCACCGCTATCAGTAAGGAGTTGAATTAGCGAATCATTTTCTAGGCATACAGCAGCCAGTAGTGCTGTTCCATAGCGTCCTCCATGAAAACTCACATCAGCGCCCTGCTCGATGAGGAGTTGGACAACATAATCGTGACCTCCAGCGGCAGCGGCCTGGAGGGCTGTTCCGTATTCTTCGTAAGCATTCACATTGATCCCCTTCTCGAGGAGTAGTTCAACCATCAGTCGGTTGCCATAGTATGAGGCAACGATCACTGTGGAGGATCTCTCACATTCATCTGTCCCCTGCCCTAGCAGATATGTGGCTGCTGCGGTCAGGCTAGATGCGACAGAAATCCACAGGGCTGATGCTTTTTTTGGCCAACCCTCATAGCACCACGGATGAATGCAATTATCCCAAAGACACCCCTTCCAGAACTCTCGCCACTTGTTGGCCTGCTGTAAGAATTCAATAATCTTTTCCTGAACAACTATTTCAGTCTCTCCTGCTGCATGAACGAGACAATATTGGCTATATTCGAGGAACGGATGGTTATTCAGCAGCCTCCCTAGTCGGAGTTCATGTGTTGGTAGATGAACAAACTCGAAGAAGGACAGATAGGTCAGACACCGTAAAGTGATCTCCGTTTGAGCATGGGGAAACCAAGCTGCCTGAACACTGTCTAAGTAGTGTTGGGTAGTATAATGCATTAATCGGACCACAGACATGAGATCGTCGACAATGACCAATCCTGCGCAAACAGAAAGGATGGTGTCGATGTCCAAGAGATTGTCAACATCCAACGCCGTAGACCCTGGCTCTATGGCTAAGGCTTCTCGAAGCTCTTCAACAGATAATGGCCGTTTTGAATTCACGACCCAGAGCAGAATAAGATGAGCTAACTCTCTCTCGTCCTCTTTCTGACTGTCAATACGTTCCACAGCTGCATGATAAGTATGGTCCAAGTCCTTGGGTAAATGTTGTAGTGCCTCCCGAACTGCCTTGATGCGAAGGTGTGCAGCGAGCGAGTCTATGTGGAGTTTTGCAAGCAGGAACCTACAACAATAATCGTTCAATCCAAGCTCATTATTGTCCCTGAAATGGGAAATCAGCAGCTACTTGCATTCCATCAGCCTTCTCGATAATTTTGGTTCGAATTTCGTCTTTTAATTTTGACTGTGCCTGGACATGCTTTGACAGCCGAGGAGATTTCGAGATCTGTGTGCCTACATATTGTGTTCGGTTGCCCGGATCTCCAGGGTCTGAACATCCGACAAAACCGAAGCAAGATTGATATGGGGCCGGGATGTGATCATTAGATTGACTCTGACGCCCATGGTAGCCAGATATTCCAGAAGAACATGTCGCCTATCCTCCGGATATTCATCAAATGCGTCGACCACCAAGTGAACTTTGGAATAACCAGCTACAACTTCAGGAAATACTTTGAGTAGTTGATAGGACGTGGGCCTTGTGTGTCGTCCGCGATGATATAGGTAGAGTTCTTCAAGTGCGGTCGGTATGAGGGCCAAGCCAAATGCGAGTTGCTTTAAAAAGCTACCAAGAATATTGACTGGAGTCTGGGTTTCTGTTTCTTTGTGATTCAGGTATACCCATGCGACCCCAGTATGGGCATTCCGTGCCTCAAGATGGTGTATGACCAGGGACCTGTCTATTTTGTCTCATCTGAACCCTCTGGAAATAAACTACTCACGTAAGCACAGTCTTCCCGGCCCCGGCTATTCTTCCTTATTGATCAGTGGAGAACATACTAGCTGCAACACAGACATACGAATTCCGCGACACCAGAGAATGTTTCCGGAACCTACCTCCCAATTCTTGAAGAGTGGATCTGCGAGGAGCCATTCACCAGTTCCTGGCTGTAGGGTGCCAAATATATCTGCTTGGCGCTGGAAGGAATTGAGTGGCGATAACCACTCAATTATCGTTTCATGATCTACGGCTACCGTGCAAACGTGAGCATCTAGGTAAATTGCATTCATGAAACCTAGCTCACCGTCATTTTTCCTTTGTTGCCCCAGAGCCACATCCCTGATAAGGTCCACAGAGGTCAGAATGCCTCGATAGCGCCATCAGTACTATTGGCCGAGATAAACATCGGGCTGAACCTACGATCCTGGACCTTGCTTTGCTCTTGGCCCATATCCCTGGCAGACAGAGACCGATAAGCCGCAAATCATGCGACATCCAGAAGAGTTTCACCAAATATCAACAGTCAACCAGGAATTGAGCAGCGATTTGAAGCGCTCAATTTTATCGAGGGCCTCCTTGGCCTCCTTTTTATTCCACAGGGTCCAAGAGACCGCCCTAGTGAGTGGGCCGTCGACTTGCAATTTTTTGTTGCACCGCTTCATCGTGTCTTCGAGCTGAGACAGTGGAGCCTGAAGTTCAATCATACCGGTGGAAGTACTGTTCACTTGGATACGGCCCTGCAATGCAGCGATGAGTGGCTGGAGGGACTGGATCTCGGAGAAGAGCTGTAGCTGCTCTTTGGGTGCGTTATGCAGGTCTTTGCTCAGTGTGACAGCCGTTGCGAAAGTGCTGACGAGTTGGAGGACGCTGGCGACCAGCCCGATGAGTTCAGCCATGGGGGCAGGAGACAAGGTGGGTTAGACGCTCGCATCCCACGGATGCCGCGTGGCCCATGCTGTCGCACAGCATCAACACTCGATCTGACCGCTTCCATCGATAAACAAAGTGTGAATTCACAACATTTCTTTTTGTGAATTACCCGCTGTTTCTGCGCGGCTTCCGGAGACAGTGATTACTTTAGGCGTAAACTCCAGCATCGCGGGCTATGCATGTTTATCTGTGTTGATTTACATAATTAAATTGTAAATCATGTAACCAACCCCCGCTGAACTGGACATTTTGGTTCGTTCACAGTAGCCTTTTTTCCGCCCTTTTCCTCCCCTTTTTTCAGGCTTTTTGTGTTTCCCGCCCTTTTTCACCGGGGTTTTTTCCCCCTTTGCAATTCTGATATCGGAAAAGTGTAAAAAAGTGAAAGAACGAACTTCCTAGCTGAAAAACTGTAAGAAATCTACCGAAAAGGGGAGTGAAAAAGACGGGAAAAAGTATACTAGGGTTATTCACAGTAGCCTTTTTGACGTCCTTTTTTGCGCCCTTTTTTGCTCCCTTTTTCCTGCCCTTTTCTTGTTTGGCAGATAAATGCCCGCTATCTCCTGATAGTTCCTAGTTGAAAAAAAAGTGATCGAAGCGTATTTTTTGTCCGTATATGGTCCTAATTATGACGCGGCTTATAAAGCACACCATTCATTGCGACGATCCTCCTTTCTGCCAGGGATGCTCCCGTGCCTTAACGCGACTTCGCTTCCAGCTCAAACTGGGGGGGGGGAGGAGGGGGGGCGGAGGGGGGAACGCCAAAAGCTTCTTCTTGCCCATTCCTCCGCCAATTCAGTTCGTGCTGTTTTTGTTCATATTGTATCTTGCCCCAAGGATTCTCTGCTGGTTCTCCCTCAATCTCGTGGTATTCAGCTATGAAAATCACCAGCCCGTGAAAATCTTAGTGCTGTTATTTGTCAATCATGTCGGAACAGGTGGATGTACAAGTCGAGAGGCATATCATCGTATCTGGCCTTTTCTTCAATCTAGTCCCAACTTGCATCTTTCACTGCTACACCTGGAACTGTGGAGGACCTGGCCACGCTTCTTCAGATACATCTTATCCGACAGATTACCTCAATTCTGCAACTTGGACCATTAAGACGATTCTTGAACGTTAGGGTTGAACTTGCATGATGTCGGCTACATTCCGATTCGGTTCTGCGACTTTCCAAATCTCGGCGCCAAAATTCCACATGCTTATTCGACATCTTCCTTCTGCTTCCCTCCTCCTCTCGTCACTCGCTGTTCTCCCCTCTCAGATCTTGCCCTGTTCCTGCTCCGTATGCACAATGATGAGCATTCACAAGTGATCTGAAATGAGCCATGCATTCGGTGCCTGGTATAATTCCATTCTACGTCTTCTCCTCCATCGGCAAGCCTGTAAGTGTTACATTATAATCCTTCTATTTCTGTTTCAGTGGTAATTAACGATTGGCCTGCCTGCAGTGCCCTGACGTGTGATGGTGGTCTTGTCGATACCGCCGGAGTCCGGTTAAATCAAGTTGCATATTTATCCTGCTTATATGTTTGATACCTGGTAAGTATAATTCCTTAGACTCGTTATCTGATATTTACCACTGTGCGATATCGTTTCAGGGCTGAAATGTGGACTGGCCATAACAATATCATATTATTATCTACTAGTACATCAGCTTCACCAGCTTTACTGCCGCTCTCCTGCAACTTGCGAACAACAATTTTGTGTCTCATTCCGGCCTCGACTGCCCTCCCTTTGCCATGTCGAGGTCATCCTTGCCATGTTATTTGACGGCTCTTTCCGCTCGTTTGCAACTTGAGCATCTCCACATTACTGGGGAGTTCGTAAATATCCCAACAATGACAATGTCCCCCACCAGCTTTCTTTTTTTCGCGCCCATCTGCATAAGTTGCAGCTTTGAAACAATGTTAACTTGGGACAATGGTTTTGTTTAAAAGCATAGCCCTCTCCACGTTCGACTGTTTCAAGGCCCTTGTAAAAAAATTACTTCCCATCCCATGCTGGCATCTGGTTGTCCTCGACATCTAAATCCCCTCTCGTAATATGTGTTGTATTATTTATGATTGAAACAAGCTTGGTTATTGGATCATAAATAATAATTGAGTGTCAATGTCTTTCATTAGGACCACCAGGTGCAAGATAGCAGGCCCTGCCGCATCAGCGGGCTACACAGTTTATGTAACCGAGCGACCTATAAAATCCAGAAAATTTCACCCGATCTGGGTGCTCCCATCATTTCTCAAATGGTCGCACACTACCTCAGATGTTCAAAAGGACTGGGGTGAAATTTTCTGGGTTTCATAGCTCACTCAGTTACGTTGTCTGCCAAATATTGAAAAAGGGCGCAAAAATGGGCTACTGGGAATGACCCTATCCCTGCATTTGTTTGAATTTGGTGGACCCGTTGTGTATTTAGTTGAATCTGCTGCATGTAAATGAACCTGTTGTACATCAATCGAACATGCTACAGGTGACTTCATTTCATAGCGCCTCTTCGTAGGTGGGTGGACCCTGACCAGCGCGAACCTCCCGTGTTAGCACGTCCACCTGCAACTGCAGGTGCAGCATGTGGCCCTCTAGCTGCAAGCTATCTCTACCACCTCCTTCACTGCACAGCGGCATCCTTTCCTGCGAATTTCGAGGAAATTGCTGTCCAGGGGCAAGGTCTGGATCTATCTTGCGTGACGTCGATGGCTGGAAGAACCTGGAGAGGAAAGGTTCCGTCACTGTTTCTGGTGTTAGTCGGTCACAAACAGCCGTAGCGCGAGAGAAATGGGCACGCACCGAATTCCTTCCTAGCAGCTGGCTCGTTTCGCCGCTTCCTCCTAAGAAGGAAGATTCCCAGCAAACTACACACCACCAAGAATATAATCCCACCAACGCCGCCAACGATGGGACCAACATCTATTTTGCGCTTGGGAACAGGCATCCCCGACACCGGAAAACTTGGATTCCCGCCAGCGCCGGTTGTAGTAGTGTCAGAAGAGGCATTAAAATTCGGTTTATCCTGGGAATCTGAAACGACGGCTGGTGCGTCAGATAATCAATCGTCATCGTAGGCAACGGCGTCCCTGCGAGCTCCGTGACGCTCGCCACGAGGGTATGGTCCCCAAGGCTGAGGTCGTTCGCGGAAAAATGCGTGAAGTGCGGTTTCACGGGACCGCTGGAGAGGCCGCTGGAGTTGATGTTGCCGTCGAGCGTGAAGTCCATGCGGATGATCCAGTTGTCGGTGCTAGGGTTGCCGTAGTCTCGTACCAAACCCTCATGACATCCCAATTTGGGAACCCTGTCATGAGGGTCTGGGCGTAAGCCAACCACTTAGCCACTGGGGGCAAAGAGCGAGGCATGCGGACGCCAAGTGCGTAACCCGCATGTGGCTCGCACTAGGTCAACCATGGGAACAAAGCATGTGACAAAGCCCCCGTTTGTATGTGAATGGGGGCTTTGTTTTGTCATGAACCCGTTTGCATGCACGACCACATGCGGGTTACGCATGTGCCAGTGGTCTTCACATGCCTCGCTGATTGCCCCCAGCACACCTAAAACGGCAAAATCTCTGCTTAGAAAAAAGGTAGGTGGAAAGTATAACACTTTCACAAAGAGCTGAAAGAGCAACTTTCCGCGCCCCGAGGAAAGTAAGACTTTCAGCTGTTTCTGAAAGCTTGTTGAAAGCTCACCTTTTCACCGGCCTTTTTTCCTACAGGAGATTTTACTATTTTAGGTGTGCAGTGTTAGCCGGACCATTGTGCTATCAAATTTTGATGACTTTTTGATGCCAGTTACCACGCCTATACTTCGCCTCAGGTAGAAAAAAATGGAGAGGGCCATGAATTGTGGCCAGAAGTCAACGACGAATCTTAGAAAAGGTCCAGAGAACAAGGGCGCTAAGAAATTGAGATGCTCGTTATACACGTGACTTCTATAGTGGCACGCCAAAAAAAAGGAAACTGCTTCGGACAGCGATTTACCAATAATTACAAGTATATTCCACCCGCCTCCGGCGCGGAGTCCAACATAGTGTTTACCTGCTAAATCCCAGTTTCGCCGCAGACACGGTGGATACAGAGTCCCGGGGTTCGCCCGCACACGGCGGATTCCGAGTCGTGGGAACCGGCTGCGACATCTCGACAGTCGGCAGCGAGAACTCGACAAAGTCTCGTGATTTATGCATGTGACTTATCAAAAAAGCTGTGCTGTCCTCTTTTCAAGTATAGGATTTATTCCAAGCCGAAAAGACGTTAGGCTGGTGTACACAAGCAAAATACAGGCGAAGGGACCGTGGTAACTGGCATCAAAAAGCCATCAAAATTTGATAGCGCAATGGTCCGTTGGCTTACCAGACCCTCATGACAGGGTTCCCAAATTGGGATGTCATGAGGGTTTGGTCCGAGACTGGGGTTGCTGGCGGTGATTCCAGAGACTAAAATCGAAGTTCCTGAGCAAAGCACTTGAGTTCTCCCGCGAGATAAAAACAAATTGAAGCTCATCCATGCTCGTGTCGTCGACAAGGATCCTCTGGCCCTGCAGGCTGGTCAATTCGCACACAGTGACGACTACGTAGTCGAGTGAGAGCCCGCGGAAGCGGGTCAAGCCAAGTTGAAATTGCGTGGAATCAGTAGAACATCTGTGCTGTAGACGAGCCCGCCACATGCCGGGGCGGGGTACGTATATCGGGTATAGCTCGAGATTTGCGTGATATTTGTTTTTCCACCGTTAAATGCGGGGTTGCTGATGCCGATAGTTTGGCTGAAAGCGACGGGGGTGTAACCCCGTAGTAAGATGCCGACGTTCCTAACACCAGCAGCGTTGGCTCATATTAAAAGAAAAAGCTATTACGAGTTTCTCAACGCACCCTCAAGCTGAAGCGCCATTGAGTGAGGCAGGAACGTCGCTAGAGAATTCGAGTAGCGAGTAGATCGTGGATGATGGAAAAGGGAGAGAAGGCCATCAGGATTCAGAAGTAACTGATACAAACAAGGCTTCACGCATAACCGACGATACCATAGGACGAGAAGTATCGTACTTGGGGCTAGCATGCAAGAAAGAACGAGGACAGAGAAAGTAGTATGAAAGTATAAAACAAGAGGTCAAGGTGCGCGTAATCCAAGTCCTGCATGCAGTGGAATCCGGTGCGTGCACGCGTTCTCGGGGACGATGGATGGGTCGGATGCGGTGCCGCGCGCTGCATAAGCGTACCTTGAAAGACGAGCGGCTGTCGAAGGTCCTGAGCAGGTTGGTGGTCGGTGCATGCAAGGCTGTGTGTCGGTGGGGGTGGTGTGGGGCTTGGAGGCCACGAGAGGACGATGCAGGCGAGAGTGGCAATGGGAAAAGAGCGTGCAGTGGGAGGGAAGGTAATGGAGCCGGCGTGCACGATGGAGAAACAGCCGCGAAGTGCCGCGCGACGAGGAGTGGTATCGATGAGGGCGGGGCGAGCAGTAATAGCAGAATCCGAAGTCCGGACTCGGTGTGCGTGGGAGCCGCCGGGGTGGATGGACACGCCGCCAGCGGTGTATCTCGTCTTGGGGATGCGTACTGCATATGCCCGCGCACATCGTGCATGGCGGATATATGGCAGCTCGTGGTACCCATGGGGCTCTAGAATGTGGCACCAGTGAAGATGAGTAGCCGCCGCGAGCACAACACACGGATGGTGCGCGCAGGACTCCCCGTGCATAAGAGACGCTGGCGTCGAACGCTGAGCGATGGGGGCGGATGAAGATGATAACTAACGGCTGCTGTGAAGAGACAGGTGACGAGGAAAGGCCGTCGACGTGTTGAAGTGTGGGACTTCCAGCATTCTCATTCTCTTGTTCTGTTTCATGGACACTTAGTTTAGACATGTGAAACACTTGGTATCCTAATGGATCTGGTGTTTCCATTGTAGTATCTATGTGCACAGCCTTACTGCTGTGCATGGCTGCGTGTTGTGACAGGCACAGCCTCGAGGCTGTGCATGCCATTCTGTATATAAGTAGCCTAGTGTAGAGCCTGAGTCCCCAGTTTCTCACTGTTGACTCAGGTTAGTTGTCTTGTATCTCTCTTCAATTCGAGTTTCTCACTGTTGACTCAGACCATTGTGCTTGCCTGATTCTAACACGACAGGGAACGGCGGTGTCGTGAGCTGCAGATGGCGGTCGTGCTACACGTCCCCCTATCGGTACGTGGAAGCAGGGCGTGCATCGATGATAGGCCGGGCAGGCGCCACTTCGAGCGAACAACGAGGACGAGGAGGGCGATGGGGAACGCGCAGGTGAAGGGGTTACGGACATGCTCAAGCACGCGTGCCGAGCAGCGACGGTCGAAGTGGGGGCCAGGGTGCTCGTGGTGAGCGAGGAGCGAATACAGGCGGCGCCGGCGACGAGTGAGGTCCACCGCCAGCGCTGCGCATGCGGTTGGTGGGGCTCATCGTGATGTGCGGCACACGGTGGGCTGCTACGAGTGACATGGTGGGATTGCGTTGGAGACGGGCGCAGTGGGGAGAAAGCGATTGAGGGCGCGAGGATTATCATCATCGCATGAGGGTGGAGGTGCGGGGCTAAGGTGTGCGCCGGTGTAGTATCGATTATAACAATGCAGTCGGATGGCAGGGCAGCTGAAGCACAGATGAGCGATGTCGCACATGCGAAATGGATCTGGGATGGCGTGTAGCGGGCTGGTAGTCGCACAGAGCTTCATATGCAATGCCATCGTGGTGTAGCCAGTCACGAGAAACCACCGCCGCCGTCGCTCCTAGTCCCGTGCGTAGTACGCGGCGATCCAACGAGACGGGGTGGTACGCAGAGGGAGAGCAGTGGGAGACGCAGGAGCTGCGCGTTTGCAGTGGTACCCTAGGCATCTACAGAAAAGGGACGTTGTTAGTGCATGGTCTTGTGCTGAAAATAAGGAGAAAAAGACTGACCTTGCGTGTAGAGACAGCGGAATTGGAAAGGAACTAAGAGGCCCGGGGATTAATAATCGATTAATGCGTGCTCTCAGGATGGATGGGCGATGGAGTGGCCGGCGAAGGGACGGTAGGTGACCGGAGCACAGCGGAGATACACGCTGTACATGCTAGGCGTGCGCGGGCGTGGCGTAGACTGATTAGTGAATTGTTCCAGGTAGAGGCTATCCTGAGGCGGAGCGATGGAAATTGAGTTGAGGCATGTTTGCATTGGAATGCTCTAACGGCGTTGGTGGGGCAGGGAAAGGCGACCGCGTGGCTGTGTTGATCGGCCTGCGTATCAATTACGTCTTCCTCTTTTCTATCTCGCACCTGGAGCCTATGCACGGCCCACCCTTCTAGTGATTCTCGGCCTCATATAATTCCTCTGATGGTCTCCCACCACATTCTGAACTCTCGCCGCATCCTAATGCGCTCTGGGGGATCTTCGCTTCGTCAATGCTGAAACGCGTCATGGCGTCTGGCACGTCAAAACTTCATCTCACGGTTCTTGAATCGGTGGAAACCAAGGGCTGGCATTCACCTGGATAAATTGGATGCCGCCCTGCCAGTGTCGCTCTTGTTTAGCTTCATGGTTGCGTCCGGTGCGTCTACTTGCATGTAACCCGTTCTTTAATTAATATCTCACCCTTGTACTGCGACGCCCACACGTCTTGACATCAACATTGGATCCCGCCTTTGTTTGTGTCCCGTCGGACTCCGGACGTAATCCAAATGTCGTGGACTTCCATGCAAACACGCAGCTCTCCCGTAAACTGGCAAGGATCTGCTTCCTCACCCGTGTTTCAGGGGGTCTCCCAGGCGCCGTTCCGGAACTCTGATGGATTGGGTTGTGGACGCCTTCCCCGCCCCCATTATTATATCTTTTGCGTGTTAGAAGCGCTCTCGATGTACCTATGTATAGACATGCACAATTAAATACCGTTTGATTCCCTCTCCCCACCCCTCAATCTAGTTGAAGTTGAAAGGTAAGGAGTCCCGTTTCCGGGTTTGGGTTGGAAGGGAAGACAAGTCATCGATCACGCAGGATAAATCAAATTCGTCAACCTAACTAATTGAGCGGAGTCCTTACATAACACGTATATCGTTCCCTAAAGCAAAAAAAAGGGTCGAGTAATACAGATTCATTACAAGGTCAAACAACTGATGCAGTAAGATCCGCAAAATAACTGTCAGAGTACTTTGAGTCTGCGAATTCCTTCATATAGACAATCTTTTCCCCAGCAAAATGGAAGGTGAGCATATACTCGTTATTGTATTTCTTCCCCGATTTCGACAAGCCGTCTGACATCACCTGCGGCACAGTTAAATTCGTTGTTCAATGGATGGCAACAGAAAACCCACATGAAAAACCACGGTGTCTGAACCTTGAATCACATCAATTGGTTTCGGAAACTGGAAAACCGACTTGTGGATCAACACTCCGGGTCCATTGCCTGGCGAGTAAACATACGCTGATGTATTCGAAAACCATCAACCAAGCATGCTTGAAGAGCTCCAACATCTCTTCCTTCCCTCGCTTCGCCTTCCCTCCGGGCAGAGACAGACTCACAGGGAAGTACTTGTGCGTGAAATCCGGAGCCAGAAGATCGGCGAGGGCATCAAATTTGAGAGCATTTAAATGCGAGAGGAATGCGTGGGCATTTTCGAGTTGCTTGGTTTGAGCGTTGGACATGATTGGTACTCAAGATGAGGTCGATTCATTTTTAAACCTCATCCGGAGCCACGATTCCGCCGAACCGGTGATAGGGCATGCTCCCGGGCACGCGTAAAAACCACAGTTTTTATTCATTTTTGAACTATCTTACGGGACTACGTGAGGCTTGGGAACAGAGCGTACACTCACCTCGGAGTGGTAGGCTACGCTGTTGACAGTCGAAAGTCAGCGGGCCACTCGGAATAACGGCTTAACAATGACTCTAACCAAGTCAAAGTTCTGCTAATTAAACCACAACTGTTGAGCTCCGGGAAGTAGCTAAACACTACTTCTTTGAGTACTAGAAGCGAACAAGAGGAATTATTGAAGTCTTAGAGTTGGCCGCTGACGCGGAGAGCCATACAGAACCATGGAACACAACCGATACTGATAAGTACGAGTCAGCGGGCGACTCTTGCAGTCTAACGAATGCATTAGTTCAACCGCGGGAGACGACTACTAACTAAAGATGTGATATGACAGAACATGTCAGAGTCGGCGGGCGATCCTCTTAAAGGGTATATTGACCGATGAGGGTCGCCGGGCGACGTCTGACACATTGATTGATATTATGATTGCTTCGGGGATTCTTTCCCCAGCGACTACTTGATATAAACACTACCTTTTGGAGTGGCCCACTGACTGCGGTACCACTCCGGGCGACTTGGAATGAGATGAAGGAACTCTTTAAAAAGGACTTAACAGTCGCCCGCTGAACCAGATAGAGTCAGCGGGAGAGTTTCTGGTTAATCACGAGATGATACAAAAGTGTTACAGTTGCCTAGACAATGAGCACGCCATAGCACACCATGAAGGTGTGGCCGGGAGAACCATGTGGTGTATCTCCGGGAGAAGGACTTTATACCCACGGAAGTGAATACCTCATTTTCTATTGGTTCATAACCTCCCGGGGACCACGTTGGTCTCTGTTCCGAAAGTTTCCTTTTATCTCCTTTCATGCTCCCCAGTTTGTATAAAAAGCCTAGTAAAATACTTGTAACAGGAGTAGACTATCCCCGGGAAAAGGGCAATATAGTGGACTCAGAGAAGCGAACAGACAGAAATCAGTCAGATATCAGAAAGATTCGATATAGTTGGAGAAGCCTACGTGAGCTTGCAGCCGTCAGTTATAAGTGCACCGTCATCGTGAGACGCATTGCCCGCTGACCGCTGGCTGTTAAATCCTACCCTCCATTGAGAGCGTAGGTTCTAGAGTGGAAGACACCCTGCTGAATCGGTTCACCCGTCGACGTACCCTGCGTTGGTTGAGGTCGGCTGCTGACGCTGAACACTGCTGGTTTCTCGAAGTCAATTGCTCCGGGCCACGCACTAGCCTTGTCGAAATCAGAATTGTCGTCCCCTGGTGACTCTGCTATAAGAATTAGCGTTCATCCACACTATTGAAAAGTGAACACATCTTGAAGGGTTTCTTAATCCCACACACACACGAGTATTGAGATTTGGAGTTTGTGATTGATATTAGATTTTGGATTTGTTGGGTTATAGTGATTCGTTCGCTCCCGCTCACTTATTTGGATCTTTTGATTTCACGGCTGCACCCCAGTGCACCGTTTCACCGGGACATGCTTTGTCAGGAAGGCTCGCTGCTGGGGCGTACGCAGACACGGCGAGAAGTCTGATGCAAGGAAAGTACTTACGTGCTGTTCCAAATAAACTGCACATGGGTGGAACCTCGGTGTAAAGGTAGAGAACACTGGCGGAACGATAATATCATGGGTGGATGTGAATATTAATCCTCCAATGGTCGAACTTGCTCAGGTAGGAGAATATTCGGAAGTGAATATTTGACCTTTATACGATCTTTGCGGGCTTCTCGAGTCTTACTAGTACATAAATAAAAAATTCGGCAAACGCGTCACGTCGGCAACGTGAAAGTCACACTCTGTCACGATCCCGAGGTGTCACTCTACACGTTTTGCCCGTTGCAAACCGCAACCCCTCTCTTTGCTACACGGATCTACATACAGATGGCCACTGGAGTTGTGGGACTGAAACAGGTGGCTCAGGTATAGTTTTGGCCTATGCATATGGTGAAGGTGCTGTAGTATTTGGTCCAATTCGTATGGTCAGATGTCACACTCCCGAAAATCTACGAAAATATTCGTAGTTGAAATGACCGTCAAACGTGTTTTCCTGTCGTTTTTGATCCTCCTACACGCCAATTTCGGCGAATTCCTGCCAAAATTGGGCATGTCACACCTCCAGCACAGCACCATATGAAACGTTCAGTTCGTCACACCCCAAACCCCCTTACGAATTGAACAAAATACTACAGTATTTTGTTGGTGAGTGATGTTGTGGTCAATGTAATGAAGAAACCATGACAGAATTTCGAGACTCATGTTGTGGTGACCGAACGGTCAGTTTGGCTCGCGCTACTGTGTTCTTTATATTTCATAACACTGACGTTCTTAACAGGCCGGGATTATTTACGTCAAACAATTGTTATTCTTCTTCTTCGCAACTTGCATTGCGAGAGCCCCACCAACAAATTGATTTGCAGGTATTGATTGTCGGCCGCGTTCAACCAAAGTTTCTACAATGTGGATAGCTGCAGATGCTCCAAATGTCAGCCAGAGCATATCGGATGAAAGCAGAGATATCTTCTAGTTGAGAGCCGAAGATATTCAACATATCGCCAGCAGATACACTGTGAAATTGATCCTTTCCGGTACGATATCAGGTGGGAGATACCCGGGTCATCCGCGGTGCAGAAACTTTGCAATTTCCACGCTATCTACCAGGCAGATAGCATTGGAAATAGATCCTTTCTCCCCCGGTTTCCTCTAGATGATTCCTCAGATATCATTGTGCAAGATAGGCTATCACTCTTGGTTTATCTCGTGAACCAAGTGAGATATCACTCTTGGCTGTTAGGCCATTGCCTACAAGCTCATGAGCTCTACTGTAGCTATTTATAACGGACCATCCGAATGTTCTCTTTGGAAGTCACCAAAATAAAGTTGTTGTGTTAAATTCATACACCGGCGCTTACTGCAGACACTCGAGTTCCCGCGCCTAAATGAGGCGAACCCACCCTAATATATGGAATGGACGCGAACATGCGTCAGACATACAAATACAACTTCTCCGCTGCTTGGATGCCAGCACCTGCACGAGGTAACGTAGGACACCGCCGTCTCCCCTCTCCCTTAGCGTTATTCTGGGCTCCAGAGATGAGCTCGTTGCAGACCCAGATAAGTGGCATTTTTTATTCCAAACTCTATAAGTCAAGTACCAAGTCGTGCCTTCCTGTCGATTCCGCACCCCCTGCAAGAAATCTCGACCTAATACCTACCCCTCATCCCCCTATTAATGCCTCCAAAAGACATCAGTAAAACTGCAATTTCGTCTTTCACGTCTTTCGCATCTTTGCCAAGACGTGAGAGACCTGAAAGACGGATTTTGGTCAAGACGTCGCATCTTTCCAAAGTAGATTCACTTTTCTTAGGAAAGACTTCCGTCTTCGGAAAGACGTTCCAAGACGCTGTAGATTTTGCCAAAGATTGCTTGTAAGATACTGAATACCCTCACAAAGCTTCGCAAAGATACATTTAAAGACAATATATTGGTACCAAATGATACATTGGATATACGGGACCACGATGTACAGCCAAGGCAGGGGTAGAAACTGAGATAATATTTGTTGGAACAGGAGACGATGTGCTGAGGAATAATGTTAGCACTGTTTACCGCACATCACGACTGTAAACGCACCGAAGTCCGAAATGTAGTGACAGATCCCAACAAGACACTAATCCGCGCCGCGCAAGTGACGGCCATCATGCACGCAAGCGGCGCGGGAATAAAGTAGCTGCATGAACCGATACGCACTTCATGGTAAATCAGTCGACATTGGGACAGGACGAACTGTATACATACGATCTTTTGCGGAGGCTTTTGGGGCGGACGGGGGAGGAGGGGGAGGGGAGGCAGTCAAGGTTGTGAGGTATAACGTTGCGCAGTGCACATGACAGGACACCTTGCGCTTGAATGGTTTTGCACGGCTTGAAGACTTGGGCTTGAATGGTATTGACTTGAAACTTAAGACAGGAGTTGAAGGGCTTTGAGCTTGAGGGACCTTGAAACTTGAGGGTTTGAGGTTGAGCATCGAGGTCTTCACCTGGTATTGAGGAGCACCCAACATAGTAAGCCCGACAGAGGCGGGAGCATCGTGCAGCGAGATCCCAGAGCTGGTGATCACCAAAAGAGATAGTAGAGGGTGGAAGGAACCCGATGACTGAAGTCAGGAGGAGAGCAGAGCTGGGGAGGATGGGGAAGGATGGGGGGGAAAGACAAGGCGCGATGTGATCGTCGATCAACATCCATCAACCATCACATGGTTACGCACGGGCCAGCGGAGTTTGAATGACTTGTGATATTTCGCTGCATCTTGATTTTGCCCAACGACACATGGAGAACCGTCTGCTCTGCATTGAATTGTCCCAGCTCGATTCCGACAATACTAGTTGTTCATGGACCAAGATTCCGCCGCATGGTAACGGGAGAATCCCACTCCGAATCAAACCCTGTTCTTGCTTCAAGTTGATTGCAGACAAGCTTGCAGATGTCCAACATATTGGAATCGTAAATAGAGGCTACAATCCACGGCATATCTAAGAACTGTCAATTTTTTTGATTTCCGTAGGCGAGTTCAAATAATTTGCGGACGACACGATCAAAGATATAAGATGAGTCGCTAAAGATATAAGACGTCCAAAGATGCCTTTTCCAAGACATGAGATGTTTTGCTCAAGACAAAGATGCCCAACGATGGCCGCCAAAGCTGTAAGATGCCAAAGACAAAATTGCAGTTTTACTGATGTACATAGGATTGGGGTCCATCAATGTAAATCCATCCAGACCACCCGGGATTGTGGTTCAAAATCGACCGCTTGTCCGTCGACTGGGGGTCTGGGAAGGTCGAATCTCCATACATAAATACCCCTCCTCCACAATTTCAAGCTCAAGCGCGCCATTATATAAAAATGGGAGCTTTGGATCCGCCCATTGACCCTGTCTTTGCCCTTGAACAAGCCGGAACTCGAGGGCTAACTCCTGTTGATCTTTCTTTACCTTCTACTAATCTTTGTATGGCTGCCATTCTGTTTACCTGGCCACCCAGAGGCATTCAAGTGAATGAAGATTATTCGACATGGTGCGCTTCCCATAATTTTTCAGGGACTTCGTTCATTTGTTAATATGTAGGATGTTGTGATTTGGCAAGCGGTTAGAAGCCCGCCGTTGTTCACCCAAGTACTCAGATGGAGCAGGAGTACGGAGCCGAAGTCCGATGAAGACGGAGTAGGGGGGGGGGGTTATTATACTCGCGTGGTCCACAGGCTGAACAACGAGTTTACGGAAGACATACAAGTAGTACTGTAGCGGGTGGTTATCCTCACAGAATTCTACAAGATGCCAACCGAGCACAACATCATTCCAGGGGTTCGATCGCACAAGACGCTGGCAAACTGCAGACTGGCCGGCCGTTTGAATGGCAGGACCAGTACGGAGCCCGATGGAGTCGGAATACGGAGTCGGGGACTTACAGTAAGTTTAACGGAGTAACCCAAATGGAGCTGCGGAGTTCAGCTCCGCGTTCAAGAGACGGAGTACGGAGAAGGAGTTCAGACGACGGAGTTCAATTAGGTTATGGCGCCTTTGATAATACGAATTTAACGCATTTTGCGTCCAAAATTCTCATATTAAGGGTGTTGGTAGTGTTTCAAAGCCTTGGGGTAAATTCAAACTCCGATGTTTATGTAATTACCGCGATCTTCATACACCTGTCACCGGGTAAACTACAGACTACACATGATCTTCCTACTGCCAAATACAACCATATGCGCCGGAGGTACCGGTGGCCCAGGGCCACTGGTACAGCACCCAAATGAACTAGCTATATGTGTAGATTTGGCCAAAACTAACGGGCAAGGCACTTTTTGAGGGGATCAAGTCGGGAGGTGCTAGGCCTGTTTCACCAGCCACCTGTTCGAAACTGCCTGCCAGGATTTTATTCTTCCTGAGGTTTGTGCAAGGAATCCGGTGGATGAAAAATGTGTATCAGACGGGTAGAACCCACCTCCAAAATTTGGGGTTAATTGGATAACATCTGGCTTCACACCAAATTTTTGCAACGCCCTCCCCTGGCGCAACCTAGATATTACTAGGATTGGGAGTATCACCATGATTGGGGCCTGATTAATCGCACATTGTTTCTGTTGAACTACCTGTCAGACATCGTTGATGGTGCCAGCTCCTACGCCGAGTGGATGAATGCAGATCTATATGAACGTACAAGAAGAATTTGGGGTATGTCCTGTACCTGGTGAGCTCTGTCCGAGTTTCTTTCTCTATTCTTGGAGTTGTAGAATTAACAACTTAATTTTTGGAACAGAATCGATTCGCATACAACTTGGAATGGCCCCATACGATAATGCTGCTGCGGCCATCAAACTCAGCAGCAACAATCACTGGCTTCGACGCCGCCAGGACGTCGCTCTTCCTATTCTTCCGCCGAACACGCCGGAGGCTCGAAAGTACTTCTTCTTCAAAATTGGAACTTTCGTGGCTGACGCGAGCGCAAACGGGAGGCGGAAAATCAATTACATAGATTTCGCTAGGGAATGGAATCGTACTGCCGATGGTACGGACCGTTATTATGTTACGGCGGATGTGCTCTCGGCATATGCCAAAGCTTGGACAAAACAAACAATGCGCGCGCCTCCCAAGAGTTGATCGCGGCCAAGATCAACCTGGTTCGGCAAACTGGCGAATTGTTTCAGGAACCGTCTTCTGCAGTTCCTGCCTCACCAGAAGGAATTGCATCTTCAGCACAACCACAACGAGGAGTGATTGAACTGGGCAATTCTGACCCGCGCATGCCTATCTTAATCAATGTGGAACTTGCGATTTCTGGTCCGGTTATCACTACATATTCAGCTAACCCACAGATGCAGAGAGTAAACGCTAAGCGGCCCGAAAACCGCGCTCCAAGTCCACTCACATACCTACAACATGCGAGGCACGAGCACCAAAACTGTTGTAGCGTCTGTCTACGAGAGACTACTCACATACCCAGAATTTGCGCCATCTCCTTCCCGAACGGAAGATAATTCCAGACCCACCAGACCACCGGTTGAAATCCAATCTGACTCAGCTGCAGGACGAAGCTGTAACTTGGAAATTCAACCAACAGGACAGAACGAAGTATCTGTGTAAGGATTGCTGAAACTATTATGATCTTGTTGGACTAACCGGCGTCCCGTAGCGCGGAAAACATGTCAAGAAGATGCAACGCTCCGAGTCACAAAGTGAATGACAATGACCGGCAGCGTTCAACGTGTTCATGCCGCCGATGCCATAGGACCACATGCCCTGGCAATAGCGACATCTCCAAGTGTCTGGTTCCATGCACCAATCATTGTAAGAGATGTGGCAAAACTGAGGGATGCAAGGGAGTTGACGGTGGACGAAAGTGTTCGACGCCTCGCATTTAACTTGTAATATACTTCGAGTATACTTCGGAATGAATCCCGCTTTGACAGAACTGAAATCCTCTCGCTTTCCCTCCCTCCTTCCTTTTTCAATTTCAATCTCGTGTTTGTCCCCGTTGATACCCAGTGGAATGAAATAAAAACCGTGTAGACACATCCAGTCTAGGTGTGTCTACCGTCCGTCTACCCATGTAGACGAATGTACACGGACCTCAGCCAATGTAGACACAGGTAGACCACTGTGGCCGAGGGTAGACCGACGCAGATAAGAGTGTTGAAGGCAAGCCCAAATTAGCAGTGTGAGCTTAGATGAGGTGGCATAGACCAAGGTAGACGTAAGTAGCCGAAGACTGTCTACGTAGGTGACTGGAGGTAGACAAATTGTAGACAATGGTAGACCGCAGGCGGCCAACCTCTACATGTCCTTGTACATTGCACACGTACGTGTACAAAGGTAGAGACAGGTAGACCAAGGGTAGACCAAAGTAGACCAAGGTAGCCCAAGGTCTGTCTACTTATGGGGGAACGCAGTGAGGGGCGGGAAACACCTTCCCTATATGGAAGGAGAGGG
>JARJLF010000469.1:0-190447 GCA_029378395.1 Mycena leptocephala
CTGGCCCAGTTTATATACATATCAAACGGCTCACGCTGGCACCAGAACCGTCAACCCCCTCCGGTATTCCAGCTTGCAGACGCTCACGGAGGTGCATGGTAGGTCCCTCTCCTCCAGCGCGGCATCTACCCATTTAATGTGCTGCTAAAAAGACATCGGCGAGGTTTGGGCGAACATCCTGCACAACGTCTACGCCGCGCTCGTCACTGCGCACGGCTTCTCCACCACCGCGCGGACGAACCCCGCGGGCACGGAGGGCAACATCGTCTTCTTGCACCTCTTCATCGACGCGCTGGCCCTGCAGCCGTGCAATCCCACTTGTGAGTCCCTCTCATCATGCTCGCCGTTTATGGGTGGGGATTGATGCGATTAACAGTCCTCACCGCTCGCACTGCGTGGATCCAGGCGGACACCAACCGGTTTGCCGGTGCGAACGTGTGTACTCTGTGGAGGGCATTCGCGAGCCGCGGGTTGGGCACGAATGCGGCCAACCATGTCGACGGAACGGCCGTCCCTGCAGGCTGCTGAGGATTTCTTTACTTATTTGTTTACCTTCTGGGTATTTGGAGAATATGAATGGAACGTTGAAAGATCGCATTGCACGGTTCTCATTGCACGAATTTATCATTTTTGCAAGATCTCATTCCTGGGCAATCAGCAGCAATTCGAATTTCAAAGGAGGGTATGTGTACACGTGTAAAGTAAACTAGACCGAAATTGTGAGCTATGAGGCTGTCGTCGTCTCATATGTCGGGGGAGGATCGTTGTGGACGAGTCTCGCGAGACGCTGCGCGATGCGGTCGACGAGTTCATCGTCGACGTGCGGTGCAGCTCCGTCCGCGGGCGCGTAGTAAGGCGGCAAATTTTGGCCGGTACCGCTGCCAGACGCCCCGGCTGTGGAATACAGGTCTTGAGAATACGCGCCCTTGTCGCGGCGGGCGCTGTTTAGTGGGCCAGGCCCTTGAACAGGAGCGGTGGGTATATGCTCGGGAAGGGACTGCGCCGTTGATGCGAGGGGGAGCATCTGGGTGTACATGGAGCTCGCTAGGCGACCAGGCCGCCGGCGCACAAAAGCGACGATGAACGCGAGGAAGACGAGGAACATGGCGAATGGGAGATAGGAAGTATAGGTATGGGAGGTGATACTTTGAACAAAAGTACCGATCAGCCTATGGGCAATAATGGCAAGAGAAACATGGACTCACATCAGCGCGTCGACCTCGAGCACGGTCCCACTGGGTCCTGCCGCGAGATTTGTGATGTTTAGGATATGTTCGGAGGTGTCGAGACCTGTGGCCTCAAACTGGATGACCTGAGGCACTCCTCCGTTAGGACCACAACAATACCCGTCGACAGTGCTTTCCTCGCCATCGAGATTGACGAGGAAGCTGCCGTGGTCCCATCCCTGGGCGCCCATGAACCCTATTGCCGAACCTTTGGAGATAAATTAGCCTTGTCTTTGATTCGACGGCGGCATAACTAAGAATACGACGGACCTTGAAACTTGACAGACATAGAGTCACCGAGCTGCCTAGTTCTCATAATGGACGAACCGTGGTAGATGCTGCCATAGGACCGGGCCCATTTGCCTGAGGAGTACTTGACCGCAGAGTTGTTCTCTTCCCAAAACTGCTCCGACATCCTGTAGGCTGTAGTGCTAGCAGAAAGAGAGGTGGGAGCAAAGAGAGAGAGACGAGGACCAGTGATGTGCAGAGAGGCAGTGCCCATCGTTGCTCTCGGCATATCGGCATCGGCGTTCTTCCCACGCGTGTGCGAACTCATGATCACCGAAGATGGCCCGTCTGCGACCCGTCTGGGCAGTAGTAGTTTTACCGATGTACTGTAGCATTTAATTCAATTCGTACGCACTTGTGACCGGTGACCGCGCCGTACGAAATTCACTTTTCGTATTTGAGTCGGGTAAGGTGTGACACCTATTTTTTTTCGTAAATCGGCCGAAAGTTGGCAGGAGGCCTCATATTTGTCTTAGTTGGAGAATGGTTCAAAATAATTAGATTTTACCAAGATTTCACTTCAGATTCCAAAACGGGCATTGGCATTCGCTGTTTTGTCTCGATTTAATAACAATCATGATCAACTGTGAGCTAAGGAGTTGGGAGAGGCGCCGATTTGGTTCCGCATCTGTCAAAACTGGCACCTCGGGCAAGCGCCGAGGCACCGCTTGACCAGCGGGCGGCACGGAGGAGAAAATTCGATTTTTGAGCCATTCACTGCGTTCCAGCCCCCACTGGACAGACCTCTGTCCCCGTTCGTCCAGCTGTGGCTATATCTGTCTACCCACTGTCAAACTCTGTCTATGGGGTAGACAGAGGGTTGTGGACGCATGTCTGTCCCCGTTCGTCCAGCTGTGGCCATATGTGTCTATGTCGCGTGGACACAGTTCGGCTAGCTGTGGCTATGTCTGTCTATATCTGTCCACGCCCATAGACACATTCACTAAACTGTTTTGAAATTCTTTTAAAGAAGTTGGCCCAAGTGAGTCTACCTCTGGCTACCTTGGTCTACTCTCTGTCTATGTTGGCCGACTCAGGTAGACAGACGTAACTGAGGTAGACGTACCACGTCCAGGTGGTGTAGCCATAGGTAGCCACATGTAGCCAGACTGCCTTGGCTAGGGCTCTGTCTATGCACATAGCCAGACCCTCTGTCCATTAGGGGCCGGAACGCAGTGATTTTCTGGCGATTTCGTGACCTGTTTGGAGGATTCGTATATGCCCTCGGTGACCTGTGACTAGTACGAAAAAAATCGTACATTCTTGGGCCTGTGACTTGTGACATACGAATTGAATTAAATGCTACAGTAAAATAGATTCTCGAGGATTCATGTCCCCAATAATGAAGCGCGCTGAGGCACGTCGAATTGGAATAAAGGCCTTTACTGCAAGCGCAACAAGCTTGTGGCCCCGCCCCCCGGGGGCACGGCCCGTTGCGGCATTGCCAACTTGCCCATGGACGGGAGACGTTGACAGACAGCCGCGAATTCTGAATCGTCGGACCACGGCCAAAATATGCGGTGTTTGACGGCTCGAATGCGTGCCGTGGCGGAGATCATCGCCGTGTTTCTCCGCCCCGCGGTTCATATCGGTTCTGGTCAGCCTTGTTGCATTTCTCTTGCCGGTGCATCTTGGCTCTGTAGGGGAGATCATCAGCTTCCAGTGTGGAGTTTGAGCTTTCTGGAGCCCAGAATGGAATGCCAGCGAAATATTTATGCGCGAGGCGCTGAACCAATCACTCAAGTCTCTCACCGAGGACAAATAGTGTGGATGAATGCTCAAGGATGGTCGGTCTGGAATCACGGCCATATATTCATGATCTTCGCACTAATTCCCTAAAAGAGACCCGGGACCGGAAGGCGCTAAGGATAGTCGAGGCTACTGAATGGCAAGATTTTTTTTTTTTTTGTTGCATCTCATGTCGCACCAATTGCAACCCTGACCATCCTGGAGATTGTCAACTTTCATTACTTTCATTGAACCCCATTGTCGACTCTAGAGTGGAATGTCACTCAGGAAATGGCTCTACGGCGGGCGTTAATATTGAAAAAGATGTCTCATTGCGGACGGATCCCCTGTCAGAACGGAAATTCACATTTTGCTTTGGTAAACTTACTTATAATTACCGGAGAATAGGGGATGTATACCTTACTTCCCCATGGTATTCAACGCCACACTCGAGAAGGGAGCGCGTTATGGAAAGTCGTGGCCGATCGGGGGCAAGATTACGTGCAAACGCACTCCCGCGGTTGGGGCTCTCGATCCAAGAGCGAAATCACAGAAAAGAAATCTTCGTCGAACAGATTTGCGCAGCCTATCCGGCCTTCGTATTCTCGCGAAACAGAACGTGCGACGGACAATGGGGCATCATTTTCAGGGCAACGAGGAAATACAAATGCGCAAGCAAACATGATTCGATGGGGCCAATTATATACCTGAAACAACAGAAGCGCCGTCACTCAGGGCGGGAGGAGTGAGGGAAGCGCGTGGGGCAGACAGTAGTTGCAGTTCTGTGGATTTTGATGTTATCTGCGAGGCAATAGGGCCATCTGGGGCCTCTCTTCGCAGTTGCAAAAGAGCAGGACCGGCCGTAATGAACCCCACTGTCATGTAAAGGAGCGTGGAGATCGGTGCGAAGAGGAGCACCACAGTTAAACCCTTCATTGCACGATCCTCAGCCCACCATACCGCATTGAGCATTCCTTATGACCCACGTGTCAGAAGCAATTGGGAATGCTGGGTTAAGAGTGCGTACCGAATGCCAAGAGAATGGCTGCAGTTGCGATAGAGAATGTTGGGCCCGCAATCGCCATCGTCGTGCCGTAAACGTAAACTCGGTTGCGATAACACACTTGTAAACTGATTGTTAATCGGACTATAATATCTGAGCGATGGTAAGGTGTGCGACATACTTTCTCCGTCCAATATGGCCATGCTTGGGCAACCCCAGCAGAGCCAGCCGCACCGTGGATGACGCCCCCAAGGAGGAACCCGAATGCACTGAGAATACATATGTAGGGCCAACGAAGTTGGTAGTTGACGATGTCCGAAACGAGGGGACCTGCGGTGAGGAAGACAGACGAAGTGGCCAACAGCAGGCTCCCCTCCCAGTCGATGGGAATTAATCCAACAATATCTGCAACGCAAGATGGGGCAGACATACAAGGACTACCAGGTTGTTCAATCTAGCAACCAGCATGCGAATCATCTCTGTCCAGACGCTCTCGTCGCCTTCTTCTTCGAGCCTGAAAGCTACCCAGAGGAGTTCCATATCCGGATGCCCGTATGCGGTCCAGCAGATCAGGATGAAGGCAGACCATTGCAACCAGCCGACAAGTCCTTTTCGACGCGGCATTCTGAAGTGGGGCTCCATTGGACGCCTGCGTAATACGTCATCCATCTTCTTGCTCAGCGGCATGTTCTTATCCTCTGGCCTGTCTTCACTGGCAGTGGATGTCCAATCGCTGTTTATCCGAAAGGGAACTGGCCAATGGAAACTGGATCAGAGATAGAATTGGAAGGGAGGAAGCGAGCCACTTGCTGAAATATACTACTTATTCAATGGCGCAAGTCAACGTATTCCCAACAGCGAGTCGGGCGCGGTGATGATTCAGGGGACAGTCCCACGCCGCGGGTTCTATAAATGCCTGCTCCGATGGAGGCTGAAGTTGGCGGGATTTGAAATGTGTAACGGCTACGACGGGCGAAAGATGAGGCGGGAAGGCACTTCACTGGTAGGGGACAGTGTTGATTCAGCAAAGAATGAAGGGACAGCTAGTTATATATAAATTAAATGTGGGTGTATTCTGGGGTTAGATGCAACATGTCCGGTGAAAACGGAAATTGAAGAACTTCATGAAACATGCGTCGAAAACGCCACACGCGCTGAGCACCTTGTGTCGAAACCACCCGCAGTGCACGTGGGCCTCGTGTGGAACGCGAATGAAACTCGCCAGGGAAGGTAAGTTGCGACGCCTGAGGGGATCGATAGGCATGAGCGAGACTCGAGTAGTGAGTAATTGGAGAACACGGAGTTGTATAAATATCAAGTATCGTCTGTCTCCCGGTAGGAACCAACTGCGTTCGAGCGGGCAAGAGGTGAGCAGTATCAAATTTTTCGACACAGACCTCCCAAACCTCTGGGCCCTGAATACTGTAGTAATCCGTATCACCCGTCACCCAAGGTGTTTATTTTCTCGGCTGTTCAATGTTCATTTCTCGGCAACCAGGGAAGATTCCTATAAATGGCAGTCCGGACCAGAAACTTCGCATTTTTGAGCCCTTTTGGGCCAGCATTTTTGAAGGGTCCGTCACCCGTCACTTGAACACTCGTTCGGATTACTACATTACCGGGGGTGACAGTAACATCAGTTACTCGGCAAAGCATCATACCCCATTGATCCCATCAGCAGCGAGCGAGGCTGAGAGTAAACTTGGAGTAAACGCCGTTCTATTAATTAATCCCGACCCCAGATTGAATTTCTGAAGAGGAAAATTGACACACAATTAACACAAATAGGGATGTATGCGCCATCCCGGATGCGATTGGGGAAGGAAAGAAGGAAGGAAATGGAAGCCGCCAACCTTAGCCCCATGATGACCCAGACCACACCTTCATGGCACCTCGCCTCGCCCACGCCCCTGTGCGTATTGGGTATTTTTATACACTAATACCAAAGCCATGCACACGGCATGCACGACCAACGCCTGTGCCACGATACAGACCCTAGAGTGACCAGAACAAAAGAGGGGAAACCCAAGCATGCTGCATTTGAGCAGCAAAAAACTAGGACGTAGAGCGACTCGCCGTCATACAAGGGTAAAAAAAAGATTGTGTAGCAGCGGATTCAGCGGGATATATGCATAGTCGTGGTGTGAAGGTTGCGTAGAACAGGTCATACAGAGGAATACGATTCGTTGTCGATAGTGTTGCCGCGGTCCAGTTCGGTCCAGTTCAACACCCAATTTACCCGAACCTCGGACTGGACTTCGGGTTCGGTTCAGCAAAATTATTGAACCTTGGACTGGACCTCAGGTTCAGGTTCGGCGAAGTTCGGTTCAGGTTAAGAGGCCGTTTGGATGTGTTCGGCCCGATTTTTTCCCCACGGCCCTAATCACTTGAAAAAATGTTTGTAGCACGAGCCTACAAAAAAAGAAAACACCAATATACCCAAGTACACCCTTTTCCTAAGTAATGCTGGCCTCTTTCGACATTTTTGTGGGTGATGTGACCATGATATTTGGGTCCTTCTTACCAATTTCAATTAGCCATGTTTTCTCTCTTTAGTGGCACTTGAGCTTAGACTTCCAGACTGAACATTTTCTTGCGGAACAAAAAAGAAATGACAAATTGCACAAATACTATCAAGAGAGCACACTTACCCTCAGTGTAAGATAGAATTGTCAATCAGAACATTGTTGAAAGGGCTTACACTGGTGGCCAGGTCAGACTTGGAGACTAAATGGTAGTTGACACAGATTTTTTCACCGCAGCTAGCTACTCCAGGTGAGAGGTCCAAACCGGCTCGAACCAGTTCAGCAAGGTTCACAAAAATCTGAAAATTTTTGAACCTCGAAATGAACCTTGGGTTCGGTTCAGGTTCGCCATCGGAACCTGACCGCGGCAACACTAAATACGTAGGGAAGGAGTAGAGGACGAGGACTTTAGGGGCCTAAGAGATGCTCATCGTCTCCGTCGCCGTAGCCACTGTTTACACGTGTCATGCGCGATGCATGATGATGAGCGGAGAGAGGTAAACTTCAATATCGGGTCCGTAAAGGTTGGGTGAAGGAGACGGTGCTGCCGCCGGCGATCAATCGCCGATAAGGCTCCAACCTTTTGTTTTTCGTGTATGGATCTGGGCACAACAAACGGAAACGGTTGGAAAACGTTTTAAAACCGTTTTAAATGGTTTATATACGGTAATTTTCGGGGTCTCAGAAATACTGACCTGGAGCTCAGCCTCAGCGAACCAGGTATTGCTTCGCTTGCGACATTTTTTGTATTTCAGTTCGATATATTGATGAGATTCAGTTCAAAGTAGTGCATACCATTATCCTCGAGTTTCCCAGACACTCGTGAATGGGGCGGTGAACCCGAACTCGAAAATGACAGCCCTAGATTCGCCGAGCATACGCACCTTCGGCACAGTTCGGCACACACTGTTCGGTCAATTTTTTTTTTTTGGAGCGTTGGGTCTAACCTAACGCTACTCAGGCAGCAGAGAGAGCGTGAGATAAACCGACTGGCACAATGACTAGACTAACCGCCGTGCTATTCCTCGCGTCCTCCGCGCGCCTCGCCGCTGCCACCTTCGCCTCGGTCCGTGCCGCCGTCGAAGGGGCCGTTGGTGCAGACAGCCAGCCAGCTTCTCGAATAGCACCCTCAAGGACAAGCCGACGTACATACGTATGATACCTACTCATACTACGTCTGCAGTGGGGCCTAATATGGTGCGCTTCTCTCTTCCCTTTGCTCCTCCCTCCCTCCCTCTCCCTCCTCCTTCACCCTCCCTCCTTTCTCTCATCTAATGCGGTGAAGCTGACGCCCAGCCCTCACATGTCAATGCGTCCTCGAGTGCTGGTTCCTCCCCCTGCTCACCGACCCACGCGTGCACGACGTGATCCTACTGACGTCTGACGAAACGCGTACGAGATTCAGAATAATAGGTTCGCTCACAGTTCCCTTTTTCCTGCCCTTTTTATCCCCTTTTTTTCGGGCTTTTTGTGGTTCCCGCCGTTTTTCACCGGGTTTTTTTTCCCCTTTTCAATTCTGATATGTAAAAAGTGTTACAAAGGGAAAAATTGAAAGAAATCCATCGAAAAAGGGAGCAAAAAAGGGCAGGAACAAGTGAATTGTGAAACCCCCCGCCGCGGCTCCCTTTTTCCGCCCTTTTTCGTGCCCTTTTCAACTCCCTTTCTCTATTCATGCAGTTTGGCTCCTATTGTCTCTCAAAGGTTGCATACTCCCTCCGATGATCAGAAAAGACTGGGGTGAATTTTTCGGGATTTTATAGCTCACTCAGTTAAGGTAGGTGTCATACGCATCCATCGAGTCACGTGAAGGTGACTGATGCGTGACAGTAACGTGGGAAAGCGCGAAATCTTGGTGTCAGAATTTTTTCAAGTGTCTGTGGGGCTCTGTGTGGCTAGGGATAGCAAAACTTTCAATGCCAGTAATGCTGGAGCACTTCAAGACCTTGAACTCACGAGTGAGCATAGGCGATAATCGGCCGATCTCAGCGCTACTACTCCTCTATCCGTGACCATGTCCCGAGGGGCTTACAAGACCTATTGGCAAAAGTGACATTCAACCCAGATTCAACTTCACCCAAGTTGCAGACCATATGGTGCTCTCATACTTGGCTGTTAAAGTTGGATTTAAGCAGACACCACAAGAGTCTATGCAAATACAATTTAATGCTGAAACCTGCATGAAATGAGCCAATTGTGGGCGTGGAAGCACAGAGATAAAGGCCTGCAAGGCCGGTCATGTGATCGCATAATTTCCTTTTTAGGAAACGCGAAAATTTTCAGCATTTTTTTGCCTCCATAGCTCAGGCCACTCCTTTTCGTGTTTTGAGCACTTTCCAGAAAATAGGCATAAAATGTTTTATTGAGGCTAGATATTGAGAATCTGACACCACAGGATTGTTCCCTGGGTCAAACTAAGCCTTTCTATGGTTTTACTTTTTATTTATATCCCGCCATTGCTGACGAGTAAGGGCGGGAGTCGGTGTCACGCTGTGATATCACGTGACTCGATGGATGCGTATGGCACCTACCTTACATTATGGAAAAAGGGCAAAAAAAGGAAGCAGAAGAGGGAGTAAAAAGGGAGTAAAAAGGGCGCGAAAAAGGGCAACTGTGAATGACACTAATGTGTAGGCGGTTGCGTCGGGTGCGTCTCTCTCTCTGACTCATCACTACCGCTTCGTTCCTTCTTTTCCTTGGCGTCGTCCCTTCGCGATCTCGTGTTTCCTTCCTCCTTCCGTTGTCCATTTACTTCCCTTGCCCTCCCTTGCCCTGCTTCCTGCCGTCTTTCCTTCCTCTATCCCTCCGGCCGTCCCACCCCGTCCACTCGTCCTCCATGTACAATGGAATGCATGGAGTGAATAATTTTGTCCCGCCGTGGAGATGATGGACAAAAGAAACCACTTTATGTATTTAAAATTCTGCTGTCCAGATTGGAAAGGCCTTGGAAGTCTAATCTGTAGTTCGAGTCCGACGCCCGCTGACATCTTGGAAGGATCTGCTGTGGTCCATTGCTATTCGGTCACTTCACAAGTGCATACAATAACAAGCCACGATGGCTATATTTGACGTAGAAGCTTAACTAACGATAGGACGAAGTAACACGGATTCGTGGTGACAGAATGGCAAGCAAACTCGAACCGACAGAAGGTGGGTAACGACGACATGTAAATCAGGAATCCCTCCGCCTGAAGCCAAAAAAGGAAATTCGTGAGGCTGCACCGCCACCGACTTCGAAGCAGGAGTGCGGCATGGGACGACTCTGGGGGAAAGAGGACTACGGGAGTAGCAGGGGGGATTAGCAATAGAGCAGAACCCTCGAGTAGAAGGCGGTCCGATCCGAGGGTGACGGATACCAGCCAAAGGCACACAATACACAATGGCAGGCGAGTCTTTCTTGAAGGTCGGTACGTCCACGCCAAGTCCCGAGAGGACGAGAGGCCGGGAGAGGGCGGGGTAACACAGGGGGCAAAGGTTGGGGCACTTGCCATAATGGCAACCGTGCGGCATCCGACACGCACTTGCTGTGGCATCCGTGGGGCATGTGCTCAGCATGTGTCATGTCATTGTCAACTCCGGATCAATCTCGATCGCAGGGAGCTCAAAGATAGCTTTTGCTGCTTTTTTTTCCTAGGACAAAAAAACTGAGATCATACTACTAGGACATTCTTGAATGTGCTATAGTGCAACACGAGCTTCAACAGGAGCTTTGTCGGAATGCCCAAAAAGAAAACTGCAGCGAGGGTCGAACCCAGGTCCAATGCAAAAGGAAGCAACCATAAGAAGACTCTCATTAACCACTACAGCAAGAGACCAATAGGTAGGATGGGTCACAGGGTCTATAATACAGGGTTCGGTGTGCACAAATCCCACACTTTGACAAGTGGGTGGGAAATTAGCTGCCACATGCCTGACGCATGCCCCAGCAAGTGCGTGTCGGATGCTGCACGGTTGCCATTATGATAAGTGCCCCAACCTTTGCCCCCTGTGTAAGTGGGACCGGGCGACTCGCTGCGATGAATAGTCGCGTGGGTGTGGAGTTGGCGCGATGTAGGTAGAAATCGAATTGACGAGCGCGCTGGGTCTTGGGGAAAGCACTGGCGCACAGACCCGTGAGGGTCACCCGCAGACATGGGCGCAACTCCATATAGGTGGGTGTAAGAGACTTGGCCCTATATCGGCGTAAGGAATGCGTGCAGTGTGGAAGACGGCCGTGTCTGCGCCACGACGACAGGGCACTCGGCGTCCTAGAATGAGAATCCATCGCAAGAGCATCCTCTGCGTCTGGGGAATTCGCATCCGTCCGATGCGCGTGAAAGCGAGTGTAGAGGGGCGGATTCCAATCGATATGCTGCAAGCACGCACGGCCAGAACCGCCCAGGCGCCGAAAGTACGACAAGCAGCGAGCGAGGGGAAGGAGGAAAGCCGGACAGCTGCTCGTCAATGCGCGCGGGGTTGGAAGTAGATCAGCCCGCGTGTCGAGTGGGGCGTAGCCCGGCACTATATGCGTGCGGATGCAGGCGACGTGGCGAGAGGGACGCCCTGAGACAGACACGAACGGATAGGCCTACAACAAGACGTGAGTGGAGGGTCTCGGAGGCTAGGAGGGAATACACACGAGGGAGGACATTGCAGCCGCGCGCGGCGAATATGTGAATACGCCACCGTGCACTATGTCCATCAGAGTGCGGTCTTGAGTGCGGTACTCTATGGCTCCGCAGCCGCCTGGGGCGCAGAGCAGCATTCCCCGGCCTTGAAAGCGCCGCCGTTTGGTCGGCGCCTCAGCGACACAATCTATAAGCTACGACCCTCCAGTGCCGCGCACGAGGGAGGTGTCGACCGGTGCGGGCAGGCGTGCTGTATAACTAAAGTCCAGAAGCAGGCTCGTGAGCGCGCGGCGTCGCAAGAAACTTGAAGAAGGGCATTATATACCTTGGCCGTATTCGTCCTGGGTGGCGAGGGTGACGCACGTGTATTAACGCAGGTACGTCTATGAAGCGCGGCGTCAGTACCCGACGTACAAAAAAGGAGAGAGAGCATCACCTCAACACGTATCTACCCATCGGGGACAGCGAGACGCGCCGCCGGTGGAGACGAGTTACTAGGCGCACGCGGCGATCGTGCACTCCCTACGCCACGGAACCGGGGGGATGCGGGGCATGGCCCGTCGCAGGACGTGCAAACTGGCACCGAGCTGGAGGAAGAACTGTGTGAGCGGGAGAAGGCGGGAGGGAGAATAACCGACCTGGGCGCGTAGCGGGGAAGAGGCGAGTTGAGGGGAGGGCATGAAGCGGACTGAAGCCAACGGATGAGGACATGTGCGAATGTGGAGGAGTGTCGTTTCAAGACCATCCATCAAGCGTACACTCGGGCCGTCGGACACGAGGCGGTGGGCGCAAGAGAGGCGGACGTGGCCACCCGATGTTGTGCCAGGAGGGTGGTCGAACGAGGACTGGGTTGGCACAGATGGGGTTCCGTGCAGAATCTCCTCGCATCGTCGCGACATCGCCTAGCGCGAAGGGCGACCGTCGAGCACAGGAAATCTATCAAGTCCAACGTCAGCACTGGATGTAGGGAAGTATTGAAATGCAAGCACCTTTGCAGCGCCAACAGAGTGAAGGGCGCGTCAGGCGGTGATATGCCGCAGTCCTTCATGGGGACAAGAACGGAGGGTGGGCTGGCACCCCGAACTGGAAAGAATGGAAGATAACCAGCTCTCTATTGTCTGCGCCGCAGATTGCGACCCACGACAGAGATGACACCCAGGTGCATAAGCAGCTCGACTCTCGAAAAAAGCATATATTTAGGGCGAGTAGCCAAAGTCGGTACGACGGGAGGCCTATGCACGATGGTCTCGTGAGAGTCACGTTTTATGATACGAAAGCGCCTTGAGCTGTGACCGGCGCACTCGGTCGCGGGGGATGGGGGCAATAGCATGAGAAATCCAGTTCAGGGTGCCTGGTTTTGATGGACGAGACAAACGACCGCACGCAATTCAGCGTTGGAAAGGGACCAAGTCAAGTCTGAAGTTTCTGTCAGCTAATCTGTTGAGCGCCCGAAAATTGACACGTACTTTAAAACGCCATTGGTGAAGGAACTTCCTGTACAAAAGTGGAAAATCTGGTAATGAGCCGGAAAAAGGAGCTAAGAAAGGATTGTAGGGTCAGCGATGAAAGAGGGACGTGATTTCAAGCGGAATACCTCAATTCAAGCCCCACATGTGCGCTATTTTTGTGGTATCCGCCCTGTTTCTGCCCAGAAACTTTCAATGACAATCGCGCATGAAATGGCGTAGTCCAGCGGTCGTGGCGGCTACGACGGGGGTACAGTGTTGGGGGGCAGATGACCGGTCCATGTGAAATCGTAGCAGAGGTAGAGCTTTGCGTGGAACCAGGACAATCTTTCAAGTTGTTGAGGACGGTGGTCAAAAAGAGCAGTGATTGTACGTGTTTGTGTCAGACGACTTTGGCTTCCACTGCATAGCTTTTTTCCTCTTCTGGACCTTGTCTCCCATTCCCTCCGACTCACCAGCTCTGAAGTTCTCTTCTCGTTTGGGCTCTTATTTCCCCGTGGTTGACCCTTCAATTTTTCCAATCGCTTTCACCTCATCCAACTGCTTAGCATGGCCACTCGCATGGAGGCTCCAGGCTCCGGAATGCGACCAACAATAGCGCTCTCAAATTCGTCTGCTTTCCGTTGAAGGCCATAATATGAGGGAATATTCACGCAACTATGTGCCAGGGAAATAATCCACCCCATCGGTGATCCTCCGCTGGGCTCAGGAATTGATTGCTAAGTGTTTTACGCTACCCGACGATTTTCGTTTCGCACTGCGCCGTGTCCATACGAGCACGCCTGCGAGAAATATCGGGCGAGGAAAGGGTGGCGTAGTTTCCAGCACAATCGTACTCTGGGCTGGACAACGGAGATTCAATGCGTCTGTCTACTGTCAGTTGGTAGCGAAGTATCGCCGAGATGCCCTGTATAGCAGTGTCTGCAGAGTGGGGGCTTGAGTCAGCCAAACGACATCACAAACTCCACTCGCTCCCTTCCAGTCCCATGCCCCTCATATCCCGCCCGCGTCTCCCTCTACCTCTCCGCCTCGCCTCGCTCATACTCGCACAAGAGCACCCAATTTCTGGTCCGGCAGCAACCCATGGCCCCAGAGCTGCTAGACACAGGGGGCATGACCCACCACTTAAAATCTATAAGCCGCAGCCGCTTATAAGCGGTGGGTAACTCGCGGGCTGCTCGCTTATTGATGGCTCGGAGAATTTGCCTCATGTTTCCCTCATGCATATTTGTAATACCAATTGATGTCGAGTGGGTTCAAACCTGGGTAGTAGCATTCCTTTTAAAACATCACACTTTATTTAGTGACAGACTAAAAAATACAAAAGGAATCTTAACTACACATCCAAAAAATTACTGAACTCTCTGTATACATATTCTCTACATTGGCTTTATATTTTTGCAACTTTCACAACCTTGTGTGCTTTCCTAGCAACTTGTTGTACTGATGCCCAGGGCAACTTGTCAGACAGGGCACTTGGTTCTTCCCCAGAGAAAAAATTCAGTGGGGATGGCATATGCCATCAGGTGGGTCACACTTATGCTTTTCTGTCCATGTTTTTGGGAGCAAAATTCAAGTGCACGTAACAACACACCCGAAAGAAACTGAACAACGGAGACAGAAATATGTCTATAGAGTTCAGTAGTTTTTTGGGTGTGTAGTCAAGATTTTCTTTTGTATTTTTTAGTCTGTCATTAAATAAAGTGTGATATTTTAAAAGGAATGCCACAACCCAGGTTTGAACCCACTCTACATCAATTTGTATTACAAATGTGCATGAGGGAAACATGAGGCAAATTCTCCGAGCCATCAATAAGCGAGCAGCCCGCGAGTTACCCACCGCTTATAAGCGGCTGTGGCTTATAGATTTTAAGCGGTGGGTCATGCCCCCTGTGAGATTGACCTTCATGCAGAGGCGAAGCCGTTCTTGACGCTGTCGTAGGACCGCCAGCCAGCGGAATTCCTCAAGAAGAACCGAGGAGCGCACTTTCGGCGACAACGCTGGAAGTGTACTCCACGTATTTCCTGTGAGTTACGCTGCATTGCTTGAGTGCGCTCCGAGAGAGGGATGATATACCTGCCGCAGCTGGAACTCATCGACCAAGTTCGCCATTGTCGCGGAATTGACAGCGGCCTGCGTCGGAGGGTGAGGCGCGGGCCATCGTAGATTCGCCCGTGTTACGGGATATCAAGGAAATGATGGGTTTAGCAGAGGGCCTACTACGGAGGTACTCTTTTAAACCCCCGCGGCACGAGTGTACTGCTCCCGCCATCTTGGAGTTTCAACCCCGGGATCGAATGATGTCTCTCTTGCGACAAGTCTTACTTTCTCACAGGGATAATCCACTCGTCTCTTTTGAATCATCCCGAAGTCGTCTTGGCTGTCACATACACATTGTCCCAGCTCGCTCGATCGCTAGATGGCGCGCGGGCCATTTTCGGCGACCCTGTGCTGCGCCATGTCTCCCATACTCGGTTCCCCAAGCACGACAACGGAGGTCCGGAGTTGATCCTGCAAACTCGCAGGGAGACCGGCATGCGAGCCGTACTGATGATAAACCCTTCCGTCTGCGTCCGCCTCGTGAGCGTCTTATGGTGGGTGGCTCCACCATTCTGTATACGCTGGTATTTTTATTTCCGTCTGGGCCGGTCGAGGTTGCAGCGTTTCCAGATGTAAATATACGACATGCACTCCAGGAACCGGGCGACTCGCCGGATGCCAAGACTCGCGCTCGAACACGCCCATTGTTCATTAGCTTTGAGCGGTACCAGGGCGGAGATTTCCGGGCCCTTCTTTATCCTGACTTATATGGTCAGCGGGTGCGTTGGGCCCGTGTGTCTTCCGAATAATGCTGTAATTCAGTTTCGGGCGCTCCTTGTTGCGAATACTACGGCGCAAATGTCAGTCTCCCTACGACACACTCTAGTCTAGTCCGGGTAATGTCAACGCTATGACTCCGCCACTGTTATCAATCCCTTCCTCCAACTCTCACCGGCATGCTCCCGGCCTCTCTCTGTCCAGGAGATGCGGTACCATGTTATTGATCGCCTGCAGCAATCGAAGGCTAATCCCTTGGATCCGTATCATATCTGTGGGTCCATACTCCCGTCATTGTTAGAAGTGCTCAGTACGTGTGCATCGCCTGCTTAGGCTGCTTTCAAAAGTCGACTGATTGTAGGTGATCATATTGAATCCGGCTCTCTGTCACCAAGTATCTTCCGTGTGATGGTATCGGGCGCTCGCTCAACCCGATGCCTATAACCCTCCCCCCGAAACCGCCGTCCACTCGAACCGGGTCAATTTGTGGGGCCCACCCACCGCCACCACGAAAGTCGTCCAGGAATTCCAGAATACAATTGTAACGGTCAGAATGCCGATATTCCGCCTCTTGCATGCGATGATATTGGACGCTCACTCAACCAAATGCATATAACTCTCCCCCGGAAAACGCCATCCACTCGATGCGGGTCAATTTGTGGGGCCGATATCCCACAGTCGTCCATGAATTCCACAATACAATTGTTGCAGTCAGAATGTTGATACTCCGCCAGTGGAGTTGGACCCAGACAGAAACCCTTTGCCGTTGTTCTTTGGTTCCAAACTTGAAAGGGCATGGGATAGGGCCCGGAGGATTTTATCCCAGACCCAGGAACGAGGGGTGCGATTAGTGTATTACATCTTACTTTCATTTCCGTTTGCAATGGAACTAAAACCGTACCCGGGATCAAGCGTTGTGGATGTGGTGGTGTATGTTGTATATTAATTAATTGCGTTCCTGGTCAACTTGGGGCCAAGTTCACTATCTAGGTCCGGTACTCCGTGATGCCACCACCCCCACCTAATGGAAGCACTTCGGCGGCTTTGGATGCTCGGGTCGCCCAAACCAACACTTCTTTCCTCGTGGAACCAGTTTCATAGAACCGTAGGCATGTGTGCGCAAGATGGACCGGTTCCGGCATATTCCAGATGAACCTTCGAGTTGCGGGTGAAACTGACTTGAGTATCACAAACTTCTTTCGCATGCAATGGCCCTCTCAATTCGAATTAGACGATCGACCAGAATGCGAAACTATCAACCCCACGTCAGGGCGGACCCACATGATTCGAAAGAAATGGTGAGAACGAAAACCTGTTTGGGTCTGTGGTTCGGATATCAGTGCAACTTGGGGCGTCGAGTTGGAATAGGTGCAATGCCAACGAGGCGACGCGGATGAGAAGGAAAAAAAGTTTATTTGATCTCGCAATGAAGCAAACAAACCTCATGTATGCGGAAGAGCGCCCCTGCCTTACGAAAGCAATGTACGGACAGGAAGATTAGACCGGAAGGGGAATCACAACCGGGGATCATGACACCCAACCCTATTCTACGGGACTTATATATCCTAGATGGGGAATTCTCTGGCATCACGGAGTTTGCCCCGATGAAGGGGGAAGCCCCCAGATACTACCTTTTCGACCTGTCCGCCTATTGTTTTTGCTCCGGTTCACTCTAGACTCGCCACCAATTTTCGTAAACATTCATTGCCCACTTCCACGACATTCGAAGGCTGTCATAACTGCCTCAGGTGCCGACTTACGCACCCGCAGCTAAACTTGGTTCAAATATCTTCTTCTGAGGCGCTGATTTATTCTATCGCCGGCGAGACCAAATGATAACGACCGGGCTGTCAGAACGGAGATCTAAATTACACCGGCTACGTATAGTACGTACCACAAGATCTTGCGGAGATGCGTTATTGGCCTTGTGCATGCGCATACGAACCTACACGGGCCAAATGTAGGCACAAGAATCTCCCGAATGTGAAAATACGTTCGCTGAAAGTAATAATACTGGGACATGCTGAGAATCTGTCAACTGAGATCTGGCCTGATCGGCACATGGAATTAAAGGTGATCCCAACACAATGGCGTGAATTGCATCAGCTGAATATATATGTAGATGACTCGACAACAATAATTCAGGAAAGATCCAAGAGCGCAGATGTAAATCGTGAAGGCCATGCCATGTAATCTGCGATGGTGTGGTTTTGGCGATTTTCACTCTGCCCGGTTCACGGTCGGAGAGAACGAGGAATTGATTTAATACTCGCCATGTAGAATTCACAAGTCGGGCAGCAACACCCCAGCACGGATTTTATGTCATGAGAGCCCTTTGGGCTTTAGCAGATATAACGCAGCGGGATTCCTAAATACCCGAACGGGGTTAGCGAGACAGATTGACTATACTCGGACAATCATGTGGATACGCGGGGGGAAGAGCCCTTAAATCGCATTAACTTCCGTAGTTGTGCATTGATACTCCTTTGTTGTGTTGCCCTTCCATTTCCACTGCCAGAATATAACTCTCCAGCTCAATAAATACTTAAAAACTGCTTATGGCGCCTCCGATTTCTACTCCCTCGCCGAACGGAATTGCGGATATCGTAGCACTTGCAAATTTGATTTCGACTGCAGTGGCGGAGCTCGTGGACGAATACCCTGGACACTTCACGCCGCCTCTATCTTCTACCCTACCCGGTCCTTTTGACAAGTTGGACAACACGCCGCCCAAGGTCGCAAAGATCATTCGAACAATCGAAGCTGCTTGTGCTCAGCTGAGCTGCACTGTCGGCAGCCCCGGACATGTCATGCTAAATGTGCGTAAAGCTCGAGAATTATGCAGTTACCCATCTGATGCCATTGTGAAATTGTCCCAGAAATGTTACGGGGTACGCACACGTGTTACACATCTACATGAGTACTAAGACCCTGCCAGGCGAATGAACCGGCGTGTCTGTTTGTCGCCGCCGACGCCAAAATCGCTGACCATCTTCTCGATCAACCGGGAGGAGTTCACGTCGATGACCTCGCCCGTAAAACAGGCTACGATGGCGATAAACTGAGTCGCGTCTTACGGCTTCTTGCGACAAGGCACTGTTTCACGGAAGGTTCAGTCACATCCCACCTTCAAATTTAATCTCTCATTCACGATGCAGTTAAACCGAATGTGTTTGCCAACAACCGTCTTAGTGTGCGACTCGTCTCCACCGATCCCATTGCCAGTTTCATAGGACATGTGTAAAAGACTCTTCTTTTTTTTGCAACGTTACAACGGTTTGAAAAATCTACAGCGCTGATGAGGGGATCAAGGCCACTTCGTTGTTGAATGAGAACTTGAAAGATCCTGAGACAACATCCTCCGTCAGTCCAAACGGCAGCGCCTTCAAGCGTGCACACGGTCTCAGCCTGTTCGATTTTTATTTAACCGTAAGTCCTCGCATTTTTTATTTCCGCTGCCGCTGATGCACGATGCAGCCCGAGCACCAGAAACATAGCGCTGTATGTCACTTGAACCAAGGTCGCATGCTATCAACTCATGTAAGAATCCACAGCGCTTCGGGCGGGCAATGCTCGCATGGGCGGAAGCAACCGGAAATGCAACGTTGACAAGAGGTTCAGAGTTTCTCCTATCTTTATATTGCAGAGATAATGATGAGGGCCATAGATTATCCATGGGGGTCCCTTCCAGCCGGGACTTCTATCTGCGATTTCGGAGGTGGCAACGGACATATCGCTGCCAGGCTCTTGAAGGCCTTCCCACACCTCAAATTCGTGCTGCAAGATCTTCCTTCCGTCGTCGAACAAGGGAAGGAGGTGGGGTGACGTGGGTTGAAACTGTGCATCTGACTCAACACATCCCGCAGTACCTTTCAAAGGAGATTTCTGACTCCGTGCTGAAGACCCAGGTCCAATTTGTGCCTCTCGACTTTTTCAAAGACAGTCCAGTGCAAGATTGTGATATCTACTACGTATGAATTCTTGCTACCCAGGCCAGATATTTGTCTCATCCTAATATATACAGGTGCGCCATGTCATGTGAGTGCACCTACGGCGCGGATGAAGCGAAATATCCTGAATAATGCAGGCACGACTGGCCCACCCCAGCGTGCCTTCAAATTCTACAGAGCATCCGGACAGCGGTAAAGCCCTCGAGCCGACTGCTCATCCGTCAGTGTATTTTAACTCCTTTGAACATCGTATTCAAAGTCACCCAGATGACTTGGTCCTGCAGAACTCCGTGCGCGGTGGCGCATACGAAGATGTCTTCGACAAGGTAAGGTGGCCGCGGATTTTAAATCGTGCACCTGATGTAGCATGTTTGACCTAGGCACCTGAACCCCTCCTGCCAAATTACGGAGTAGCCAATGTCCGGCCGTACAACCAGGACCTAGCGATGATGGCGTTTCTCAACAGCAAGGAGCGCACGTTGCAGGAATTCATCGATTTAGGGTAAGCACTATTTTGGTTTTGACCTATGCAAGATTTGAATTCGGTTGCAGTGTTCGCAGTGGTTTCCGATTTGTAAAACTCTGGCCGCAAGGAGAGTTGGGCTTGCTGGAGTTCGAAGTGGTTGCCTCTTCCGTTTGAAATAGATTGTAATTGTATAAATGTTTGTGCTAGTAAAGACTCGGTTTTCAAAGATTTCTCCCATACCGATCAAGCCACTACATGGAATTGGACCTGCGGGGAGTTCGAATTGACATCAATATTATCATATAACTAACCAGCCTTCCAAGAAACTCTTCATTAGCATGGAACTGGAGCAAAACTGAAGAGCAGCAAAGCTCGATTCCCGCCGCAACCCTTATTGTTGGGAACACTTCCAAAAAAAGTCAGTCAGACAGACACGCGATCACGTGGTCGTTCCGCAGTTGAACAATTCGCACGTACGCCGGGGGGGGACTAACGTCTACGCGGTGTACACCGCCAATCGAACATTTTGTTCCCATCAACATTTCTAAAATCTGCCTCCGAACATTCAAAAATTGTCAACTGAATGTTTCAAAAACATATGAGACAAAACATCTGGCCAACGCTTTGACAATATTGTAAGAATGTTGAGATAAGGTCCCATACATTCTCCCGAATATTTAAAGACTATTTTGGGCCCTGGGATTTAATACTATCACTGTATCACAGTTGGAGTGCGTGCTTTAACGGGCTCACAAACTGGGAGCTTGCAACATGGATATCGTTGCCTGATCATTACACTTCACACTTCACACACTGCAGTCTGCAGCCCGTCAGTGCGACCAAGCTGCGGTGTCGCTCTGTCAGCCACATTTGAGGCGCACTAGTAAAAATTAACGAGGGAACTAATGAAGGACATCTCCAATTTATAGGAGGAAAGGCCAAGGAAGAAATTCTGAAGAAGAGTCCAAAATTCCAAATTGATCATGCTTGGGCCTTTGGCTCCGTGCGCATCAGAACAAACAAGAAAAATGTTGGCACGCCCACAACATTTCTTCCTTTCCTCCCACCACTTTTCTACCTCTCCTTGTTCTCTAGATCTGTCGTCGCATGTTTCACCATCACTGCTCCCACAACCGCTGCCATCAAAGCACAACCACTGGACCCCAACTGTCTGCACCAACTCGCCATCTGCTGCCGTCTCGTGGCGCTGCAGGCGCTGGCTGTGGGAACGGAACTTCTGCCGTGCGCCCGGCGCCGCCCCTGCCGCTACAAGACCCCGCCCTGTCCACTCGACGCCACCTTATGGGCAGGCACCCAGTTCTTGACTGGGGTGGTCCCGTAGTGGTTCCGCGATTGACGCCAACTACACGGGCAGTCCATTGTCTGTTCCTTCTTCAATCCAAGCCCAATGTAGTTGGGTACCTGCAAAATTATCAAATTTCTCAAGAGTTCTTGACCCACTTGACAGTTGTCTCAGCCAATGTCTCGTCCCGTCAAGATCTCAATTCCTTCTCGCTCTCAACTCATAAATTCCTTACCTCAGGCTAATCTCCTATCAAAATTTCAAAACTCAAGGCCCACCACCTCGATTGCAAACACATTCAAGCATCAAGTCCCGTTCATTCAAGACCGTCGACAGTATCGAAAACCATGAATTTCCAAAATCTAATGTCGCGCAAGACTTCGAATTCCCTGGCGCCACGGCTGCAAGATGGTCGTGGTTTCCGCTGGTCCTACCTTCCCGCCTTCCCTCCAACACGTGGATGGGTTTCTCGGGCGGCCTTTGTTTTTTATTCTGTAATATGTATACCGTGAATGCATCGTTTTGAAGTATGAATTTAAGATCCGGTGAAAATATTATTATTACTGGTAAAAGATGATCCAAACCTTAGTGAAACCTTGAGGAAATGTTGGTCCAAATATCTCCGAAATGCGACGTCGCGGAAGCCTTGAAGGATTTGACGATTTTTATTTGAGTGATGTTTCGGCAACATCTGGCCAATGTGGTGACGGGTATTTACAAACATTTCGGCTTAAACATCCCTTAAACCTTCCTCCCGAACGGCGGTGTAATACCACACGGCTGTCTGGATTTCGTCGAAGACTCGAACACTGATTGCTTACAGTAAATAAATGAATAAATAATGACATGATCGAGCTGGTCCAGATGCAAGGAACATGTTGACTATCTACATGCTCCCAGCCCATTCGCATTAGGGAAGGTTATGTTCAGTAAGCCGTCATCATAATTGTGTTCCCGCCGAGAGATTCCTCATCCCGGGCGCCGGTCTGCATTATTTCGCGGGTGAGTGCGATACAATCAGTGTAGCTTTCGACGTACCTTTGTCCCAAAGTCGAAGGTATTCTGGATCTTCAGAGTCAGAAGGAGACATTGGATACAGAATCACACGATATTACCAGGCCTACTTTCGGGTTTGGGGTATATACGGGGGCGGACATTGTCGATGCGCCGGTTGACATGCCATTTGCTGCGTCATTGAGGGTCCGGTTATATTGCACGCGCGCATTGAGGGCCGACATCAAGCAGTTGGAATATAGCTTGCTGAGCGGCAAATTTACCATGAAGTTAAACGTGGCATTCTAACGGGCAAGCAAGTCAGCGTGATGAATCTGGCAGACCAAAGAGCGGGAAAAAAAGGCACACCTTGATTGTAAGGAAGAACACGACATCCAAGACATTGAATAAGGCTGTCAGCACACCAGTTTGTATGGTCACTTGGAAGGTGATAAGTAACAATCCTGGAAATGATTCGAAGGGGTCTATACTTCGGATGATTCGATCCACTATTGTGTCTGTGACTGCCATCCCCGTCTTTTTCCCCTTCTAGAATGATCCATAAGCGAATGTAACCGCGGAAGATCAGTCTGAAACCGACCAAGGCAAGGGCCAAGCAAAATGCAATTACGAGGTCGGTAGCCGCAGAAAAGAAAAGCCAAACTTCGGCGGCTCGGTGCGCGCTTGGGATATTGCTCCACCGGCCTGCCCGGATGAGGTGGTACTAAGGTGCAACTCCGAATTGATCGAAATGACTGGGCGAGAATAGGAATGTATTCACCACTGCCCACATGCCGACGCCTATGATGGAGGGTGAGCGCATAATGACTTTGAAGTGAGACCTATCTCACCCAATGTAGTTAATGCCAACGCGATAATGAACCCACAAAGGATCTTCGATTTAGTGAAAGTGTGGATACGCCAGATAAAAAAGAGTTGGCAGGGAAAGGCAACCAGGATCTGGAACCGTCAGGACGAATGGTCGCGGGAGATGGAGAAGTTCTTACAACACAGATAGGCACTGCACATCACGGAATTCACATGAACACGTAGCATAGACGGGCTGAGATCGTACCAGTCATGAAAACTATTTCGCCATTCGTATCAGTTGCGATCGTTCCCCCGCAATTATCACAGACCAGTGGGCAGCTTATCTGGTATGGCAGCTATAGACCATGATCAGAAAAAACTCATTGAGAACCACGGATTGGGCGCACCATACTCGAGCACAAGGAGTTGAAACATTATTGCTATGTCGAAGGCGGTATTGGCAACTTCCACAAAGAACACTCCGTAAATCTTGTGTTGCATTCAATCTCTGAATGGTTTATTCAATGGAGAAACGCACGAAGATCCGCATGAACGCGGGATCCCTGAGAATTGAATGTGGGTGATTCCCGAAGCAAACAAGAAAGAAGAAAAGACGCAACGCATTGCTTACCTGCGCGCGCTTTGGAAGTAGGTCAACATCTAACAATAATGTTAATTACATTCATGTGCGACTGCAAGCCACTACACGCACCTGCGCCACTAATATCTGCATGGCCATTGGTCAGAGGGGACGAGGTACAAGAACAGAACAGCCTTACGCCGAACAGAATCATGTTGAAAAACACCCCAAGCAGCAATGGTCCGTATCTAGAGGAATATATAAGTTAGTGCGCAGCCACAAATTATTAACACTAACATGAGCTTGACATCGATTATGGTACCGAAAGGCGGCAGCGCCGGTGGGGCGGACATCTTGAGTGCAACGGCAGTATATAGCCGTCTGCCTCATGGTACTTATACGCGCTGACTTCGCTCACACGATCCTCGTGAACCATGGCCTCAATGCCGTTTGCAGAAGACAGATGTGATGCCGGAAGTAACTCCTTGATATATCGATTGCATGCTGTAAACCTGATCGGTGATATAATCGCGGTCTCGTATGGCTGAAGCAGTGGTTGTTTTCAATTGAAAGCATCCGTTGACTAACATCGCCATGTAAAAATGTCTTCGAAGTGCAAATGTCATTGTTTGGCGCCAGTTTTCGCCGTCGGACACTCCGGAAATGAAGCCGGCATAGAGCTATCCAAGGGTTAGTTCGAAATAACAAAAGAAACCGGACAGGAACTGACAGATATAGACCCCGCAAATGAAACAATCGGTTGATGGGTCATCAAAAACCTGTGCACTTCACCGAACATTGTCCACCAGTTCCCATCGAAATCCTGGGAGGATTTATTCATGGTTGGATACTATCCATATGTCGGCTTGCTTAGCGCTGCTGAAGAACGGGTAGCAGTGAGAATTGATTAAGAACCACTGCATTTTGCAATTCCAAGATATTTTGCATTGTGATGTTAATCATGCCACCAGTTGATGCAGAAAATAATGGAGACAAAAAGTCTCACGTCTATCGTCCTATTGGTTGGGTTTGAAACCCCCGAAACCTCTGACACGCGCCACTTTACAATCGGCCAGTCCGCGCGTCGCCGACTGACAGCGCTAGGAGCTAGGCTGCGGTAATTTAATTGGCCGGATTGTGTCGGTCCCCTGGATCCCGGGAGGAGGGGATTTGCAGTGGGAAACCTCTGACACGCGCCATCGTCTTTTTAACTTAAGCGTATGCAGGAATCTCCTGGTTCGGTTTGGCAACAAGACATGTCGAATCCACCGAAGATTGATCACTGATAGCAGGTTACCATTTACGTGGAGATGGGTTGTTGAATGCACGACAAGCAACTCCAGGGAGCATTGAGGCGGGGAGTTGGTGAAGGTGACGCCTCCAGATGGCTGCGAGACCTATGGAATCTGAGTGCAGTGAAACCACTTAACCGAAACAATTTAGTGGAGAGATCCGCAGAAAGTCAACCTTGTATTTGACTCAATTGGAGTCTACGGAACCCCTGCTTTCAGAATCGATTTCGGAGCTCGACTCATCGGAGGTGCCATAGTTGGGCGAGTATGTTTCATCTGTCCGGTGCGAAACGCGGGAAATCCGTCATTGAGAGGCGCCCAGGAGGCGCCAGTAAAGAGTCTCCGTTATCCGAGCAATTCCCCATTCAGGACTAGTTCCGTCCTGACCACTTCGCCATCAGGCTTTTGGGAAGGCGGCTTTGCCCCCCTTGGGCACGACGCTGTTACTAGCATCTCCTTTCGGCCCCCACCTCTCAGGCCCGTCCTCCAGGATTGATCGTTTCCTCGCGTCTTAGCTGAAGAATTACGCAATCGACAGACCCCCGGTCACTACCTTCCGATACCCTCCCTCTCTCCGCCGGCAAACGGAGTACAGTAATTGGAAAATACACCCACTTCCGCGCAGCTATGAAAGGATGCGTCGCTGTGGATGCTGAGAGTTGGTCACGGATGCAACCACAGTATTGCCCTGAGTCGGCACCTGAGGTAATGCTGGAACCTGTGCGGTGGAAACACCCGCCGCGGAAGCGGTCGTGTCCTAGACGCCCATGGTTCATCACGGGGGAGATAAGGGAGAAGTACAGCATGACACAATGGCGCACCAACCACGTTCTGCAATACTACTACTACCGATCCCACCTGCAGGAGAACGAGGCATGCAATTGCATCAGCGGCGCCGACGCTCAACAGATGCATGGTATAGCAGCCTGCTTCGTAACTCTTGGCATTTGATCACTACACGTATAGTTTATTACGGACCGAACACTGACCTTGATGAGTCGGCAAACCGACGTGATTTCGCACGTCGGTTCATGGAAAACTCCTCACCGGAGTGACCCAATGGCCCCGGGCTCACAGTCGCCTGGAGGGAGTGGGCTTGGTTCGCCATGTTGCGGGTGGATCGATTTAAATTGATCCACCTGAACGCCAATCGTCTGTCTGTTCTTTTCTTTTTGCCAGGTACCCTGCACGATTGCAAAGACTGCGTGTGCTCAGCGTTCCCGCCCGCGAAGGCGCTAAAAAGAATGTTAGCTTGGAATGTATACAGAGCGGTCTGCCAGAGTACGAATCACAGTCATCACCGCCACCCCAGCTCTTGAGAACACTGTTTTCATCCTCTGCGAGCGATGGTGAGTCGAAGACGAGCACGCATAGCGCACAGGGCATCGACGTGCAATGCGCTGAAGGCAAAGACCTCGGGGCGGTGATCGCGCAGTGTTGGAGTCGTCGTGCCTAGCCGTAAAACAGAGTAAGCCCCGCGCATGGGCGGGCGCCAAAGTGAAAGTTGGTGATTGCTTTGCAAGGAACTCCTCGCGCCGCTGGGGTCGGGCCCGCGCCTGCCGTCGTGCCCGTCGTCGGAGCCGACTGCGGTGAAGTGGTGCGACGCATCGTAGTCGAGGTTTGAATAGCCATGCCGGCGGGGAAAATGTTGAGGCAAATTTATGAGCTTGGGTTCCATGGACGGAGGGCATTGGGAGAAGACACACCCCACCGTTTCTCGGTCCCAAGTACCTGCCGAACCAGGTGTCGGGGAGCCGCGGCTCGACATGCGCCAGGGATGTCACCGGCCCGTCGTTTTTTATGGCAAACTGGACGCGGAACAGCGGCGCAGCGCTCATCGGCGCAGTCGACTGGCATATCCCGGACGTCGAGATGTTCATCGACGCAGCAACATACGTCATATTCAGTATCGTCTTGTTCTGATGCAGGTTATGTTTCACCACGAGAAAGTTCGCGGACTGGTCGAACAGCGTGGATGGGCTGAGGACGAGGAGAAGGTAATAGGTGGAGTCAGTGGGTGTTGCATGGCAAAAGTTATTTTCGTCCCTACGCCGTAGCGAAGGCACATCCCCAAGAACCCGCGAGAAATTGGCCTGAATCCATACCGGTCTGGATTCTTGGGGTAGAAGGATGAGCAAGGGGTTCCAGTCAACCTTTTTCTAGTCAACCCTTTCGCGTAAAATACCAAAGAAAAGACGCACAGAGGTGAATTTGGGTAGTAGACGTCGCATAATTCCCAGAGGAACGACGTGTGTTTCATAAAAGACTCCACGCACCGGGTATAGTGAACAATGACGAATGGGCCCGCACCTGACTCGTAGATTTTGGAAGAAAAAAAGCCACGAGCAGCATCAATCCATTTCGACTCCTCTTCAAGATTTCAAGTTAAAATCTATAATGCAGCGACAGAAAAACATGTGGCCTGAATTCGTCGAGGATGGGAAGCAAGAGAATCGCGGGGATGGTGGCCAAGAAGAAACGGGTCTCAAGATCGCGCAACTAGAAGAGGACATAAACACGATCACGTGGACACCAAGAAGGCTGCCGGGTGAGTACGCTTGAGACAGATCATGTCCCGCATTCCTGGTATCGCTGGGGAGAGGCTGGGAGCCCAGAAAATTTGACGAATCACGGGCGAGTACCAAATTTTGGCACGCCGGACGTTGTATTCTAAACCCGGCATATCAGAACAAAATTCAGCTCACCCAGCACCAAAGCGGTTTCCCAGATTTTCAGTTCCAGCATCAGTTCATCCCTGAAATTCATTCCGATATTCCAAGTTTCAGATAGAACGTCCGACCTCCCGAAATTTGGGACGCTTGGTGATGGGTACTGGGTCTTTGTTCCCACTTTGTCATTTCTTTGTTTTAGCACACATAGACATGTTTGCCAAGTTTCGGGACACCGGATGTTCCATTTTAAAGTTGGACTATCACTGATCAGAATAGCAATCGGGCCTCAGCCGATTGTGCAACCGAAGCTGATGGAATCAGATCCAGCTTCCGTCCGGCCGAAATTGAATCTGATCCCTCAGCATTCAAATAGAACATCCGGGGTGCCGAAAATTGGCAATCACCAGTGTGAATGTGGTGGCAAGACGAGACGGTGTGTGTGTGCGCGTGATTGGCTGCCATCAATGATGGCATAGTCCGTTCTGATCGCAGTTTGAGCGCGCTGCGTGCTGCTGCGTGTCGTTGAGATACTTAATAATTATGCATCAATGCGCGGGTGCCCAGCCAAAGTGCGACGAGGATGTCAGCTTGCTCTGATTAAGCTGTGCGCAGGATTCAATGGGTTCAACGTAACGCCGCCAGCTTGAAGCGTCATAGTGGCCGTACCGGCGTATCGAGCTCCGCGGTGACAGCGGGTGCTCCCGAGAGCACTTTCTACTGAAACATAGCTGTCCTATGGGCAGCAATGAATGATCAAGACAAGGATCAAGAACAAGTGGGCGTTTGATCAATCAACGAAAATTACAGTTGAGATTTTAATTCGGCGCGAAGAGAACTATTAGAGAAAGATTGTATCGTTCATGCTACTTATCATGACGATACAGAAGAAAATATATATTCTATTCACCCAGCCTATCCAAGTCGCTGACCCCACCCTCTGCCTCGGATTCTTCGCCGCGCAGCAGCCGTCTGAACATGCCTCCCGGTATGTTCAACAGTTCGCTCGGACTGCCATTTTCTACAACATGTCCATTATCTGGAAAATTTGTCAACCTCCGAACCAACAGGGTGAAATGAGAGTCGAGTTACCGAGGACAAGAATCCGATCATAATCGCGGACCGTGGAGATCCGATGAGCAATCTGCGCACACCGCAATCAGAGTCTGCAGACGAGCGCGATTATAAGCTCACCGTGATAATAGTCGCAGATCCGAAGGACGAGCGTAGAGTCTTTTGAATTGCCTGGTCCGTTTCGACGTCAATCGAGGATGTAGCCTGCATGGGCGCATTAATCAGTCACCTCGCGCCTGAGGAAAGCGGGGATCCCTCACCTCATCCAAGCATACCACAGTGCGTTCTACAACGATATAAATCAGATTCAGGGCGAATCAAGGAATTGAGCTTACGTCTTAGTAGCGCACGGGCCAAAGCCAACAGTTGTTTTTGGCCTCGAGAGAAGCGCGAGGAGCCGGTGACGACTTCCTCCAGTTTTGATGGGAGCCGCTCGACAGCATCTTTCATCTGACGGGGAAAATAATTAAATCAGAACGTTTGCACAGATCTCAGGAGAAGACAAAAAACGGACAGATGAGAGATCCAATGCACGCCAAATCTCATCGTCTGAATGTTTCCCCTCGATGTCGAGGTTCGCGCGAACGGAAATCTCCAGCAACACCGGGTCTTGCGGGATCAGAGTCATCCCACTTCGCAGGGTATCTAGTGGGATCCCGGAAATTTCGGTGCCATCAACTGCGTGGCCATTGTCTGTGAATCGACGCGGTCTTGAAATGAGGGTTCAATATACGTACCGAGGATCCGCCCTTTCTCGAGGTTAATCTTCCGAAAGAGCGTCGCCAACAAGGTGCTTTTCCCACTCCCTTCAGACGCGGATTTAAGCGCAAAATCTAAAGAAATTAGAACTAAAACTGGCACTTGCCTGTACGACCAACAACGCCTACTCTCTCGCCTGCGTGTATGTGGAACGACAGATCGTGCACCGCGGGTGGGAGCTCGGGCCGATACCGGGCAGCGACGCCGTCAAACACAATCCCGCCCCGTGCCGGCCAGCGGGATTCCTTCTTTGTTTCACTGCCCTTCTCGAGAGAAGCAGATTCAGCCTCCTCGGGCTCCCAATCTGCCAACTCCTTGATCCTGAGATTCACTCATTCTAGACGCGTTGATGAATAACTTGAAGTAGATGCGACTCACCGCTCGGCGGCAACGATACATATCTCAACGTCCACCCATGTTATGAAGAACCAGTTGAGCCGCTCCGTGAGACTCGTCGCCTGGATGAGCGCGACGGCGAAGAGCCCCGCGCTCGTGGTGTGCCGGAGCGCAACGGCAAAGCAGATCAGCGCTGCGTTGATGAGCGAGACGGACAGTTTGATCTGGCCGACAAGCCAGCGTTGGCCGGCTTTGACGAGGACTGTGCAGCGAGTCAGCCCGTAAACCAAAAGAAAGGGGGGAAAGAGAAGTACGCACAGAATGGCTTCTGGCTCACTTGGATCCGCGTCGAGTTGATGTCGGTGAAATGTTGCTGGCTTTTGAACGCTCGAAGGGTCCGAAGGCCATCCGCGTCAACACTAAATGAAAATAAAATAAATAAGAAAGAAGGACAATTCGCAGGGACGTACGTATCAGTGAGCAGATTGTACAACGGTGTCCTGGAGCCAAGATCGAGCCGGCGGAGTTGCGCGGATGTCTTGGTGAAAAAGTACTGCACCACGGAGAAGGTAACGACGATCCCAAAAATCAACAGTCCAATCCATGGCGTCGTGGTTGTGATAACGATCAACGACCCGAAAAGCGCCAATCCGATTCTGCGTTGCAGGGGCAGTTGATTAATGAGGGTTCCCTGCACTAAGAAATAAACGCGTGCGACGTACTGGGTAGCTGCCATGAGTGCTACGGGCAGGGTTACATCGATTATATACAGATCCTGGACAGATTGATGTGAGTTCGTGTCGGGTTGATTGATGGGCGAGGCAGAAAACGCACCGAGCTGAACCGATTGAGTATCTTGCCGATGCCGGATGCTTCGATCACGGTGAGCGGTGCACTGCAAGAAAAAAGTCAGGGACGCGGTGAGTACGAGGATGCAAAAAAAGGAGGGCTGAAAACGCACCGCAAGACTGAATCAAGCAACGCTGCGTGTACCCCACGCGCGCCGTGCGGCATCGCGACACCAGTGGCATAGTACACGAAGAGCCCCATAGCGAGGACAGCAACAGCCTCAAACGCAATATAGCCGCCGAAGTAGCGCACGAGGAGGCCGTGGTTGTCCTAAATATTAATGGGTTGAGGTAAAATCAGTACCGCCAAAATAAAATGGAATAGAGAAAGAGACGGAAGACGTACGCCAAACGACGACGTCCAATAATTCTGATAGATGTTAATAGCGAGGGGCACGAGGGACGAAGCCATGCAGAGCGCTAGGTACAGCGCCGCCCTCCACCACCCGACTGAGCCAAGATAGAACCCGTACGTGTCCCACCCCACGGTCTCGCGCTTGCCCTCGTCGAGTTGTTGCTCCTCTTCGATCGCGTTGTCCATGGCGGCGGCCTCATCTGTGGCGACGGCGGCTGCTGCAGCGGTGTCGGAAGCCTCGTTCCGCTGTGAAACATATTTGCGCACGAGCTCAGCTGTTGGACCGGCGCGCGCGAGGAGGTCGGTGCCTTGTTCTACGATGCGCCCCTGAGAGAGCATAATAATATAGTCTGCCTTCTCGAGCCGGTGGACTAACACAACGTCAGTTGATTTAAAACCACACCTCGAAGGAAAAAAAAACTCACTCCCATGCGTCGCCAATAACACCGTCTTCCCCCTCAACAACCCGCGCTCCGGATGGAATAAAGCATCCCACACCGCCTCCTCCGTATTGGCGTCCAACGCACTAAACACATCATCCAACACATACCGCTCCGCGCGCGAATACACCGCCCGCGCCAGCGCCACGCGCTGCCGCTGCCCGCCGGACAAATGCCCCGTCGGCGTCCCATCGCCGTCCTTCAGCCCCGCGAGATCACGGTCAAGCGCAAGCGCGCGCAGGACAAGCGCATACCACGCGGGGTCGTACGGCGATACGAACACGATGGCGCTGCGGATGGATTCCGCGCGCAGCCACGCGTCTTGGGCGCAGTATGCCGTGCTCCCGGAGGCGGGGACGTAAAGCGTCCCGGCGGTGAGGGAGACTTCGCCGAGGGCGGCGTGCAGGAGGGTGGACTTACCGCAGCCGACGGAGCCGATGACCATTGTGAGTTGGTCATTGGGGAGGGTCGCGGTGAGGTCGTGGAGGAACGTCGCGCCGCCGTGGCCGAACGAGGCGTTGGAGAAGGTGGTGCTAGAGGCTGTAAGGGTGGCGGGCTTGTCTTCGGCGAGGAGGAACGTCTCGACGCGTTTGACGGAGACCCAGGCTTGGATTATGTACGCGAAGGCCTCGCCAAGCTCTGTAATGGGCATCCCGATGAGGTTGATTATCGCAATCACCGTGAACCTGCGGGGACGCGTTGAGCAACCAACCAAACATATAAGGAATCAAATGAACCCACATTCGCGCTGTGGTAAATGGCGGCGCATTAGGATCCACAATCGTCACGACCGCGTACGTGCCGATGGTCACCAGCGACAGAAACTCGGCGCCCCAGTTGGCGAGCACGAGCATCCGACTCGTCCGCCGCCAAAATGTGTAATAAGAATCGAGCTCACGCTCGCGCGCGGTGTGAATCATCCTGTAGAACGCGTCGGTGTACGCCATCAGCCGCCCGGGAACTATATTGCGCAAGATCGACGCTGTGAGCTTCTGCCTTTCCTCCGTGCGTGCGGTCCACGTCGCCTGCGCGTCCCCAACATCATGGGACAGCAGCGGCGTCGCGCCCATAAGAATCAGGCACCCGATAAGCGTCGCGACGAAGGACGCGCCGATCTGCTGGTAGAGCTGGTAGAACCCGAGCACGGAGAGGACGAGGATGCTGAGGGGCTGGTACATGCTCGTCAGGCGCGCGACGATCTTCTCGGTCTCGACGCTCATCATGTTGCCACTCTTGCCGCTGCCCATGTCTTTGGCGACCTCGACGTGGCACGCGAGCGCTTTGCGGTAGATGGCTTCGATGAGGAAGCCGCGCAGGACGGTTGAGCAACGGTTGGACTCAAGCATGTACCACCCGTCTGCGATGCCGCTCACGGAGTAGATTAATAGGAAGGCAAAGGCGAGGGCCCATCCCTGCTCCACCGGGCGCGGGTTATCGGTTGAGTATGACGAGAGAAAATCGATCGCATTGTGGATAGCGACGGGTTGCGCCATTTGGGCCAAAGAAAAGACAATCGTCGGAATAATCGGAGAGAGCAAGGCAGTGGGAAACGCGAAGAGAAGCGTGCGGAGAAGGGGGTGCTTTTTCGAGCGGAAGCGTTCCCACTGATGGCTGCCTTGCTCCCACGTCCTGAGCGAATCAAAGTCGTCCGAGATCGGGCCCAGCGTTTCGACAGTAAGCCGAGTGCGCGCACCACGTATGATCAGTGGAATCATCCCTGTTGTGCGGTCAGCTCAAATCATTATCTCTGATCGGGACGGTACGAACATCCAAAGACGAGACGCGACATAAAAGTAGCCGTCTCTTCCGGCGCGACGTCTTCCTTGATCAACCGTGCCTTGCCGATGTTCTCCGTGACATTCATACAGCAGCGGACCGCGAAACTGGCACAAAATGCGGCGAAGAAGGGGCTGTGGACGAACCCAGCAAGCGCAAACGTCCGTATGCGCACAACGTCGCAGAGCACGGCGGACAGTAGATACAGCGGGAGGATTATGCTGGATCGACGCGTCTTCCAGTGCTCAAAGTGGGACAAGAGACCAGCGGTTATCGATGCGACAAGGCCCACGGATGCGGCGACACGGACACTGGTGTGTGGACTTGTCCCGAGTGCGGTGGCATCGGCGGCGATCAGGACTAGGGCGTAGAACAGTTTGAGAGCGTAGAATGATCTTTTGATGCTGCTGAGAGCGGAGGGCTTGTTGGCTAGATAGAGGATACGTCCCAGCCCGAGGACGATGAGCAGCGCGGATGGGATAACTGAAAGGATGCTGGATCGATGGAATCAGACAGAGTTAGGGAAGAGGGACGGAGAACACGCACTAGGATTCGAAATGAGTCGTGAAATCGAACCTTCTGCAATCCGAGACCGGTCCAAAGGCATCGTCGTTGCAGACCGCCATCGAAGTGAGAAGCAAAAAGTGCCAATCGATCTAATCAGATATACACCAGCATGTAGTTTCGGAACCGCAGGTAGAGTCATTGCCAACTATCCCCGACAGTAAAAGATGCGGATCAGATAACCTTTTGGAGTTAACTAGCAGTAACCCGTGCTTCGCTACGGTGGGAACAAAATTTGATATTGTTCTCCTCTCCCACTTGAAAAGGTTTGCAACTGCTGCTCCTTGTCAACCCTCGGTTGAATCGTCGCGGCCTAGTGGCCTGTGACAGTTATTCTGATGCTCTTTTAATTCATTGTTGAGCACAGAACACTCCCAAAACATTCCAGGAATTATTCAAAGGATGGGTAATTACGGTATTTGACTGTTGTCTCTTCATGCCTGTACTGCCAGTTAATTGTTTTGCCATGCTGTGTTCATAGAAATAATCTGTAGGGACAGTTGACCTGAATTCAAGTTTTTTAATGTAAAAATGTCATATCCCTTTTTCTGGTGACTCCCACCAAAATTCCGTGTGGTAAGATAGCATATCCGGACTTATATTTAGACCTAATACCGACTGGTCAAGACATGATCCTTAGAACTTGTGCGGTCTGTCAAAACCCAGCTATTGTTATTTCATTCATGCATGCTCCCCAGCCTTAATCTCACAGATGAGGGTTCGAGGTTATTTCCAATTGTTCAGACTGCTAGAGTATTCAAAATGTGTTCATGTATAAAGTTTTTGGAAGAAACAGCGCTTTGACCAAGTTTTCAACATCTCAACAATTCAAAAATAGCAATCTAACAGTTGAATGGAGATTTTAACATCTCGACGGTTTTCAGTGGAGCGTTTGGAGTAAGTGACATCATTTGGTAGCTCTTGGAGCTCGGGTTACCTCGGATCAAGTTTGACTCGAGTCAAAGGTGTTCGATTGTAATATAGATGCACTGACTGCTTCTTGACTGTGCCGCAGCGCTCTGTTTTAATGCTGGTCTGTAAACGTTCATGATCATGAACAGGTGATTGTAAAGCGGTTTTTCTGGGCAATTTTAAATTCAGTCCGGGTTGCTTGAAAGAATTGACTTGAAAATAATGGTCTTCCGCGGGAATTTTAGGCACTGGCAATTTTAATCACGAAATCCTCTCAAGATGGAGCTGAAGGCGATTCTTCTGGTATGAGCTCCCAGGACAGTGGGTGGCGAGTTGAACACAGGGCAAGAAAAATCTATTTCCCAGTGAGAAGCACGAGCACCCTTGAAAGTCGTGATTTTGCAACTTTCTAACAAATGCCAACCGTGTGAACCCCGAACTCCGAAAAGCACGTAAGATCTTCAACTCCGAACCCGTACGCAGCGCGAGCTGCTGCGTATCAACAGTCTAGACGTTGTACAGAATACAGCCGGCACACTTGAACCGGAAATCAGAGTACTGTATTGCAGTTAGATAAACAACGCTCCGGATCCGGGAATGTATTCATATAATGCTGGGATGCAGCGGTGCAAAGGAAGATATAGTTGAATCTAATTTGGGTCTGGACTTGGCCAGCATCAATATTATCACACGTATGTGATGATGGTGTTGGCGTGCTCGGCCTGAAACTCGAACGAAACCCGAATCGCCCCGTTCACAGTGATCGGGAAAAAGTCAAGAATCACAGTCCTTTCATCATCGTCGTATCCTCTGTAATTGCATAGAGTTGTATAGTATCTTGTTTGTAGAGGAGTTTACGTTAACGCGCGGAATCGAGACAGAATAGACAAGGTGATAACAATTAAATCAACGAAGCATATGGAATGCGGGAAAACAACCCACCGAAGGGAAATACTGTACTATTTCGACCGTAGATTCAGCGGGTGTGACCTGTGTGACCCATTAGATTCACCTGTTGTTAAATGCAACCTGGGTGAGACCTGTGACCGTAATTTTTATCATTCAATTTGATTCAATCTGACAGCGGGGAAGGCGTATTTTGCCCATCCAGCTTCTCAAATGCACTTGTTTACCTGGTACTCATTAGACTTCGCACCAAAATCGGTGTAGGAGAGCTGAAAAACTGGGAGCCGTTGTGACCTGCGACCTGAATTTACGGTACAGCAGGCTCCTTATCTTAGAAAGCCTGAGCTTGAAAATCCAAGCTAATGGCCATGGCTTATAAAGCCGGACGCCCGAGGAGGCAAACGAAGATTTAGCCCTGTCCGGATTCTCCCGTTTCTGAAGTTGGAATGCCGTACACCGTGTACGGCATTCCAACTTGTGACACGCCGCGTGCCGGTCCGATGGGATTCATCGTAACAACCCTCTTAGGCCCCTTCCTAGGCGAGCAGGTATGGCGGAGGGCTCTGATGCGCTGTGTCGCGGGCGAACGGCGGGGCAGCAGGAGCGCCGGCATGTACCGTGGGTACGATCAATATAGCCCGTTTGGGAACATGACTAAAATATGACTACCATTCGCGCGGCGGATGGACCTTCTTAAGCCCCCTTTACTCATACAGAGAAGGGGGCCTAAGAGGGTGTTACGGCATATCGGCGGTGCTCGCTGAGGTGGGATTCATACTTGAACGGGCTGTCCCCGCGCTCCTAACCCCGATTGGATCCCCTTTGAACGACTATGTCCATTCGCAATGACCGCGTCCGCGCCATCGGCTTCCTGAAAGCGCGCACAAATCTCGCACCAGACCAGCTGCAGAGACAAGCATTCGACATGATTGAGGCCGTGAAGGCGCTCCCTATCATGCAGAAGAATCTACTCAAATATGAGGTGGTGAGTTGCCGAATACATCAAGGCTCCCTGCTCCTCTAATTGCTATGCGCGCAGTCCTTCAGAGCCGACGGTGGCTCCGAAAGTTGGTCAATGCGCTCGGACTGCGCGAGACCGACTTTAATGTCATGGTCATGGCGGAGGCGGAATCGCATGAAATTATGCACGAGGTGCGTTTACCGAATCCAATAAACTCACGCCTCGCGGAGGCTGATCATAATTAATTATTTTGGGTCCTTTCAGACACTCACAGATCCCGAGTACCTCAAGATCCTCGAAGGCGCGCTCCAGACGTTCACCACCCATGAAGACTTTCACGTTTTCCCTGCCGAGTTTGTTACCATCATTGACAAGTGATAAGTGACGCATGAGAAGGATCGCGAAGGATGCAGGCGAATGGATGGGCAGATCAGTAGCTGGCCTTGAATTTCGAGACTATGTCAAGCTGAAAGGAAATTGAACCGCATCAAGCAAATAAAAAATCTTCTTTGAAGTCCTTGAAAGTGACGAGGTAACTGCTTCCCAAACAAGGAATACCTCTTGTATTAAGCAGATGCCTCGTATAAGTGTGGGTGTGTTTGCTATCACCTCGATTTAGCACCTCTTTCCCAGCTGCCATCCCTCCTTCAGCTTTGGCACTGAGCCTACCAAATTTGGTCTGTTTTTCACCCGTGCCTATTTCTAGATGACCACCCCAGTCACGCTTTAGCTCTGCCGGGTCTGCTTCTTACGTGCCGCTCCATTTACCCGGCCAGCTTTCGCGCGCTCAACGCCCACTCAAAAGCAGGTTGCCATCTGACCTTCCTTCGTTCTTTCCTATCATCATCACACTTCCCCCCACATGTCTCTGCTTTTGATCCTGCGATATACGGCCAATTACCGCCTGAATCAAGGCTTCAGCATACCTACCCTTTCAATACCAGTGTATTCCGCATATCAAGCCTCGTCAATTCAGTGCGCATCAAGACAGATAAGGGCTGCAACAATATTCGAAAGTAACTGTGCTGTAAGATTCAAACCTACTGCATGACTGGCTTGGCGGTCGGCTGGATCGATTCCAACAAGATGAAAGCTCTCGCAAAATCAGAGTCAATGGCCAAGACTGCGGCGGTTTCCTTGATATCAATGGTACCAGACTTTGAACTAGAATGATGGCGAGAACTCAAACTATTCTTTTTTTTTTGGAGCGTTGGGTCTAAACCTCACGATACTCGGGCAGCAGAAGCATTCCAAGTCGTCTAATCGATCTAATCAGATATACCACCATCACGTAGTTTCGGAACCGTCATTGCCGCCTATCATTGACATCATGTTCCGTTTGAGTTCCGTCGACTGTGCCGCAGTGATGGGGTCTGTTTTAATGCTGCGTTGTAAACACAAGATGTGCCGCCGCTTCGCTCCGGTAAATCACGCAACAGAAGGGGTAAAAAAATGAATTGAATTTGCGTGTATACATCGTACCATATATAGTACCATGAAATGGCCTGTCAACGGCTTGACCCCGTAATAATCCTGTTTAACGCGCGATCTTGTGGCCACAGAAAGACTTTGAATGTCAACCAGCCGAGCCCGAGAGAACCAAGGTCATTGAACTAGTGTGGCAGAATGAATTGGCGGCCGAATTTTTCCATGAATCTCCAGGATTCCAGAAAGTGAAGCAACCACGAACATTGGAGTGCGAAGAAATGACGGAAGTTGAACTACAGTACAAAAAGATAATATTCTTGCCAGGAAACCAAATTCATTCGACCGCAACGAAAGAGGTTCAGCAACTTGAACACAGCTGGGACACAGATGACGACTTGATGCAACTTGGGTTGTTTCATGGACCTGACAAAATCTTCGATCGGGGAACCCATAATGATTGAGGCAGCACCAGCGGAGACCCGAGAATAGCAGCACTTCAGCAGCGATGATTTGACCATGGAATGCAAGTCCGGAAAATAGCCAGCAGTAGACAGAAACGTTACAGATTGGGCCGTCGCTGTTCCTGCAGAAGAATATTGCAGGGGAGTGAATTGAGGACGCGGACAGTGAGCAGAGGATTCGGGGTCGAGGACCTACTTTATATATCCGCAACCGGCAGGAGTGCGTGGCCTATCGGCCCAGTGATAAGGATCGAATCGAGCTGCGCCGTAGCCAACAGCAACTGTGGCCTGTCAAGAAAGACTGCGCGCTGGTCAGGTGGTCGCCCACAAATGAGAAGGCCACGTCCAACAGCAAAGAAATTCAAGGATATAAGGGATTAATTCAAGAGCAAGGGCCGAGGAAACACAATGGAGAAGGGATACACGGGGAAATTAGGACAACCGAGCGAAGAAATCTTGAAAGACCGATTAATTAATCAGCTGCTGCGAGAAACTGTGGTATGTCAAGGAGAACTGCGTGTAGGTCAGCTGGTGGCTCGCAAATGAAAGGGCAGTGTTGAAATGGAGAGGAACTCGGGATCGATGGGGTTAAATGTGACAAATGGAGAAAAATTTAAAAATTTACAAAAAATCACCGAGGATATCGTTAAAGAACGGCTAATAAAAGGAAATATTCGTGCATGCTCACCAGAGGAACACAAAAGGAGTGCGGTCGGATGGAGAAAAGTTCAAACATGTACAAAGAATCGCGAGCCATTTCGTTAAAGAACGGTTAATGTTCAAAAAGTAGGAAATTATGAACCGTTTATAATTCGCATTGTGGGAATAATACACATGGCCCTAAAATGATTTGTTTGTGGGCTTGTAAGTGACGTGACGATGCGGAGTGTTGAGAAAATCCCGTCCGTACCATATATGAGTCCGGATTCAACTGCTAAACAGGCAAGCGGGCGGCGCGCCACAGTGCTATGACGCGGTTTTCATCCATCGTCACATCGAAGGTAGATAACTAGGGAACAGCGAAGTAGCAGCCGCTCAGTTGGCTTCAGTGTTCACTGTGTTGAAGAACGTATTTCCACCGGATTTCTTCTTGAAATGCAGCCGGATCAGCTGCACGTCCGAAGTTGCGAGGAACTCGTGGTGTCCTTTCAAGTAGATAGTAAAACTCATAGATACTACTCCAGATGAAACGCCGTGCTGCAAATAATACGTGTAATACACCTCCTTTTGTGTTTCGCGCCATGACCCGCATAGAAAAGCTGTTGCCATCCAGACCAGTATACACGGCTTTGGAGTCATGTCTCGCCTTTCCCTTTGGCCCAATTTCAAAGCCGAACTTCCCATAGATCTCAAGCTAACAATCATCAGAGGTTTTCCCAGAAAACCGGTAAAGAGGCACTTACGTTGGTTCATTCCTTACTTCGACACAAAGCATCGAGCCTGAATGGCTTGCTTTCTCGACTATCGCGTTAACCACAGATCTGGCCATCCAAGTCGGCTGACATTACACAACAAATCTGTGGTTCACTCACCGCGGCCATCCACCAATGCTTAAGCTCATCAGTGAATCCGGCCATGAGTGGTCCAAGCGCATATTTTTGCTGGTCCTCGCTGGTGGTGCTGTTCAGACAAGGACACAAAATAAATTAGAGGCTGAGACGCACGAATCGTACTTGATTCTTTCTGGATCCATCGAGAGCAGAAGACCACCACCCCAATATGTGTCTCTCCCTGTGCTTCCGACAGATCCTGCACATAGCTCGAGAGGGGATGGCAATAAGTGGGACGATGGTGAACTAGTTACCATGGTGACTTTCTACAAGTGGAGGACAAATAATAAAATGTTGTAGTTGCCCCGTTTGTTCTTGACTGCACTAGAATCTGTGTCTTTGATTCCGCTTTATTTTCTTCCTTGTTTGAATAAATGTATACAAAAAAAAACAGTAGGGGGCATGTTGCTCCTACTTATCATAGACAGGGAAACCCACTGTTATGGCCATAATACGTCCTATAAAAGAAAATTATATGTGTGGCAATACGTAAATTCAGTAGAAAGAACCACAGGGTTATCAACCGTGGTTCTCGACCGTTTCCCATGGTATTGACCTCGATTTTCTTTGGGCAAGCAGTGAGAATGGCCATACGTGTGTGGATGCACAGGGAAGCCCCCCATTCTGGCTGCGAGATTTCCTACAAAGGAAAACACAATACATGTTCCAATATATTAATTCAACTAGAAAGAACTACACCGTTATTGATCGTTTCCCGTAGTATTGGTCTCAATCTTCTTTGTGCTGGCAGGGAGAAAGCCCATGCTGAATACTATCCGACTGCGCCTGTGTTACGTTGTGTTACGAGAAAAACTGGATAGAGAATAAAAAAAGCAACATCAAAATTCCTGTTCTTATTATACCCGAGCGCCAATAACGCCTAAGACCCTTGCGCAAGCGCAGGCAGCAATGATCCCACGTGATGGGGCCTTCATGCGCGACATCAACAGTCCTAACCCAACTCTGTTGATCTCGGGGACGCTCACGGCGTCTAGTGGCGAAAGTACAGATGTAGTACAGTACGTATAATCAATATTGGTTCCTCGAACTTGTGTCCAGCTGCACGACCCGCCGGATGTGCACCTCGAGCGGCATCGGCGGGGGCGTCTCCAGTACCTTCTCATCAGAAGTGTGGTAAATCATAAACGACTGAATCTTCTGATGGTAATGATAGGTGTTCTGGTCCGTCAAAAGCGTTTGCGGCGAGTTTTCGGTTCGTCCTTGCTCCGCATCCTTCGCCCTCTTGGGTTCGCGTGAGTTCAACCTGAAAAGTTACCATTGACGGCCTTCTTAGAGTCTCAGTCAGAGCTGTTTGCGAAATAAACGTACATTGCCAGGACAGAGCATGTGTAGACGTTCGGTCGCGGGAACGCCACGATGAAGTTTCTGTATATGGAGGTCAGCTGGCGACCAGAAGCCCACCGATGACTTTGCTGAAGGGTAAAACCCCTTACAAGGTCGTGAACTGTAGAGTAGTTTAGCCCACGGGATAGTTCTCAGTGAAATGGAACGTACTGGGAAGACGAGGAAGAGCATGACATTCACGAGAGCGAAGATGGCTGTCAACGATCCGGTTTCAATGGTCACTACAAAATGAGGCGAGATTATTCACAAGATACGCGGCAGAGATCAACAGACAAACGGACGCACGGCGCACAATTCGGTTGATATGCCCATCGATCACGCTGAAACCGGTCTTTCGAGTGAGCTGAATAGTAATGCGGTGGATTTTAAGTAACACGCGACCACCAACTGCCAAGACGCACCAACGCATAGGTCATGCCTCCCGCAATGAGGATGTCGCAGGCCGCACTGCATACAAGCCACATGGTCGCTACCGTTTTGAACTCATCGAAGTCGCGGAAATTTGGGGTTTGCAGGACCATGACGAACAGGGCAATCCCACTACCTGGTTGGGGGCCGGCGCAACTCAATGAGTCAGTTGCCTTACACCCAAGTCGCGGGAACGTACTACCGGAAGCAAGAGCCAACAAGCTAACGAATGCTGGGATGATGTATGACTCGGTGATCACTGATGGTTGACGTTAGCGTCGAGTGCGATTTGCTTGCTAGCTGACCTTTGATTCTCCAGGCAGCAAACATTTGAATTGGCGCTGATACAATTGCCTGTGTGTTTGTGAGAACTTGAGAGTGCAAATGATAAAAGTTGACAACGCACTATGAGGAAGGAATCTACGTCGAGATGAAATGGCGTGTATCATTCGTTGCCAAACACAAATACTGCACACACCTCCGGGTAGCACTGTGTTTCGGGGTTCAGTTGTTGCTCGTATGAGAGGAAAGCGCACGAAAGCTCACTTTTGGGGGCAAACACGAGCGCTTTGAGTGCCCCTAGAATGGAAAGGCGTTAGAACACAGAGAATGACGTGCGCTGTAAGACCAACCGTTATCGATTATCAAAGGTTGAAAGATGATGCCGACCTGAACAATAACCACAGTGGATTCGACGATGAATAAATAAAGCATCTGTAGTTTATTCGAAGGATGTGCGCAAGAGTAAAAACGGACTCTGTACGAAATATCGAATCCACACGAGATCACTTCAAAAGATATAAATTGGATCTGGTTTCCCTAGTTTATGCGACGCACTTGGCATAGCGCTGATAATATGTCAACATCTGCGTAAGTGAATCAACGCACACATCATAAACTTAGATTGGGACCCGAGCTACCTGTGTAGCCATGACCTGAACAGGAAATAAGCTTCGATGCATGAGCTGGAGGGCCATGAGACACACCCCATACAACGCCACGTTCAGCAGGACGCCTATTTCGCAATAAGACAGACGACGCCGGGAGATACAAGCACACACATACCAATGAGCATGGGGCCAAACCTGATATATACAGACATCCTGAGTATGAACACATAGGATATATGAAGCGAACACGCACAGGAGGTCAACTCCAGCCATAATTCAAACGAAAGTAAGTGAAGTGGGTAAAAGGAGAGAAGAACAGGAAGAATGAGAACTCCACCCGCGTTATAATATGACGATGATGTAGCCTTGACGAGTCCCTCGGAGACAATATCGGTATGGGAAGGCGATCTATGTCTATCCCATACATTTGTCGTTGGCGCCCAACAAGTAGAAGCTGATGGAACCGTATGTGCGTCACGCTCACATGGAGACACTGTGGTACGGTCAATCTGTCAGTGGTACCTTGCGACGACCTTGCATGCCATTTTGACAAAATACAAGGCAAGGCAAGGCCGGCCGTCCAGCGCAGACGGCCAACGAGATTTATACGGATGTGTGAATCATCTAGTAGACAAGATATGCCGGCGCTTCGCTTCGGCTCTAACAGTAGTCTCAGTGCCAGCCTGCCACGACATCCCAATTTGGGAACCCTGCCTGACAGTCTGGGCCGTAACCAGCCAGATAGCCGGACCTCTCCAACGACCCGCCAAAATCATGATGATCAGCAATTGAACACTGCCACAGAAAAGGACCCGAAAGGTTCGAGGGCTACCACAACCTATACATTCATTTTGTCACAATTCTGAACTGGCAAAGTGTTCAAGTCACCTTTGCCTTGATAACTCTCTCCAAGGTTTGAGCCAGGACGACCAAAACTGAGCAAATAGCTGGCTTCAAAATGCCCGAAACATTCTGGCTATCTGGCTGGTTACTGTCACGACAGGGTTCCCAAATTGGGGTGTCGTCAAGACATCGTGGCAGGCTGGCACTGAGACTAATGATAAATCAGCATCATCCCCGTGCACGAATGAATGGATCTTCTTGCGTCTTCGAGCGAAACGGGCGCTCCCAGGAGTGCACTATTTACCAAATGTTCAGGTGACGGGTGACACCCCAAATTTCCGAGGTCTTTAAAAATCGCCTTAATTCAAAAGAAAAATTTCGGCCATCTCGGCGAGCAAAAAATCCGAAATCCGTGAACATTTGGTCGAAATAGTACAGCAGTACTGCAATGAATGAATGAGAAGATGATTGTTGCCGAAACTCACAGGTTGTGGGGTGACGACCATTGGAGGTAGGTTGGTAGGTAGATTACACGGCACGTCTCGCTCAGGAACGCCGGGCCCTGGGAGTAACTTATAATACAGAGGCACCATACCGTCCGTGGACTTCTCCATCACCCGTAGCCGAACTCACGGCCGCATTCGCTCGATCCGCCGCGGTAGAACTAAAGGATAGAAAGGAAAGCAGTTAGTGGGAAATGGGACCTCAGGGACTTAAAACAGGAACCGAGTAGAACATTCCGAGGACATCATGCGTGAACTTAGCCACAAGTGCGATGGTAGGTCGGGAATAAGTTATAGCCTTCAAAAACTCTGTATTAGAGCGTTGAGGCCAAGAGGTTTGTTTTGTAAGTGTGGTGCGTCATTGAATAGTCGTGTCAGAAATGCCTTTCGTAATTGAACCAGTGTCTCCGATGACACGCAAGTGATGTTCTGGTGTTTCGACTTCGATTTGGACATGGAAATAGAGCCAGGATGCCACCTGACTAAGAACCCGCAAAATACAAGAATTCGAGGAGGGAAACTTACCTCGGGCGGAAGTTGGATGAATGAATGCGATTTCAAGGGGATATTCAATCATGAAATGGACCGGCCTGCGGGCGGGAACTTAAAGGATGTAAATGAATGTTGATTATATGAACGGAATCAAAGCAGGACGGACCTAGCCTCTTCTGGACATACGCTTCAGCAAATGAAGCCTGTACCTCTGTTGTTGAAGGATGGACCTCATCGAGGATGGGCGAAGCCATGCAGGGTTGTACCGGAAGAAATTAAGTCAGGTGAAAGGAACATGAGCTCTCTCCGAAGCAAAAGGAGAAAAAGATCATCCATGGTTAAAATACTCAAGAAATTTCGGGTCCGAGTCTTGCAGAAAGATAATACCGTTGTGTCGGTGGGAGCTGGAGGTTTGGATAAATGAAATTGAATTGTCCCGCAGATGAACACAATCAACCAGTACCTCATCTGAGCTATATGGTAAAGGAAACCGATTGATCAAGAAATTTAGAGCTATATTGGGGAAATTACCAAGAGATCTCCAAATCTTTGAGCAGACAGATCGAGGCCGAGTTGGGATAAATCTATTGAAGCGAACACCAGCAACAACAGTTTGAAGCTTGCAATTCGTAAAACGGGGCAGATAAGATGGTGCGTGGTGAGCCATCCGCCTTTTCACCCGAATATCCTAGTCTTGGTCGTGGAGGATACAAAGTAGTGATGTGCAAGTTCGATTCAAAATTTAGGTTCAACCTGAACCTGACTGAACCGAGCGTAAAGTTCAGGTTCAGGTTCGGCAAATTGTTGTGTTTGAACCGAACCTGAGGTTCGGGGTTCAGGCAAAGATATAATTTTCCGAACGCGTTCGAACCCCGAACCTCAAGCAGCTGTTCCAAGCAGACTTGTTTCAAATTTTCGCCAGTTGTTTGGTCCTTTCAATATCCTTGAGCTTCATCTTATGCATTCTCGCCTTCTGATATTCTTCTGCGATGCTTTGGCGGCTGCAGTTGGTTGAAAGATGCGGTCCGGGATATGCCGAGGATATGGTTAACTACAGAACAAAAGTCAGAGGACTTCAACATTAGGTCTGGTGCATCGTGGATCAAGTAAAAATCGCTAGTCAGGCTCAACAGTCTACAGGGCGTTGGGATGCCTTTTTTTCATTGGTTTTGGGCTGCTAGGAGGAATTTTCTGAAGGTTCGGACGCGTTCGAACCTGAACCGAACCTGAACCTGCATTCAGGTTCAAGGTTCAGAATTCCCTTGAACCGAACGCGACGTTCGAGTTTGGCGTTCGGAAAAAGGTGCCCCGAACCTGAACCGAACCGAACTTGAACATCACTAATACAAAGGGCATCACAAGTGTAGAGAAGGTACAGTCGTTGCCCAGATGACAAAAGATCGAGAGCTAGGAAAGCAAGAGGCGGAAAGCGAAGTTGATAATCCAAGTGATGGCGCGCACAAAGACCCAACTGTCGGTTGGTGGGTGATCCGTGAGGTGTATAGAAAAAATCCAGCACGACAAGTGCTAATAGGCTCCATAACAATACGTGCACCCAGGCTAGTCGGATCCAGGCTCGTAAGCAAATTGGCACGATGCGCTCGTTGTTGTGGCGGGAAGGAACAGAGGGGGGTGGCTGTGTAGACGGATCAAACGGCCGATTTTCTCTGTCCTCTGCCATCATCACCGACACCTCGACCCTCGACTAGACTAGCCCATCGCCATAAAATCATACTCGGCACCCGCTCCCGATGTTCCTTATGCTGTAACTCGCACCCCGTTCTCGAGGACTCGGGCTGACGTAGTAAGCTGTGTCCGCTCTTCTTGTGCCCAGGCTGAGACTTGGAAGTCTTTGCCCATGACCTCCCCGGCGCTGTGCCTCGGCCACTCGCATGGAGCGCCGGCGATCCTTTGGATGGTACGTCGCCTGTCTTTTCTGGCTTTTCCGCTCCAGTGCTAACGCGCATTGCAGGCTACCCCGCCAAACTAGGTCCGCGTTACCTTTGCCGTGTCGCTTTATCCCCTCAAATGACTAGGACTTGTACTAGCACTAACACTTGCCAGATCATCGATGTATCCTCGACGCCCAACGCCACTCGGCCTCTCTGCCGGCTGCGCTCCACCATCCTCCTCGTCGCCACCTCCACGTCGCCTCGCCTCCCGCTCCTCGCCACCCGCCTTCGGATCGTCGTGGGCTACCACCGCGACACCCTTGTAGAGCATCCTTCCCGCCATATACCCGATGCTCTCATCGCTCCCTCCGCCCACACCCTCCTCACACGCATCGATTCACGGACGAGACTTCATCGCCGGTACCCCTTGATGCAACTCCTCGGATTTTCTCATGCGTGGGAAGATCCTGACGTGCCCAGCTTGAGGCAGTCAAAGCCGATGCTGTCTACTTATAACCCCGTAAAGGTCTGCATTCTGAGATTCCCCTCCCCAAGATGCCTGTTACCTTCACCGTTGCCGACCATCCTGCTAATCCCGTCGCGCAGGGTCGAGACGGAAGCCATACAGCACGCTAGTTCCTCGCCCTTGCTTGCAAAGAACAGTCCAGGAAGGCGGGCGAGATACTCCGGACCTCGCTCACGGATGCGCGCGGCGAGCCCAACCGTAACATGCATGCTTTTCTCGCCTATCATATTTTAGACAACTGATATATCGGCCGATGGTATAGGAAGAGACTCTTGCCCTCCGCGCTCAAGGACAAGAAGAGCGAAATTAACAACGCCATCCCAACGCACAACGGCTTCGTCCAGACGGCGATTCTGGCATACAATAAGCACCATGCGTTGGTCATCCGGCCAGATGACGTCTGGCTTGCCATTCTGACGCAGTTCAACTACTTCGTCAACGCCAATTCCGAGCTCCTCCGCGCCAGCTTCGTCGCCCACGAGGGCCAGCGCGAGCTCACCATCATCGCGGAAGGTAGCCGATATAGTCTGGACTTTGGCAACATGTCGCGCCAGATGGTCGGCGAGCTCGAAAAGAACGTGGTAGACCCGGAGCTGCGCGCGTGGGTTCTGCCGGCGTTTACGACCACGACGCAGAACGACACCACCGTAGCTGCGATGCTTATGATAGCGACCCTCAAAGCGTACTTTAGGTACGTTTTCTGTGGCATAACGTGCGGGATCCCCCGGGTTACGCTGGAGGGCGAGAAGTCCGACCGGGAGGACATCTTGAAGCGTCTGGAGAAGCTCAAGGAATACGGCCTCGAGACGATTGCGTGGTATCACCTGCTTGTGCCTGTCATCTCTCGGTTCATCAAATCCTTAGACGAACCCAACAGCACAGAAACAGTCGAATTTTGGCAGAAGATTGCGCACTACGAAGCGGGCGGCAGTGGTCCTGCCCACTATACTGGTTGGATCAATGCGTTCTGTGCTTTTAACGAGAAGGGGCAATGGACCGGAAACCAGTTGCTCAGGGTGTGTATTTGTTTACTGTGCGTTACTAGCTCATAAAATATGTCGTACAGGATCTCGACCGTCCCGAGGCGCCAGAGACGCTTTCCGCGAAAGAATTTCACGCCGCGTATGTACGTGGAACACAATGGCACGGCGGCCGTTTGCAACTTGTCTTGGACGACGTGCCGTTCCATCAAGCGGATAGCAACAACCTCCCACCCAGCTACGCAGAGGTCCCCGTGAAGCTGGACGATAATGGGAAGGTCTTTGACTGTGTCCTCACCGCAGGGCTGGTTGGGACGCAGATTTCCTCGAGCCACGATTCCGGATTGTCTGCAACGGGGGTGAACGACACCGTTCAGCCGTTGGCTGGTTGGTGAATGTTCATTCTTAATGATAAATAGGCCCACAGGATTGCGATGTGTGGAGTATTTGAATGAATATTTCAGGCGCAATTGAATGTGACGACTGCTACCGCGTGCAATTTTTCGGAACTTGGACTCTATGCGGCCTTGCCGCCCGTCATGGATCCAGAGCGAATGTTCGCCATCATTGCTACCTTCACCCTCATGACTGGACCTCTTGGTCTGATTGGCAGTATCAGATCAGTATTCGTACTTCAAGCTCCCGTACATGGGTTTGGTGTTGAGTAGGCGAGCCCACCCATTGATGCCCTTTTTTTTTTTTTTTTTTTTTTTTTTTCAATCCAATTTATTTGCCCCTCACCGCGTACGGTATGTTAGGCATACTTCTACACTATGATGTGAGTACGATGTGCTGCTGAGTCCATGGGTAAATCAGGTGTCTGCGGAATAATGTCTGACCCGCCAACATTAGGCGAGGACGGACGGGCGCGCCGGAAAGGAGCGCATTATGTGGGGAGCTGTGAAGGCCTAGTAAGTAAGTTAGGTGGCCTGCAGCGTAGAGTAGGAGTATAGGCGCCCCGTGAGGGTGGGCTCTGGTATCGTAAGGTAAGTAAGAACATAAGTAGAAGGGAATGAGAAGACGAGCAGCGTGGGTGACTCGGGCCTGTCATGGGAGGGTCCATCAGTGCGGTGGGGTACGTTCGCGAGGTTTAGCGACGTAATGGGAGACCGCACATCGGGAACCAAAAAGGAGGGCCCCCTTTTCGACCAAGAGCTCGGCGTCAGCATGCGATGAAAGGGAGACTCGAACCGACGCAAATTTCTTCTTGAAAAGTTCATCAAAGCTGCACATGAATGAGAAATTTTCAACTTTGCCACGGAAGCCGCCCATCTCCAGCCAGTCTGCAGGAATGAAAGAGGGTTCATCGCGTGCCAGGACAGGGACATTGTGGATGACGACGGAATGCCATGGCTCCCCTGTATCGACGCGAGGGCAAGCATGCTGTTTTGAAAAACCGAGGAGAACCCGAATGGCTCCCCAGATGGCGGGAACCCGGGCTAGGCAATCCTTCGCAGGGGCAGGGTCTCCACCTTTTCCGACAAGGTTCAACGTCAAGTTTCCGCTGTGCGTCCATCGGACTCCGTTGAGGGTGAGGCCACCTATGATAGGCTTTGCCCCAATGGCTTTAAACAGCGTAGATGGGTGTGGACGGGTGCAGGGAGGTTCCAGATCAAAGCGGAATATCAGGTCTGGTCTGACAGGCGTGGATCGAGTGGGAGTGGGGGGGGAGACAGACGGGGGGACACCGACGGGGATTTTATCTTGTTAGGTTCACATGCCTTCGGCATTACAACGTGATCAGTGGCGGTGTTTGCCACTGTCTGAGCATATGTGGCAGGCTCTGGCTGGGGAGTCTGAGCTTCGAGGACAGTGTCCATAATGGGGCATAGTGACGTTGGTGGAGTAAGAGTGTGTCGGAGCAAGGCTTGGAGAACCTCAGTCATGTGGGAGCTGAAGGTCGGGGGGGCAGCGGATGGGGCATTGTCTCGGATCAGAGTAAGGATGGCGAGTGCAGAGTCCAAGAGGGACTCCAGACGATGGTGGTGGGCAGATGGGTAGTCCAGGCCAGCCCTCGGTGGCTGGCAGGTCGCAAGTGGTGTCGTGGGCGCCAGCGAGACCCCCGGCGCCATTTGATCATGGTGGTTACAGCGTGAGAACATCACCCATTGATGCCCTTAATACGTCCGTCAATGCCCTTGATACGCCGCCAGTGCGTTTCAATCAGACTCGTGAGAGCTGGGGATCCCCTGGCGCGTCCAAACGCCTCTAAAATCTCCCCGATTTGCTTTTGGTTGTAATCGAAATCTCGTTCCATCGCATTTCCACATCCACCGACCCACCGCCCGAGTGTGCTCAGTATCGCAATATTTTGCAGGGAGGGCATTTCGGCCGCCATCTCAAGGAACAGCTCCTGTGGGACTAGGTTAGTTAGGTATCCAACGGGGATGCACTTAGCAGACGTACCACAACATCCCGCTCCCCTTTGCCCACCTTCGGTGCCATCTCGGACGAGTTCACGCTTATTTCGAGCATTTCTAGCTTCCGCAATTGCGAGATGAGCTTGACGTTGTGCTTCCCGAAGCTACACAGTCCTTCGCTGACCCCGGGGCAAATCAGAACGACGAGCGACGCCTTGTGCTTCGGGACGACTCTCTCCCATAGCATCTGCCCATGCGCTTCCTGGAAGACGTCAGCGATCTCCAGCCGCTCGAGCCCCGAGTATGACGCAAGGTAGTGGAGGAACGCTGAATGCGGGGACAGAATGGAAACGTCCTTCAGGCGGACCTTCTCTTGCTCTAGGAGTTCGCACATCTGCGCGCAGCCATCCATGGAGAGAAATGGGATCCACTCTAGATGCGGGCTGGCCCGCACGACCTGCTTCATCCATGCCAAAAACCCGCCTGTCCACAATTCCGGTGGCGCCTCGACGGTCAAGATGCGGATGCGAGAGATTGGCGGGAGAGCCTCAAAGCGGTCGCCAGCCGACATTCCGTTGACCAGTTTGAGCTGCCAAAATGCTCACGGGTATTCAGCACCTCCACCACGGTTCTCTGGGCCCATTCGGGGTCTGCTTGGTTGACACTCCAACTGCCAAAACGGAAGTGAGAAACGATATATCTGGCATTGTCACATTGCGACTGACTGCACGTAACTGAGACTTCCCAGTGATTCCAAAGCTGGGCGCAGCAACATGTGCATTGATTCATAGTTGAGTGTCCCTTCCTCCCCGTTCAGCGGCGCCAGCGAGGAGATTTTCAGACACTGGCAGTACGACCATGCGGTTGGCCCTGCGGCCAGCGTTTCAAGTTGAGACGGAATGTTGGGTCTATACTTGTTGACATCCAATACGAGAGTCGTTGCTGCGCAAAAGAGAGGATCGATGGCCCATCGGAGATGTCTGCATGTCGCGCGGAGCGCTCTCAGCTCGGTGGTGGAAACCTGGTAGCCCGGTGAGTTAAAAGAATTCACAGAGCTCGAACAACAGGATAGACGCACATGAAGACCAATGCCCTCTTGGATTAATTCGGTACATAGGTCACAGATATCGACCATAGTGGGTCGAGATAGAGGAGGGGTTCCAGTTTTTAGGGGTCTCGTATGATGCCCGCAGCGATCGATCTTAATTTCACATTTCATCACAAGCGATATGTTTGTACCGTCGAAAATCTTGACACGGAATCCAGAGTATTTGCCTTGGTTGGCATGTGCATGAATGTCCTGAAATCCCGCAGTTCCGTTTGCTCTTCCCATCAGATGTTGCACAATTTCCGAGTGTTTCGCAAACACATTTCTGGCTTTCTTCTATCGATTGTTGTACGAGGTCAGTGGAAATATTTTAGGCATGGTGGTGTGAAGATACTAATTAATTCCTGCGTCAATCCCTTTTTGAACCCTGACTCGAAGTTGTTCAGTCGAGACGCGACCGTTTGTGTGGCCATGTTAGACATGTTTTTGATGACGCGTCAGTCCCGTGACCAAAGTTATAGATTCCGCGACGCTTGGTCTTGCCCGACGCTCTCTTCTCGCTCTCTTCCACGTCGGGCCATGTATGAGATTCGGAAGCTTCAAGAGCCGACCGGGTTCTCGCTCATATAAGGGAGGCAACCACCATCGTCTGTCCCACAGGTTTTCGGCACTCAAAATGTCTGTGGTCCTGCCCTCGCCATTTTCCGAGATCCCTCGCGTGCAGCTGCTCTTTGGACTGTCTCCCATCCATGCCCTCGACCGCATGACGGCTGATTTGGGTGGCAAGGTCAAGATCTGGGCGAAGCGCGAGGATTGCAATTCCGCCCTTGCATTTGGCGGCAACAAGACGCGGAAGCTCGAGTATTTACTTGCCGATGCGCTGGAGCAGTCCTGTGACACCCTTGTGTCCATCGGAGGCATCCAAAGTAACCACACCCGCCAGGTCGCCGCTGTGGCTGCGAAATATGGGCTCAAGGTGCGCCAACAATCACATTGGTGGCTCTCAATATTTATTCAAAGGTAAATTCATCTAGGCCAAACTGGTACAGGAGCACTGGGTTGACTGGACAGACGTGGTGTACGACAAGGTCGGGAACCTCCAGTTGTCGCGCCTTATGGGTGCCGAGCCGCGACTCGAGCCCGCTACGTTCGGCATCGAGCACAAACCCACCGCGGCGTCGCTTACCGCCGAGGTCGTAGCCCAGGGCGGGAAGCCGTACTACATCCCCGCCGGTGCGAGTGATCACCCGCTCGGTGGGCTCGGCTTCGCGCGCTGGGCATTCGAGGTCGCTGTCCAGGAGGCGCAGCTCGGTGTATTCTTTGACACGATCATCGTGTGCACTGTGACGGGCTCCACGCAAGCTGGGATGATCGCGGGATTCAAGCTCCTCGAGAAGGCGGGTGGGCGGCCGCGCAGGGTGATTGGCATCGACGCGTCCGCGAAGCCTGAAGCAGCTCGCGCGCAGGTGTTGCGCATTGCGAAGTTTACCGCGGTTCGGATTGGGCTCAACGAAGACTATGTCACGGACGCAGATGTCATTCTGGACGAGCGCTATCACGCGGGGTGCTATGGGATTCCAGACAAGCAGACGGTGGAGGCGATCCAGTATGGTGCGTCTATGGACGCGTTCATCACAGATCCGGTATATGAGGGCAAGAGCCTGGCGGGGATGATTGACATGATCAGGCAGGGGGAGATTGCGGACGGGAATGTACTTTACGCCCATCTCGGCGGGCAGTTGGCGTTGAATGTTTATTCGGGCATGGGCGCAGCGGTAGGATTGTGAATCTCACCATGTTTGTTTCTCAGTTCTTCAAATCATTTACATAACCAGTGCCAGTTCGTGTTAATCGTTAGTCTTGTTTCCGTCTAGGTCTTCGCTGATAACAGTTCCAGTCTAGCATTTGTCACTCTTTTTTAACTGAAAAAAATTGAACGGACGGCAAGGTGTTTCCACAGCGTTCTCCCATCACGCGGCATTGCATGATAGGGTTAATCTGCATTCTCAACGAAATACCGGATGCCTCTGAAGGGTGCGGGAAACAATCGAGAAATTCGTCGAGGAAACCCTCTGGACCCAAACATTACCGAACCGGAGTCGGTCTTGTAAAAACACAGTAACAAAATTCTAAAGTACTACGCATCGTTTTTCGTTTCGGTATCACAGCTGCCGCTCTGCCGTATCCTGGTTTAATTCGCTCATCACACTGAAATACATCCCCCAGTCATCGACCCTGCGGTGGAAGCCCGTTGGCAAAAAAAAAAAAAGGAGAGGCGGACTGAAGGAAACTCACTCGAAGCCCGTCGGCGCATTCGCGAACATAGCCATCACGTCACTGCTCATCCCGTCCCCGGCCATGCCAATAGTCGTATATCCCCCGCTCGGAGCGAAGAGAGGGTCGACGTTGAACACGCTGGCACCATTGCTGGTCGTGTTATCTGCGCCAACCGCGAAATCGGGAAAGCCAAGCGGGGCTGCTGGTTGCGTCGGGTACCAGGTGCTGGTACTCGCCAGCGGCGGCGCGTGCTGGTGATACACGGGAAGCCGCCCGAGGTCGGCCGTGTAAGTTGGTAGCGGGCCTGCCTGGCGCGCGGTTGCAGGCAAGGCGGCGTTGAGGGTCGGTGCTCGTGTCGGTGGATGTGTATTGCCGTAAGGAGGATGCTGTACGGGCTGGGCCGGGGCGCGTGGATACTGCGCCGCATCATCGTCCTCCCTCCCGCGCTTATGTGTAGTTGCCGGGGTCGGGGACACCGATGGGGACACCTCTTGAGACAGTGGTACCTCACCAATTGCGGCAAGCTCGTGCAGAAGATCACTGCGATATTTGATTAGTACACTTCAGATCATGTAATAAGGAAAAACGCACTAGAAGAGGCCTGCGGTCTGCCACCTGCGCAATGGATGAGGACAAATGACAGCAATAATATGAGCGGCGCACCTTTCTTCACAGACGCGCATGATAGCCATGCATTTGTGCACCTCCGTGATGGCACTGTTCATCTGCGGCGGCAACCCCGTGCGCTTCCCGCTCCATACATTCAAAAGAAGCACAACGCCGCTGGTGAACACCGAGGACTTGATTTCACCCAGAGTAAGTTGAGCCGTTGAATACAAGTTGAATTGAATGGAAACATACGATGAGCACCGGCACGGGTACGCCATTCTTGCGGAGCCGTGACATGTCGGCGACGTGGCTGCACGAACGCGCGGCGTTGGTGCAGATCGCCAACGACGGCAGGGACTGTCCAATGCAATGAGCATGATGAAAGCCAGACAAACGGTTTCACTCCTGTTGGCGTCCCATCGCGATCGTGGGGATAAACGGCCGATGGGTCGTCATCTGGACCTGGTAGTAGCTGCAGTGAAGAAGCGTGGATTGGTCGAAGAAGGCCTCGTCCCGACGATTCGGGTCCCAGCGAACTATGCATCATGGGAAGGAAGGTAAAATGTACGGAGAAAAAGAAGATAATCAAGCGGTGAGTGACCTATCCCACATGTGTGAAGACAAAGAATTGCACGCACGATGAGGGGGAATCGAATCAACCCAGCCGTTCAACGCTGAGTCAATCTCCGCGACTATGTGTTCTTCCCAATCCGGATCCCGATGCGCAAGCAACTTTTTCGTCTTGTTGAGTGAATACTGTAATGGGTAGGGTAGGTTCAGCAGGGTTGCTGTGACATGGGAAATGAACGAGAATAGGAGATATAATATATACGGAAGACACGACAAAGAGTAATGAATAAAAACCACTCACTAGCAACTTCAGACAAAATGCCAGGATATTGTTTAGCCGCAAGTAACAGTTGAAGAACGTGATCCGAGACGGCTTGCCCGCAGGTTGCACAAAGGCCTTTGTCGGATCTTCATTTTCCCAGAATTCATCGTCGCACTCGATGGGCAGTTCAGCGTCAAGGCTATGGAGGTTGTTCTGCGACGAGTCGATATCTCTAAAAGACCCACTCACTCCTCGGAATGCGTCGCACAGGACCGACCGAGCGCCGTGCTGACCAGGCGGTCGAAGGAGACAAGCACCCAGAATCCGCGTTTCCAGAGCTCCGACTCGACCGTGGGACGGAAGCCCGACTCTCTTTGGCGGTGCGCGCCGACGTCTTGCGCGAGGCGGAGCCCGATACCGATCAGTGACCAACAAGCTGTCGGGGCCGAGAACTCGAGGAACGACGTGGCAAGCTACAAATACATCAATACGATGCATCAGTACTAGTTGTTCGTGTGAACGGAAGCCTGAATGTAGCGGTACGCACGCAATAGAACTGCAGGTGGTACAGCGTGGGGGGTTCCAAGACGTGGTCCAGCCGGAGTGGGAGCTGGTCGAAGAACTCCCATCCGCATCTGAGGGGTTCAGCCCCAGGCGGGCATACCCGCACGTCATTCGAGAAGCGAGAACCGATCGCGCACACGAGTATGACGATCGCCCCAAAGGACGCGTCGCGGGTGTGCAGCCCATCAGCGATTGAGCGCTCGAAAGTCGGCCGGTGCAGGACCGGAAAATAGAGATTTTTGTTGACAAAGTAGAGGTCGATTAGCGTGGAGAGCAGGTCCGAATCTGGGAACACGAACGGGCCGACGTGAGGTATTCGATATTTGGCCTGAATGATATCATAAGGGATTAATTCACAAGTGTCAGATCACGCACGGGATTATAGGTCCAGTAGTGCATGCGGCGCGACGACCATGGGATGTCCTTGTCCTCGTACCCTTCGCGGAGCTGAACAGCAGCCTTGACGAGCATAGCGCCGCTGGATTTACCGTGGAAGCGATGTCGAGCTTGAACGATGGAAAGGTTTTGAAAATCTTCCGTCAATGCGATATGCGCCAAGTCATCGCCGTGCGAGGCAGGAGCGGGGGTGTTCATTGAGCGAAGATTGAGTGCCGCGAGCATGACGCCGGGGCCAGCTTCAGCGCTACCAGAACCAGGACTGGCGTCGAGTTGGTGCTTGAGGATGGGTGAATCGCTGCTCCATTGACTGCTCCCCGGGCTCGCGTCAGCAACGGCGGACGATTCCTGAGTTTGTGCGGCCAACTACGGACGGAGGACATCAGATCAAGGTCTTTGCGCGTGCAATTCCAAGCTTTCCTTGCGCAGCAGTTGCTCGGTCAACTCCAGGCGGGCCTCTAGGGCGTCAACATAGCTGCGGCACCATTGGTATGCATTTTCGATCCTAGAAGCAGTTACTGACCTTCGTCGCTTCGTGATAGCCCCCGCAAATGTGCATTCCAGTCCATTCTCAGTGCAATTTGTACATTTCTTCTCCGACATACGCAGGCCATCGCCTGCAAATCCGCAGCTCAGCCGGTAACTCGTGACGAAGCTGAAAAACGCGAAATACAAGCTCCTGAAATTCAAATCAGTTTCAATGGAAACATAGATGGTACGTGACGTACTCTTCTTGCGTCTGCACATATCGCAGGCGCGCTGCACGCGCCTTTTCTTAGCAGGGATGGAGATGCCTCCCGGCTGATCATCGTCTGAAGACATGAGTGCGATGAAGAGAGGCCAAAGGCTGTGCGGAGGCTGTGCGGAGCCGTTGACTGCGGCGTACGTAAACGCGCTAAAATGCATGATTGCCGGCTACGGCATGCCTTCGCCGTCGGCAAATGAATGTAGATGGCGTCCAATTCAAGAGGAAACCAACTCAGAATTCATGGGCTTCGATATTGTTCATGGGCTGTCATAATGAAGCAGTGTTCGGCATTGAATTATGTAGTCTCTCGGCGCCAGAAACATTGAAACTTGAACCAAACTTAAAACTTCAACAGTGTTACACAGGCTGATGAAATAGGCAGTTGTTATAATTCCTTTCGAGTCCCACGCACAGGCAATTAGCCAATGAAACAGGCTAACATCCGTTTCTGCTGTAACTCTGTCAGTAACTTTTTTTCATTTCCGACTCAACAACACCTAAAATTTGGGAGGATCAGACCAGCGCATAACACATTTGGCCTATTTAGATTTGTGAAATGTATACAAGTGATATGGAAATAGCGAAATCAATTTCACTGTTGGTTCGTGGGTTGAACACTGTGCCTGGTTGAGCATTGAATGTCGTCTGAGACAAATTCACAGCGGAGGCTTCGACCTGAGGCGGCACAACGTATTGTTTTACGAGTTTGATTCAGAATTATTCGGATGCTCAACCCACCCCTACACCAGGTTCATAGCTGAATTTATTTCAAAAAGTCGGAGTCGCCGTCTTCCAAATCTATTTAGGCAGGAATAAATATTCGGCCCAGGCCGAGGGTTTAATTCCGTCCTAGCGTCCTATCTCACCTGTGTTTCCCCGAAATATCCGGCATTCTTACTTCTGGTTAGGCATTAGGCGGCATCATGATCCTTGATTAGGCCCAATGCGGATTTAGGAGTTAGCACTTGGACAGCATAATCAAGAGCGGCTGGCCTCGCATCCTCTCCGCTGAGTGTGAGTTTTGAAATTGCACGCTCCTTGCTATCAATTCTTTTCGTGTGGTTCGAAATAAATAAATCGCGGAAGATCCTCGGAAGCTGACTGACAGATGGCGGAGTTTGAAAAGCCGGGCTTCAGACAGACAGGCGTAATGTTATAAAGGGCCAAGGCAGAGACACATCTCGGGTCCTAATAGTCGTGGCGCAATGTGGCGACTAGTTACTCTCGGGCTTCTGAGCTCATTGTTCTCAAACTTTGTCCAAAGCACCGACTTAGATCCTGTCGCATCGCGTATCCTTCGCCAGGCCCTCGAAGATGGCATCGATCTCGCGCCCTTCAATTTCACAGCTCCTGCATTGCAGGAAATAGTAGCCTGGGCCCATTTTGACGCGCAGAAGACTGTACCGGCTGGTCTCCTGCATCCTGCGAGAAATGCGACGACTGTTGACGTACATGGTAGGCAAATCCCATTTACGTCTCCGATACATAGAGTTGAGCACATTAACGCTCATAGCGCACCATGTTCCGAATTGGTTTCGTACGATTGAGCCATCGGATGGCGGCTTGCCGTCGCCAGTGGTAAATTGTGGTGTTAACGTGAATTCGTTGACGTGGGTTCTAATGATGTGCGCAGTGGACCCTCGAATTGCAGCTTCAGCATATGGCAAATCAGTCGATCGGGAGATCGATACTGAGCATTCCCAAGCCCAACATATTTCCCGGTGACAGAAATGCACGGTAGGTGACACGCAATTATTTGGGGAATATATATAAGCTCATGACGCATTCAGATGGCTATTGCACGACTTTTGAATGAGAACTCGGCGGCACTGGTCAAAGCCCTTCCACTCGATTCAGCTTCTTTGCGACCTCAGCTCTCCCGTACGTGGATGAAACGTGAGTGGTGCTCCAGGAAGACAGAGGCTGGAAAGCTAATAATTACAATGCAGCATTGCTGAGATAAAATAGTAAGGAGTGGTGCTTCTTCTGTTGTTCAGGTGCCTCATTTCGCCAAGTCCGTGGAAATCTGGGAGCTGTCGGAGTAGCCTCACCTCGAATCACGAAGGGAAGTATCTCGGCAACCCTGAATTTATTCCTTTTTTTGCTAGAATGGAAACGATGAACGGTGCGTTGCTCAGTCCCTCGCGACTGATTTTCTTCATTTTAAATGGCACGATTTGAAAGCCATTATTTTCGTGCATCCCGCCAATCCGCTGTTGGAGACTGCTGGAACCTTGTCCTTGCTAATCCGACTGTGTACCCTCAGGTCAGTATTATAACTATATTCCACCCGGCGCTCATCGATCTCACCGGTTTCACATTCAGGGAATAGCCGAATTCTTGTACGTGTCTTCCCCAACTGCACTGTTTCGATTGAGACAACTTTCGTCTAGTTTTGAAACAGGTGAACAATGAGTCTCATCTTCTCCCAACCTTAACCCACGTAACATATGTAGCGCGCACATTTATGGATTTGGCCCTATCGAGCACGCTCCAAAATCTGACCCAGTTTGTCAACTTTGACGCTTGAAACCCTCCAATTATTAACTCACCCCGGCAGTGTTAATTTTATTGTACCTCACGGTAAGTACCCGCGGAAAGATTACCCAGGTCTTCCTTTTTATTTAAATCATAGTTGGCGGTTCTCTTCCATCAATCATCGACCGGTACAGCCTACCCACTTCCGCTTAAAACAACTCAAATTCACGGGGTGTATTGTAGGACTATAACTGGTCGCGCAAACCCCAATGACACTACAGCGATCATGGAGGCGTTCCACACGCGGTGTTGGTGGGACAGCGCGGGGGTACGTGTAGCCATTGCTATGGATGATGTTCTTTCACCGATCTCGGATTCAATTTGCAGATAACCTACGCACACCAACTCGGGGGCTTGCTCGCGTACAACATATCTCCGTCTTTCCTTCTCTACGGCTCGGACTACCCGTGGATACCTGCACCACTTGTCGACCCTGCGTTTGACGCCATCGCTACATCTCCTTTCCTCGATGACGCGCAAAAACAAGCCATGAGGAGTGAAAATATCAAAAGGTTGTTCAAAGGGAAAATCGAGTTCTAACGTAGGGTAGGTTTGAACGAAGGAATATATTCCGTATCCCAGATATCTGTTGTAGAAAATTAGAATGCTGAAGGATACGTGTGGGGATTTGCATAGTCTTACGGCTTCAGCCTGAATTTTATGATAGGTTGGTTAGTTTTTGGATAACGCCCAGACAAGCTCGATTAGCTCCATGTATCCCATTTAAACACATAAATTCCGTCACCTTAGTGGATATTCAGGACATCTCGTTCGCCGCCAACAATTCTCGGATCGCTTTCCGCGCATCGATCCCCTCTAGCTGTTCAAAAATTTGGACCAACCCATCATGCAACGAGGAAACATCATTCGTCAGCCATCACCGCCTGACCCTTTTCCAGACCGGTCCCGCATAATCATCAGGTGCAAGTCCATCCGCCCATAACTGCGTGCGAGGCGCGTACCATGCACATCCAATTGGCGTAGTGAATGCGTAGTGATCTTTCTCGGGATTGCGGAGACCATATAAACTCGACATCCACATGCGCGGACGACCAGAGGTGTAGTCAATTGTCGTGTGGATGTGTGGATGATTTAGCATTTAGACCGGCGATTTGAATTTTGTTTCCAAGTCGTATTTCAAAGCAACCGGGTGGTATCGGTTCCGATCCTATGGTTACTAAATAACCAACAAGAGCAGCCGAAAGTTTTGTCGTCTCTTGTCCTTCCGTTCTCAATCAGCTGAATCGATCCCGCTCTGTGCTGTTGTTGTTCCACTTGTAACTCGCGCTGAACTGCTCAGAAATCCGGCGTCTGGGCACATCGTATCCTGTCGACGACATCGACCTGGTTCGCTCGACGCATCTTGAGAGATTATCTCATTCTTATGAATCCTTGTCTACTGTGATGACCATAGACAAATTTCTCAGGAGTCAAGGGGACTATTCCAGTGCACGTCGTGCCCAACAGAAATGCAAATTCGCCACGGTCTTGCAGTCAGCGCCTTCCAGCTCCTCTGCCTGTTCCCTCATCATCGCCTCAATAGGACCCTGTCCGATCATGCGACCCGCGGATTCGGATCCCTCCTTCCAGGTTTTCCTGAACGCGACGCCCAACTGATTTTCTGCCTCGTCTAACATACGGAACGGTTAGGGCAAATATTGGATTTCCAAACTACGCACCTGCGCCGGTCCCAGAGAATGGGACGGTTATCTCGTGGACATGCACGTGCGGGAAATAACCTATCCCGGTCATAATACTGCCATATTTTCTCGCCAGTTCCGGGTCCGCTCCGCGGGACCGCATCACCTCGAGGATCTTCACTGTGAACCGCTGTGTGGCATGACCCCCAGTCCGTGCCACACTATCTGCATCCATATCTTCCAGGATAAAGAACCCACCCGGTTTGACGAGTTGTGCTACACGTTTGACAGCCCTCTCTCCGTTAGGAACCTATCCATTCAACGAGATCAAGGGAGACCATACAGCAATTGGAATCGGACTGACGTGACCCATAACGAATCGGGCGTGAACGATGTCGAATGTTTCCCTCTCAAATGGTAACTCCTTCGTCAGATCTGCCAGCTCGAAGCTCATATTCACGGGAAGCTTCCTGTGGTGCGTAAGCTTCACCCAGAATGTGGCCTCCAGCAGGGTTCTCACCGCTTTGGAAGCGGGGATATGTCCACCGCATGGACCAGAGCACCGGGAAACTCTGTTGCGGCTTGAATAGCCCTGCGACGACTCCGATGAGACTGAGCACAGATAAGTATTTGTTATCTTGCCTGCTCACCATGCGCCGCTCCCACACCTAGTATAGCTCTCAACACGCATTTCCACATAATGGTCCGTGACTCACCCCAGATCCAGAATCTTTTGTGGATGCACGTCCGCTATTGCAGCGAGAGACAGCTTGCCATCGAAGTACCGGGTGAGGGCCACATGAAGCGCATCCAACCTACACGGAGTTGGTTTGTGAGATTGGACTACAGCAGATGGTACCGTACCGCCACATCTCGTTGTCCGAGTCTGACGCTGCCTGGTGTAGATCAAGGTTCTTGCCCTTAATCTTCTGGAGGCTGGCTAGTTACACACCGAGATGAGGTAAACCTGGTCCGTGTGCTTCTGCGAGTCCATTGGCGGACTGTAGGGGGTGGGGGTGCTGGGTGCGTTCTGTGTCAGCACCCATTCACACGACGCCACACAACAATTCGAAGCACTGGTTGCCATCTCAATACGATCTCGGGACTATTACCATGTTGCTCGGCCTGGCGGGCACCTGGCCCAATTCTGTTTTTGAGGCGCTTTCACAATGCGCTTTCGGTATTGATATTGGCAGTTGATACGCAGTGGAGTCACTCTGACTCTCGCACCACCCAGGTGTACTCGAGCTCTGTCACATCCTCCAACTCAGCGTTCAATCAAGTCAGAAAGTCGTCGTGCGATGCAAACTCGCGTTGATGCGGTTCATGGAACCACAGTCGAACCAGTGGTAGTGCCCTCCCACAGCGAAAATAAAGAGCGGCTGGGACTGCTGCGGAAGGAACGCAAGCGGCTCGATCCCCGGGCCGTAGTCGAGGGCCCACAGCTCCGAGAAATAAGGCACATTACGCCCGTAGTCCCAATAGCGCCATTCGCACGACCATTTTTCGTACAACAAACGGTAATGGGCCATCTGGATGGGTGTTTTGCCGGCGTGAATCCTCGTACTGAAAAATAGTTGGCACTTGAATGAGGGAGGAAGAAATGAAGAACCGGCCAAGGTGTTTTGGTCACGGCAGAGGAATTGAATCTCCCCGGTCTCAAAAAATAACGCCGGGAGGATAGTAACGAGAGTCGCAGGACACCGAACATCGACCCTTGGACTTTTCTACCATCTGCTCCATTGCATCGACCTCTGATTCCGATCATCACATCAGTATCAGCCAGTGTGGGTCATGTTTTAGGATTTCTTCGCAGGTGGTTCTGGGCGCAACTTGAGTAGTATTTCGTCGTGATGAAGGTTTATTGCTATAAAATGCGTTATTTAATGGGACTTTAGGGGAAAAATTCAAAAAGGGAGAGTTGACTAATTAGCTGTTTGACTGGAGCGGTCATCTTCAAGGAAATATAATACTCACCCAATTACTACATGTACATTAGGATCATTCACAGTCTCCCTTTTTCGCGTCCTTTTACTTCCATTTTACTCCCTTTTTTTCCCTTTTTCAATAACGTAACTGAGTGAGCCATAAAATCCAGAAAAATTCACCCCAGTCGTTTTTGAACATCTTAGGTGGTATGCAACCTTTGGGGAACAATAGGAGAACCAAAATGCATGAAATGAAGAAATAGAGTTGAAAAGGCACGAAAAAGGGCGGAAAAAGGGAGCCGCGGCGGGGGGTTTCACAGTTCACTTTTTCCTGCCCTTTTTTCGCTCACTTTTTCGATGGATTTCTTTCAGTTTTCCAGCTGGGAAGCTCGTTTTCTCCCTTTTTAACACCTTTTACATATCAGAATTGAAAAGGGGGGAAAAAACCCGATGAAAAACGGCGGGAACCACAAAAAGCCCAAAAAAAAGTGGAGGAAAAGGGTAGGAAAAAGGGAACTGTGAGTGACCCTATTATTTCGCTTTGCCTTCGGATCTATTATACTACGCCGCTTTCATGTGTCCTGCGATCTTGTTGAACGAAGCTCGATTATGTGGTCGGTTTCACCAACTCAAACCAGATTCGCCATATAATGGACATGGTGTATTGAGGATTAGGTACCAGTAGATACGTTTGATTATGCAGGCCAGGCATATATGCACGTCCAGAATTCGGGAAGAAGCAAAACCGCGGTTTGCGCAAGCCCGAGCTCTCGCTATCAAGGAAGCGGCTGGGCTCAACGCCGAATACGACGAGCGCACCAGTGAGTATATGGCCTTGCACGCCTCGCAAATATCTGAGTCCTTTTCAGTCGAGATGCAGACTCCCGGTCGAGTCTCTCGAGTTGTATCAAAATTAAGAAGCGAGGTGTGAACATTGCTCGTTATTTCATGAGCTTGAATTGCCCTGCACGGTAAGTTGTTTAATTACTATTGATACAAGAGTCGGGTCGCAGTGCTTCGGCCAAATCTCGGCCCGGGAGAAGCTGCTTATAGAGGTTTAGGAAGCCCAATGATGTCCTGACAAAGCTTCTTAATCACCCCCGGCGATGACCGATGTTCGTTCCACGTTCGGTCATGTATTCTCATCGCCGAAGCTCCCAAAGTCACTATAAATCACATCAAGACGAGCGTATCTCGCCCATCCCACTCCATTCAATCATGCCTGCCCAAACAAATCTTGCTCTCATTGTCGACACTAATCCATTCTCTCGCACTATCAAAGATAGAGGCGTCCCCACTGCAGGCTCAGAGGAACTTCTCATTCGTGTTGAAGCTGCTGGACTGAATCCTGTCGATGCGCGCATTGGTAAAATGCAAATTCCGATGTGGGCTGACATGCCCACTGTTCCCGGCGCCGAAGCTTCTGGTGTGATTGTCGCTATCGGAAGCGAGGTCAAAGGATTCAAGGTCGGCGATAGGGTGTGCGTAGCTTCCATCGTCGTCAACCTCTATTTTCAACAGTCTTACGTATCTTTTCGCAGTGCCTTCGGAACGGCCGGCCAGAAATTGGACGTATCATCATATCAGCAGTACAGTCTTGCACACTCAACTATTGTCACAAAGGTAGCCTGTTCTCGCGGGCCGTTGATTATATCTGACGAACGTCCGGCTATATATAGTTGCCTCCAAATATTTCTTTCGAAGAAGGCGCCTCTATCCCTGTAGGATTGTTCACAAGTTATCACGCAATGTACGGTAAACCTCCGCACGGGGCTGGCCTTATTTCCCCTATGTCCCCGGGAGGTCGTGGCAAGTACGCTGATCAGCCGATCGTCATTTTGGGTGGTGCAGGTGCAACGGGGCATTTTGGTACGTTTGATTTCACATTCCATCATCCCCTGTCTCATTCTTTCCAGCTCTTCAACTTGCTAGGCTCTCCGGTTTCTCCACCATAATCACCACTGCTTCTCTGAAACACGAGAGCTTCCTCAAATCACTCGGAGCTACCCATGTAATTGACCGCTCCCTCCCCGACGTAGAAGTTGTCAACGCTGTCGCGGCATTGGCTCCCACGCTTTCCATCGCTTTCGACACCATTTCCACCGAACAGACAATGGCATTGGGATTCGAGATACTCAAAGATTCCAAAAAATACACTAAAGGCGAAAAGACGCTCTTGCAGATCATTCCGGTTCCCATCTCCGGAGCCGAGAGCGAAGGGATAAATGTGTATATGGGGTGGGCGACATCGGTGTGGCCGCAATACAATGCCTTGTCCCGAGAGTTGTACCCGCAACTGGAAGGTTTGTTGGCTGATGGTACTATCAAGGTATTCGGCCCCTTTCTTCCTCCCAAGTCATGCTGATGCTGGCTTTGCAGCCGATGAAGATCGAAATCGTGAAAGGTGGATTCAATGCGTTGGAGGAAGCATTCAAGACGTTTGACAAGGTTTCGGGCGTAAAGCGTGTGGTTTTGCCTCAAGAGACCCATGCTGTATAAAGTTTTGGAGTGCAATCCACAGACGCTTGAACCTGTGGAAACAGTGATGTAAATAGGATAGCACGAATAAATTGATGACCAAGTTTGCTGAATCAACCAACCAACATAAGCCTCTAAGAGTCTTGTTTCGGTTCAAATGTGATCCTGGATCCACGAAAATCTCCTTCAGATCTCACTCTAGGTTCCCATAACTGGCTGGGCAGTGTTTGATCGCGCACCGGTATTTGCTTGTGTTTGGCTGGATTGATTCTCGTGTCGGCGTACGTGACTGAGCATGTGCTTTTGTGGCACCCATCATCTCTTCTCGAGCGCGGAATTACGGTGCCATTCTGACAATGATTCTGTTCCTGACCTTTCTTGGAGGCTGGAAATTGCCTACACTCACTCATCTGGCGTTGGAGTATCGCGAAATACGGTAGAGTCTCTGTTGGTCGAGCCATCTGAAACCTCGCTTTTGCTGTACTCTTGTGGTCGACCATGATTTTGCCAATTGGCACAGACTGCGGCGTGCGCATTGTGACCGAACTGTGGCCCGGAGACTTACAAATTAAATAGATGATATTGTAGCAATTATCATAAATACGTAGGCGTAGGAGTGCAAAGCATAGTTAAATTGTCGAAGAATGCGATGAGAGAGATGGCATGTACTATGGGCAGTGGGATGCATGAAATGATGGAAGCGGGCATGATATACATGAAAGGATCCAAACAGGGAGTGGGGTGTTGGTGCGGTGTACAGCACGAATGGAGAAATAGATACATACGATGAAACCGAAGTCCGATTATATACTAACAGGGAAGGGGGAAATCGACGACCTGCGACTGTGCTGCTCAAAGAAAGTACGGTAATGCGAGAAGTTTTGAGCTTGCACTCATAATGGATATACCGCCACGTCATTGTCATCGAACTCAAGCCCACGTATGCCCGAATTCTCGGATTGCGGGCCCAGCTCGGTGCTCTCGGACACCGCCTTCCCTCGGAATACGAATTCGCCATCCTCGTACGGCGCGAGGGCCGCATCCATCCCCCACCCGAGCGCCGGGACGCGCCCGATGTCAAAGTCACCCTGGACGAGCTCAAGCGGAGATTCCGTGGACGTGGACGTGGACGTGGACGCCCAGGGCGAGGAGAATTCCATCCACGCAGACGCGTCCGAGTTGCATTGGGTACCGCTCGCGGGTTCGAACAGTCCAAGCCCCGTGTCCATATCGCCAGGGTAATCGTAGAATGCGTCCGGTGGGGGAAGGGAAGACTGGGCCGCCGATGAGGTGAACACAGAGGGATGGAAGGACGCGTTCGCCGGGGTATACGGCGATGAAGGCGCTGAGTCCGCTGTGCTCGAAGCGGGTGACAGGCTCGAGTCCGCGTTAGCCGAAGGTGAAGGCGAAAAGATCGCGCGGAAGAAGTCGAAGTCTAACTGTACGTGTGTATCCGCTTGAGTACAACAGAGGGTGAGCAAAATGATCCATAGCGCACCTCCTGGTTTCCCTCCACCTCAAGCAGCTCAGTCGAGGTGGTGGGCACGTAGTCGAATCCGCCATCCCCGTTCGCAACTCCAAATTGGGAGATCAACGCCATGAGAGTCGGGAAATCAGCACCATCGCCGTCTGAGGTGCCGCTGCTCGGAGATTCGAAGTAGACATTGGGGATTTGGAATGTCTGGTATGGCGGGGGCGTCGGTGCGCTCGCGCTGCTCCCGTCCTGGGCTGGCCTCGTTGGGACAACAACCTCGATCTCGCGCGCGGACGACGGCGGGAGAGAATCCAGGTCGTTTCTCGGCTGAGTGGTAGCGGAGGTGGAAGACGATACAGTTATTGTACTACCGGAGGCGCTGGTGCGATTCGGCCGCCGGGGTCGGTACACGTAGTCGGGATGCCGCCTCTCGTGCTCGCGCTTCTTCTCCCGGGCAAGCGCGTCCCAATGCGCGCGTTCATCGGGCGACAGCGCCTTCCATCGCTGGGAGATTATCTTGCTGAGTTCCGCTTGGCGCTGCTTCGCCTTGGGCGCGGTAGATTCCAACGAAGATGAACTCGCCTGTGAAGTACCAGAGTCCGTAGACGTGGGAGCGGTGGTGGGGTGGGACGGCGAGAGTGAACGTGCTAACTCACGGCGAAAGAGGATCCAGGCATTCTCGGGCCGTTTCACATAGCCGTTGTCGCCTTTCTTGGGGCGGCACTCGCCAACCGGTCCCGGGGAGGTGGACGCGGGCGGCGGGGTACTGCATTCGTCGTGCTGAGAGGGTGCTGATTCCGGTGATGCTGAGAAAGACACCTCAAACGGGGGGTTGGATGGCGAACAGAAGGGACTGTCGGCGAGATTATGGGCCACGGGAAAGGTGAATGTGCGGGGAGTTGGGGCGCTGATTGTCAGGGAGGGGGCAACCGGAGCAGTGCTCACTTCGAGTACTAGTTCAATACGACAATGAGCACACAGAAATTGCAGCAAGAGAGAAACAAACAGACATCGTACGGCGGGATGTGTATTGCGTGTGCGCACGGCAGGCATGGGGGAAAACGGAAACGAGTCGCCAGTCCCTCCCTTTTTATACGCGTCCCATTGTTACGTCCAAATATGAGGCATCCGATCGAGCGAGCGAGCTGTGGGAAATTTTAGAACTGAGTCAGCAATTTCCAGGTCTTCTCACCGAATAATCAAGATCTCTGCAGCTTACCCTATTCGACGTGCGCGCGCCACAAATGATGGCTGGGAGGCATTGGACTCAGCGAATGTCTGAGATTATAAACAGACAGCGTCTCACATGCTGCCAGTGGTTCCCGAGTCAGTCACTGCCACAATGATGGAGAAATGCCCCGTGGCGAAAGTACCATGCAGGACATGAATCGTCCGAGAAGGCGACGGAGATGGAAATGCAAAGTGGTGCGCATGAGGCACATGATTGAAAGAATTGATGCATGCATAGCTTTCTCCAGGTGTTGGTGTCCCGAGCGACGCGAGTACGCTCTTCGCAGCACAGTCACGGTCAATCCCACGCTCTGGACTGGGGCGAATCATTCTGCTGTGACTTTTATGTGAGGAGCGTTCCACTATTAATTTTAAATCATTTAAAATGGAATCTATTGACCTCTGGTGATACCTCGCGGAACGGGGTCTTCCGCACCGGGCGCCAAATGCTGCCAATCAATCTCAGACTATACCTTGTGCGCCCGATCGGTCCATGCATGGATATCTGATATCGGTCTTCAAAATGACTCGGGATTCCAAGAAATCTCTCACATTGGAAAAAACGTGGCTCGCTTTAGGGTGCTGCCGTGGGTCCAAAACGCCGTCCGAGTTTCGCATTAGCTGTGTACGATGACTCAGAGAAACTACCGGGACTTCACAACAGCGTACTTGATCTTCTTGTGTTATTTAGAGCGGACAATGGGTGATCTCCATCTTCAATACAGAAGTGAAAAGTTCCGGAGTCCGTGTATGGCAACTCCGTCGGCTAACCGTACGAATCTAAGATACGGGTGCGGTGCTGTGGGAATGATTAAGAACATGCCCGAAACAGAAGAAGCAGTGCAGAGAATCTGACTTACACGACGTCCGATTCCACTTCTGATTGTGATGTCGCCAGAAATAGCAGGTTGTCGGGGACGCGCGCCCTCTGCCATGCACACGGGAGCGGTGACTCGGAACTGCTGGTCGGAATCCTGATAATAGCTTCGAGTCATGCATCGGCTAGCGTGGACTTTGTCTCACAATTAATGAGTGAGTCATGGCCACACCAACCCCACTCAAAGACGCACCACGCGAGGATCACCCACCTGATGCGCCCCGGGAGATGCCAAAGATCGTTCTTGTCGACAAAATCTGAGTGCGCTGAAATCACAACGAGGTCGGGCAAAATTGGGTACAGGATTTAGATATGCTTCTATCAGCTTTCACGGTACCAGCCATCCTCGAGGGAAGACCGTGTGGTGTATTGACGAAGAGAAAGAACAGATGTGCCTGGGGTATGTCCGAACATACGTAGAAAAGGAAATTGCTGTTGCGATAAAGCCTAAGAATAAATATTGCTCCGAGTTCGCGCGCTGCCTAGGGGATAACGAGGATTTACAGAGTCCAGATCACGGTAAATCCCGTGTGTATTGGGACCGGCCTTGGATTGCGGAGAGCATCAGCGGGAGCTTGACCATGATCGGGTCCTAGATATAGGAAAGCGCAGCTTTGACTCCGAGAAAAGAATGCCGGAAATAAAGAAAATGGTGCCATTTAAATTCGCAATCAGCCAACGGTAAGCTTCGGGCCGCGTTCGCTTGCGGATGTTTGGCCTGATCCCTCGGACATAACTCGGACAAATACCATGCACTTCATGATTCAGACTTTCAGAGCGAGGCGACAAGCGCCCTTGCAAGCGTCCGTGCTGCGCCAAGTCTGCCTCTGCCGCCAGCGGAATGGCCCTCTTACTCGAGGAGACTAGGTCCTTCGCCCACCGCTGCAGCTGCAGCTCCTCAATTCGCCGCTACTCTTTCGTATGTCCGACTCCGACAAGTTTCGCCCTTGCCCAGATCACGCTGGGATATTTATTATTCATCTTCCATTTTACTTCAATTCACGCTGAATCCCTCTATCAAGACTCCGAACTTAGCTCAATCGTCCCAAGGTCATTTTTGGATTCACAGCCCGAATATACGCGCGCCAAATCTACAGCTTGAGCTTTCTATCCGGCTCCCAGGGTCTCGCTCTCATCCTTTGTCTTTTCTGTCCGCCAACAATATGCCCTCCATGGCACTCGACGAGGCCCTCGCCGCCGCCGAAGAGCGACGCACATTCTGCCAGACAGTACCTAGCATGAACGCGTACCAGCCGCTCGCGACCTCGGCGCTCGAAGTATGTGTTTCTGCGACCCAGGTATGTCTCTTGTATTTCTCCCGTGCGACGATTGCGACTGATCGAAGACAGCACACTGGGAAGAACACCTCGTTGCTCGCGGTGCACGCAGTGAAGCGAACCGCAGCCCTTATTGAAGCTGGTGTTGACATCCCGATGTCACCCGAACGCCGGGAGAGCCTGGAGAGATTCGAAAGGTGGAGTTTATGTGAATGATATCCACACAATTCTGACCGTCTCCAGCGCTCTCGATATGATGCGCCGGCACATAGAATCCATACCCAGTCAGGTATCAGAATATTCTCTAGTTTGACATTCCGTCGTAAATCCGCGCACCTGAAAGCGGAGTTGGATGGAGTTTACAAGTCCCTCGTAAGTTAATTCACACCTGCCTTCCACACATCCTCAGTTTTTTCCAGCTCCATAACCGGAAGAACGCACGCTGTTCCACAACCCAACATGAGTCCTTTCTCGAAATTGCCACCCTCGTACTCGTGCAGCAGCATTGCCTGCGACGTCCCCGTTCTCAATGTACTCAAGCCTGTGGTTGGCATGGCGGCCTTGATATGCGAGACAGTAAAGGTGGTTAATTCCGCCCGAGTCCGAAAAATGCCCATCATTTATTTGTCAGCAGACAGTGGAAAGCAATCACGCTGCTGCTATCGCGCTCGCCGGTCGTGCTCGGGACGTTACTCAGTTCATCGTGGATCGTGCGACAGCAGATCGAGGCGGCGCTTGGAGGACACTACGGCTGTGTGTGCTCCTGCTCTTCTGCATCACCCATTCTAATACTATTCCAGCACACTCGACGATATCCAGGCATTTTTAAAGGCGCTGCACAACCGTCGACGCCGCGCCGCGTCATTGCTGTTTGCTGTAAAGGACAAAGAGCGCTTTGCGGAGCTTAACCGGGCGCTCGACTGTGCATTGGCGGTATTCTCCGTGCGTTCCATTTGCTCGAAAACTCAGGGCTGTGATTTACGGCATTTAAAGACTACCGAAATTAATGAAACGGCGGGACTTGTCCGCAGTACCACGCGGCAGCTGGTTGCTCTCACGGCAACGGTGGACCGCGTCCGAGACGACCTCGAGCGCAATATGACGGTGAGCGTACAACACGTGTAAGCAGACTGGGCGGAAACTGATCGTCAATTTACATCACAGCTTGTTCACAGCAATATGCCGGAGATTGCAGTAGCTGTTGAGGCGCCTACCCATGCCTACACGCCACGCCTAACAGCTTTGCTTTACGCCATCAATCTCATAGCTCCCATTTTTTTTTTTAGATCCGAAAAGCCGGACAGTACATATACTGTGCTTCCCCGCTTCCCCCACCCTCTGACAGCCCTGTGTTTTCTGGTCTAATTTCAATTCCCGTTCATGCACTGGTTCCTTTCGTAACATACGAGTCACATCTCTGGCCCACTGTACCTCTATCTATCTATCAATGCAAGCATTTCTTAACCCTACCGCCAGATAATGCTCCGCTCCATGTACCCAATTCGTTGCTGTCGAACTCTATTCTTTACGATTTAAAGTTTATTCGTAAAACTGAAACGAGTACACGGCTTTGAGGCCGTCGAGCGGGAGCCTGCGCAGTGCGCGTGAGGTTTCGTTATCCGCTTGATCTGTTAGTGGAATCGGTAAACCACCGTCACAGACATTCGTTGGTCGAAACTTTCTGAGTTTGGTTTCCCGCTCGCAGAATCCGCGACAATTTAGATTAAGCTAAAGGTATTTGGCATGTTATGATTCTAATTGAATCTCCCCAACTCAATTTCTCCCAGTTTCAACGTGTGCCCTCTTCAGTGTGCGCACGAAACCAAGAATAAGGGACACTCAACCCGAACACCTGAGCCACGAGACCTACTTGAATATATAAATCACGTTCAAGATCTACAGTTGACATTTTGCTATAATCATTGTACATGTATGCTCTGTGAGCCGGGTCTCTTTTCCGAGACTTCGATACTCCCGCGTGCATTCAAGTTGAACCTTCTGTCGGCAAAATCAGATTTCATGATACAGCGTAAAGCCCTACTGGGCAGTATTCATTCGGTACTTGTCGTTGCATGATTGCTCGCCGGCTATTAACGAGATTCCCAACATTCGAGCCATCCAATGACTGTTTTGCAAAGTGGCGAGTGGCTGATGCGCCCATGCTCGGTGCCATCTGGCAGAATGTGCGTAGCTCGTCGGCCCAAGCGAGGGTTTCATCGAATTGGCATATTCGTGGTGGTGCTGGGTGCTCTCACTCAAATTGTCGATCGCGTCCGAGCCGACGTTGAGCGCACTATGACGGTGGGCGGACAACACGTGTGGTCAGACTTTGCGGAAAGTTGAAACTGATCGTCGATATATAGGTTGTTCGCAGCAATATGCCGGAGATTGCAGCGGCTGTTGTGGCGCCTACTCCACGCCCAATGACAGCGTTTGCATCACCTTTGTGCTGCGCAGTCAATCTCACGCCTCACTTTTTTTAAAGATGAGAGCACATGTCAAACCCAAGGGGTTAAATGGTCCGGTCATCTCGGGTGGAAAACGGGGCCACTTTCGCAGCGCCGAGTAGCCCTGCTCCACGGACCACAGTAGCAGTTCCGATGTCGTCGTAGCGCATGCAACACTAATGCATACCTCCGGTGGCGCGACACATGATGATCAGGCTCGGCACGGATGCCGATGATGTCTCTGGAGCGTGCCGGAATGGTTTGTTCGAACATCGGATGGTGGAACACATTTAGTGATGCCATACTGGGTTTACTCGGTGGAGCCGGGAAATAGCAGATGTGCAACCGCCGACTTTCTTTTAAAGTGCTCCAAGGACCAGGGTTTGTCGCTTAGCTGGAAAATAGGTATAAAAGGTGGCAGTATTCGTGGTTCAACATCCACACCCAGTTGAACTTCTTATATTGACTCATTTGCGAGGAAAGAAAAAAGTTTCAACGCCTAGACATAATGGTTCGCATTCCCATCCGCACATCGTCCATCCTCTTCGGCCTGGTTGGCAGCCTGGCCCACAACGCCGCAGCGACGACGGTCGACACGAGTATGTTCTCCCTTATCTTTCGAGCCTGACGTTAGTTGTTGGCTTTGCAACACCAGATCTCTTGCGCCGCACGCTCACTGCCGCCCTGTTCGAGTTTGAGTGGTACTCGCACTGCCCGCACTGCGACGAGTCCTCGACGACCTGCGACTTCGGCACAGCGACCGTCGCACTCGGCGCAACCGCCACGACGGGAAACTCATACACAACCACCGTCACCTTCAACGACGTCGAGGCTGACTTCCTATACAAGGGAGGACAGCACTGCGACTCTGGCGGCAACATCTGCTTCTCCGCCACCGTGACGAACATCGATCCGGCCCCGACGGGCAACGCCTGCGTCTACTACGCCAACGACAACGTTTGTATGGACTTTTCTGGCTCGGCTGTCGACGGTAATAACCAATGCGGGTATACCATTGGCGCTGAGGTGCCCAATGGAGAGTAATATGGTAGGTGGTATGTGCCAGATATGTGTTGCTCCCAATGCTGACGTTTATCAAGTCTCCGCCCTCCACACACGGATTTCAAGGCCCTTATCCTTTATTCTATTCCGCATACATAAAGTACGCACTATGCGATTATTGTGTACCAAGCAATAAGTGTGATTATATGTGTTCACATGACCCAGTTATCAACTTGACAGCAACGTTACCCGGAAACTGGGCAACTTGCAGGCAGCTAAGGGGCCCGGCCGCCAGATATTTGACTTAGAATACGCCTGTGACGTCTCAACGTTCAAAGAGATTAAAAATTTTAAAGAGAAATATCGCCTCGACACTGGTGTCTTCCTCTTTGTGCTGTGCCTTCAATCTCACGCTTCACATTTTTGAGATGAGAGCGCATATATAAAGGCCCCTTCAAGGCCTCGCTGATTTCCCGCTAATATTCGCCCTTTGTTGTCTGGTCTAATTTTAATTCCCGTTCATGCAACGGAGGAATAAACCACAGAACGTCAATATACTCCGAGCCGGCAAATCGGTCAGCTACTTCTTGTCATAGAGTCTAGACCTGTGCCTGTATTGTGTGCTTGTTCGTCTTCGTATCGGGTGAGACCCGGTCCCCGCTGCCTTTTTGCTCTTGTGCGGACAAATCGTTGCAGCCTGTCCCCGAACCAACGCGGAAGATAGGACAAGGGGAAAATCTTAAATTTATTATCGGAGGAACAACATTAAAAGTAGAGTACTACAGCCAGTAACGAGTCGCTGTAATAAAAGGGTCAGTAACGAGTATCTCCGAATAGCTACACGATACCTTCAACAACATTACTACGTTTTCGAGCGACCAAGTCGTCCCCCAACGACCAGAGGTGGGTTAAGCCTGTTGCACCAGCTTCCCAATCTCTCGTGAAGTCGCTGCACTCTGCGATGACAAGACGTGCGTCGTAGACGTGTGGAATCTGTGCCGACTCGTACCTGTGAAGATGATTGGACGACGGCCAGACGGCCCAGATCACGAGCAAAAGTTGAAGGCGGGGGGCACTTGAACAGCAGATTTTCTGCCGTGTCAAGCGAAACCCCACAATCCAAGGCTAGATGGGTGAGCGCGGGGAGTGCCGGAATCTGCAATAGGGTCTGCATCAAGTACTCCCAGTCGAAGTCCAAGACGTCGAGGTGCGTAATGGAGGCGAATAATCGATGGTTTGGATCAATGGGTCCATCGAACCAGTCGCGGAGATATGGGGACAGGCGCTGCAGAGGCATCTTTGCGAGGATCGGAAGGAGACTTGGATCTGCCAAGTTCTCAGGAATGACTAAATCCACGATGCCGGAGCAGACTTCCAAGATTCGTCGTGCATCCTCTTGCACTGGGAGGCAGTTCAGCCATAGATGGCGGACCGCTCCTTGAAAGAATCGGCCGGTTTTGACTTTATTGCAGCCATAAAGCCAGCCATAGCGACCTCAGTTCCCCCAATCATACGTATGACCCGGTACAACAACCGTTCGACCTTAAACTTCCGAGTCAGCCGCGCCATGATTAACTCGGAACGTTAAAGTAACCAGATACGAACGCGCCGAGCGACGCGCAGAAGGGTGGGAATTTTGCCGGGATACGTAAGCGCCGTTGTCTCGAACACCTCTCGCTCCAGTTCCGGTGGTAAGACAGGGTTGGGATCCCCACGCTCCAGCTGCATGGCGGTAAAGAGAAAGCCACGCCTGCACAGCCTTGGCCACTGTCGCACCGTGGCTGTTACTCCATGAGGCCAAGCCTGCCTCTCTAATGATAATTAAAAACAAATAGGTTTCCTCTCCTTCTCCATCTCACGCATTATTCAAGAAATCCGAGCTGGTCGGAATAAAGCAGATGACTGCTTGTATTAATGGATACATTTAGTCTAGACGAGGGTTTGAGAATTGAAACGCTACGAAAGGGCAATGCAAGAACCGGAAGATCAGCGGAGGATCAAGACTGATCGGGTGTCGTGAAAAATGCTAGTTGTCTAAAAAAAAAAAAAGTGAGACGTGAGATTGATGGAATGAAAGTGGAACGAAAGCTGTGAGGTCGGGTGTTGATCCGTACTCTGGGATAGTGCTGTGAATGCCCTGTCAATAAAAATCAGTGGTCAATTGAAATTGGAAGAGTCGAGGGCACCCGCTCACGCGCTTGATGTCGCCTTCGAGGCGATCAACCGCGGCCACGAGATCAATGAGCTGCTGTGTGTTGCTGCGCACAAGTCCGGCTGTCTCGATGACTTCGCTGGTCTACGAACGATGGTTTGAATAAACGGGAGCCGGGGAGCAAATGGAACTCACAGAGAACACAGACAGCGCTTCATCAAGGGCGTAATTATACTTAGCGAAGCGCTCTTTGTCGTTCACGGCAAATAGCCACGATGCACTGCGCTTTCGGCGGTTCTGCAGGGTTTTTAAAAATGCCTGGATATCGCAGAGTGTGCTGAACGATTATTGGAATCGGTAATACAGAAAAACAAGGGAGCACGCACTGCCTCAGTTTCATCACGGCGCCCTCCCCATCTGGCTGCCTGTCGGCGTGTAACTCGGTAGCACGATCCACGATATAAGTTGTAACCTCATGTGCGCGTACGGCGAGCGCTATAGCAGCGGTGCGGTTGGTGTTCACAGTCTGCTCAGAATAAGGTCGTGCACGGAGGAGAGCTGGATAATAATCACCTTTGCTCTGTCGCATATCAAGGCCGCCATGCCAACCAACGGCTTGAGCACATTGAGAACGGGAAGGTCGAGAGCGATTCCTGCTGCTTGTGTACTGAGGCTGGCGATTTCGAGAATGGATGTATGTCGGGATGCCGACGAGCATGGGTGATGTTTCTCGAGCTGGAAGGATAAGGATATCAATATCAGTTGCGGGAAATGTGCGGAACTTACGAGGCCATTGTAAACTCGATCCAGTTCTGCTTTCAGCTGCGCGGATTCCCGACGGAATCTCAAGCCGGAGAATATTCTCTGAGACTTGGAGCCTGGCTTGGGTATGGACTCGATATGCCGACGAATCATATCGAGGGTTCTGGGTGTATTCAGAATTATGTGGATCCAGCCAACATGGAAGATACCTTTCGAATTTGTCCAGACCTTCGCGGCGTTCAGGCGAGAGCGGGATGCCAAAACCATCCATAATAAGAGCCCGCGTTCTCTTCACCGCGTGCATCGCGAGCGACGAGGCTTTCTTTCCAGTGTGCTTGCAGTAGATAAGTTGCGATCATGGAGGATGAGGTGCAAGAGACATACTGGGGCTGTGGAAACACATATCTCGAGCGCCGACGTGGCGAGCGGCTGATACGCGCTCGTGCTGGGTTCTGTCTGGCAAAATCTGCGGAGCTCTTTGGAAGCGGCGAGGGCTTCATCAAGTGGCATGGTGGGCATATCGGTGGCGGAGAGTAAGGGCAAAGGACAAGAGGGAGACCTGGGGGAGCAGGATCGAAAGCTGTTGAGAGCTGTGAATGTGCTTTGGCGCGCGTTTACTCGGGCTGTGAATCACAGCATCATAATCTACAAGGGGATCTAACACAGGTCGGATAGAATAGAAGAATTAAATGCGCTCGCACCTATCTCATCTCCTTCTAGTCCCCAAGTCATCGGGGCCAATGGATGCCACATCCAGGCAGATCGAGATTTCTCTGCGAGGTCTCATGCTTCAAATAAATCTTGTAATCGGGTTTTGAAATTGCCAGACTAAAGGAACACCAAGTTTGTGCGGCGCGGAACACAAGATCGTTCCCTCGAAGCCTGAGACGAACGTTGAGCCCACATATCAGCAGTACGGTCGTGGATGTGCGATTGGGGTATTGAAAGAGAATTCGAAGGATACTTACGTGCAGGACTAAGAACAACAGGCTCAGCCGAGATGCCGGTTATGTTACGTCGGACCGCCACGTGTTCGATTCCCATGGCTCCTCTGAGTCATCCATGTCGATCGCGCCCTTCACACTAGTACTGTGATTCACTTCCTCTGCCCTTGCTTTGCCGTTTGATGCAGAACCCCAATGTCTTCGTACGCTGATATTTCACCCTTGTCTCAGCTTCAAAAACGCACGACTGACCAACCCAAATTCAGATTGATACCGCGCGAAGCTGGACGCATCCCATTAAAATTGTTCGACGCGGGGACTTCACGCGCCACAACGGCACGGCGGGAGCATCTACGCGGAGACATTCGGTGGGGCCATGACTTGGGTGCAGTGAATGTAGATTTTATTGGTTCATTTGTTACCACATGAGAACTTCATCTACCGACACGATCGTACCTCCTCACATGGAAAATCCTAGGCGGAATACGCACGGGCCGCAGGCGTGTGCTCAGGGACTTTACCGTCGTTGCCCCCGCTGAATTTCTTTTTTTTTCTCCTAGTTCTTCGTGATCATCACCACCTTCCCAACGCATCACGTACGTCTTTATCTACATCTTCCTCGTTGCTTATTACCACCGTCCCTAACCCGATTTCCCAGCCCGACAGCACGCACGCCATCTTCGGCGACGTCGTTGAGGTTATGGACGCCGTCAGGAACATCGTGGACTTCGTCAAAAATCGTGATCAGCAGGGCTGTCGAGATGCGTTCACGTTCAATGACCCTTCGCAGCCCTGACCGTTTGTCCAGAATGCGGCGCCGCTGTGGTACGTTTCGTTGGAGCTGTGCATTCAACCAATGGCCGAAATGTGTATGTCCATCAATTACATACTAATGCATGCTCCATTCAACGCCGGTGCAGATTGGGCGCAGATACTTGCACTATCGAACAATTATACTCTAGACAGCACGGTCTAGAGCAGACTGTGGTGATTATCACCTCCAAAATTATTCGCATCATCAGCTCAACGCGCTTGTGCGATTGCACGTTCGTAAATTCAGTGTATCTAGCAAACTCTGTTAATTTTGGTTATCTGCTTCGACCCTCTGACTCGTGACTTTGGTCAGCCGCTTTACAGCAAGTTCCCACCTGTGGCGCTGATATATGACCGCATTTGCACCCGCATCCACCCAACGCATCGGGCAAGACCCCCGTTGAGGAAGTTGACCACATTGGGTTCACATCAGAGGCAGCCTCAGGGAATACCCAGGCGAACGTCGAATTCAACAATAATTATCCAGTCTGTTCGACGGGATCACGGTTCAAGCGATCGGGAGCGCCTAGGGAGCGTACCCGAAAATGGGTTTATTTCTGGCGGGATTCTACGAATTAGTGGATCTGTGGCGAGACCCGCGGTGGGTTATCTGTGATTTCCACTACGTCATTGAGGCTAAACAGGGGAGCTATCCTCGAGGCAGCTGCATGTTTTGCGCTATAGCATTTTGTCATTGGAATTGGCCTCCACAATGTCGTAAGATTGGCTCCGCAAAGCTGTAGACATCATCTCCGGTCCAATACGGTCGAGCGCTAGGCGGGAGATCTAACCTTTTATGGAATGGTATGGGTCTGAAGAAGCGATGACGACTGAGCATTCTCTCATCGGTGTGAGTATTTAAACTGACCATTTTTCGACTCGCCAGCCCCACCCTCGAGTGCGCCATGCCTTCAAGACGCGTCCGGTTTGCCTCGACGGACACCTTCTACTCGCCGCCTCCCCTCCACTCATTGACTCCTCGCCCTCATCATCCACCTCCTCTCTTGGTCCGCTCACGCCGCCGCCGCTTTATGCGGCCGCACCATTAACACCGAAAGACCTCTACCGCGCGTCAGCGGCGACGAAAGTGCAGGCCCACAATCTCATCGCCCTGTCGCCGATTCCTATCCTTCAATACGATGTTTCCCTACATCCCTCCACCATTTCCAGCCACCGCCCCGGCCTCTCCGCGGCGGCATACCTCGAGCCCGCCGTCTATCCTCCGCGGCTCACCCTCTCCCTTGTCACACCACACCTGCCCTGGATGATCCCCGTCCCGGCGTCGAATCGCCGATACGTCTCCGTGGGCGACGTCCTCTCCGCCATCTACCGCACGCTGCGCGTGAATGCGACGCCGGCAGAGTTTAACGCGCTGGGCACCGAAAAACTCATGCGGCGCGCGTCTACAGCGTACCTGCGCCGCTGCGAGCGGCTGCGCGGGCACAGCGGCTATTCCCAAGAAAAACGCGAAGGCGTGAAGCGGGTGGACTTCTTGATGGGGTACACCACCTTCCAAGGGATCGCGCCTACCGGTGGGGCGCCCGACGTCTGGCAGCTTACTATCTCGTGAGATTCATGCGTTGAGCGCTAGACTATTTGATTGCCCCTCTAATTGTACAATACCTCGTTTGTATCCATAGCTCTGTGTAGTGTAGCCGTGCCTCCTTGCGTCCAGTACGCTTGCTGTATTTCTGTTGATGCGGGAGGCAGATTCCCAATTGCGGGTGTCACTGTGCCTCCTCGCGTCCAGTACGCTAGCAGTATTTCTGTTGACATAGGAGGCGGATTCCCAGTCGCTAGTTTATCTGTGCCTCCTGGCGTCCAGTACGCTAGCTGTATTTCTGTTGATGCAGGAGGCAGATTCCGAGTTGCGGGTGTAACCGTGCCTCCTCGCGTCCAGTACGCTAGCCGTAGTTCTGTTGATGCGGAGGCAGATTCCCAGTCGCTAGTTATTTGTGCCTCCTCGCGTCCAGTGCTCTAGTAGTATTTCTGTTGATGCAGGAAGCAGTTGCGGATGTAGCAGTACCTCTTCGCGTCCAGTACCTAGTAGTATTCTGTTGATACAAGAGACAGCTTTCCCGTGGCGACCTGGAGCTCATTTTTTCCGACCTCAGTATATCGGACACAATATTATCAGCTATGCCCAAAAAATATCATTTGCTTGGTGGTATTTGTTGCGTATGGCGCGCCGCGACGCGATTCACACGTGATTTATCTCTGATGGGAAAACTGTACGTAAGTAGTAATGCAGTACAGCCGGTGTTGAAAAATTATTTGCTATCGAGTTACTTATGTGATAAAAGTATGTTCTACACTAAGTAGTAGGCCATCGCATGGACATTTCGATTCATTTATTGTGATTCTTGTTATACATGGGCGCTGCCACTGAGGGAGGAACCGCAACCGGAGTCCCCAAGATCAATATCACAATATTAATGGCTTAGTTGCATGTCGCTAGATGTCTGGCCGCAGGATGGCGGAGAAAAGTAACAGATAAAAATGGATCCGGATTGATGGATCAATTTGACGGGGAGCATCTACTCTGTGTTTGTGTACGGCAACACTGGGAGAAATCAGCAATGCATGTGAAGGCCACATGCGTAAAACGCATGTGGTTTGCACTAGGTCGACCTTGGGACAAAGCCCCCCCACCAAAGAACAAAAGCATGCAACAAAACCCCCCTTTGTCTACTAATGACGGGTTTGTGGGCTTTGTGCTTACCTTGTTCGCATGCGCGACCACATGTGTTTTATGCATGTGGCCTTCGCATGCGTCGTTGATTGCCCCCCGTGTAATTCCTTGCGCCTTACTTCTCAATACTACTAGGAGTTCCGTTCACCGTGTAATAATATACACATCAATAAGACGGTCCTTCGCGTCGCTCCGGAAGCTCCCGAGATCGTGAGTGTGGTGAAACGGCAAGAATGTGTCAATTCTTTGCAATCAAACTATGGTACAGAGTGAACACAGAGGAAAAGTTCGATGAGAGAAGGTAGGCATCACGAGGTATTGAAGAACATCGGCACAAAAGCAATATGCGACCTAGATCCCAAATTTAGGCGACAGGGAATTAATGGTGATAGCCGCCAATAATTAACAGCCTGAGAGACATCCGGAACTAGCAAGAGCAATTGAGATCGACGCTAGAGGCCTAGGCAAGAGAATCCCAGAATGAGCCCCACACTGGGAATTGAAGGACGGAGGAAGATCAAAAGATTGACGGCTTGGAGGGACGCTTACAGGGTTATCTCCATGTTTTCGCCCTCGCCTCTCGTCCTTGAATTTATAATTTCTCTCCCCATCCGCACCCAAAGCTCTCCCACTGTGGAAACTCCACCGTGGTTTCCCATTTAAAGCCAGCCTTCATTTCCCCACTCACACCGGCGGATCTCGTCAATTTTATGTTTTTATCACTGCGGCCTCCGCAGCGTCGCCAGAACGGAGTCAAATTCATTCCTCTGACCCATATGTACTGCGATCCGCATGGGTACGAGGTTTGTCGCAGTAAATTGGTACTGCAGCCCAAATTTTCAACCCATCAATGAACCTGCGGCCACGGTAAGCTCCCGAGGATTCTGCACACATAAATAGGCCTCTACGATCGGTGTTCTCCCACTTCCCTGGTCCTCAAATATGCTGCGCTCCATTTTTTGAGCTTTTTCTCTGGTTCTGCTCTGTGATTGTTACAATCAATCTTTCCCGCCTGTTCATTGGTGTTCAAAATTCTAGCAATGCCCGCAATTGGCCGTCGAACATCTGGATGTTATTATTCTACATAAATAGCATAAGTTTTCATATACTAAATGCGCATCTGCGCGGTTTAATTGCTACAAAGGTTATTCCTGTAGCTGTGGTCTCCAGCTCTGTCGACGAGACTGTGCTGGCAATATAACCCCCCACCTCAATTGTCAGGTCAACTCTCTCACACCTCATTATAGTCTCTCCTCTTCAGACATCCGTCCGTGGAGGAAAGAGGGTACACTACAGAGACCCATATTCTTTCTCGACACGATATTTTTGTATTTGGCCCCTGCTCGAAATAATATTGCTTGACTCCATCTTACGTCCCCGGGTTACCAGAGCGAAGCGGCGACATGTCTGGTGTATCCGCCAATGTATCAATCTGTACCGGGCCGCAACCGAGTCGGGCAAGGGTCTACGAATACCTCGCCTCTGCCTAATACAGGACTGAGGTATGACTGTTTCTCTTGAATGTGGATCCGGATTCTTGTCGCCATGCGCTGACCAGGCAGCGAAAAGCCCCTGTCGCACGTATCCGATAGCCACTCTTCTTCCCCACCTCGATGCAAGTCGGCGCTTAGGCAGTGTTGTGTGCCCAGACTGCTCAGAGTACAGTCCATTCTTAAGCGGGTCTTGGGAATCATCACTCATGCCTCGGCACAGGGGAAAAAGTCAACGCAGGATGTTTTCACTGCCTTCAGTGCACCACACCACGCAGTAAACTCTTACTGCGTCTGGCCATGTGTTTGCCATGTGTCTATTGCCGTCTGCTGAATGTCGGATAACTCCGACAGGCTATCAATGAGCGAGATGCCGGATTTTTATTTCCAACTCCGACATCCTCCCTTTGGGATAATCTTCAGTGATGTGGACAGTGCTCATGGCTGTTTTGAGGAGAATAATGATTCAAAGCATTTTATTATATACCCGTAGCCCCAAATTACCGGAAAACAAGGAGGGAGAGCTTCCAACGCTTGTAAAGAACAGATAGCCGTGCGTGAAAACTCAGCATGAGGGTGGTTGTCTATTGGGTTGCAGGTGTCCCTTCGTCGTTGTATGGACCTTAGCAGCCATTGTGGGTTTATCAATTTTTTTCTTTTTCATCTTAGGGCTTGTCATTTCGGAAGTGAACTGCGAGTCAGGGCGTGAAATTTGCGACCTCTGACTCTTGAATGGCACTTCCAAAGTTCACTCGTTGGAGCTTAGAAATAAATGCTGGAGGACAGTATCTCGGATAGCTCCGCAGTTCGACAGATGACAATGAACACGCGGCAAACGCGTGGCCAGGATGCACTAGTTACTGCCCGGTGTGGTGCGCCGAAGGCAGTAGAATCTTAGTGCATCGGCTTTTGTCCCTGTGCGACTCATGCAAGAACGCGTGAACATCGGCGATCACGCAGCCGGATGAATGGAGAGATCGACATCAAAGAGAAACTGGAGAGAGACACAAGACAGGCCGCCGCTTCGCCCTGGCAATTCCAAGATAAAAAATCAGAGGTTAATTTGACTACACCCTACGAGGATACAGCAACAAAGGATGGAGGCCGGAAAGAGAGTCTGACGGAGGACTCATTGTCCTCATCATGAGACTCCCGTGTGGGCTTGAAATCCCGAACTAAGATGCTTGCAAAATTTCAAGCAGGCAGAATTGTACGCAAGAGAAAATGGTCTGAAATAGCCGCCTGCTACGAGATCCCGCTAGGAGATCCACAGTGCAAGAGAGTAAACCTAGTCGTTTCTAGTCCATGAATTGAAGAACAGAATTGGGATTGATAACCACTGGTGCAGCGAGGGAATTTTTCGTTTGAAGCAAAGTCAAATATATAACGGAGGAATGAAGGACAGAAATCAAAGCTGGGGGGGCGACAGCCGAAGTATCAGACCGTGAGCTGCGGAGAGCTCGAACGGGCAGTGGAACAGCTAGACATATTGATGGTCAACGCAGGCGAGCTCAAAGTTTTTTGAACCAGTGGAAATCCGATACACCAGCGAGACAGTTTCGACTGTAGCGAAAATAATCAGGGCAGACAGAAGCGTTGATCCGGAATATTTCCAGAAGAATGTTGCAATTCCAGGAATTTGGTTGCGAGAAAATGGGAAAAGGGGAACCTTTACCGGCCCTTTTATGGCTCGGGATCTTCCGTGGACTACGTGGACTCTCGGCCTCGTAAAAACTTGAATTGGGCTGCGATCAAGTGCAGCCTACCAATAAAAAACTGTGCGCTGGTCAGCTGTTCAGCCTCATGGAGTGTTGAGATAGGAAATCAAGCTGCGCAGATGTCACTGGAAGTCGAGGAATAAGGACGACGAGAGAGCCTGAAGAGGCGAAACACTGCATGGAGATGAACACAAAGAGATACAAAGAATCACCGAGGTAATCGCTAAAGAACGGTTAATATGGGCGCTTTCTCACACGGCGCGCCGTGGTTGGCTTCGGCCATAGAGACGAGGTATCATACTGTATTGTTTCATTCAATTCGACAGGCGGTGTGACATGTAACATTTTGAATCCGTCATCTCATCAACACCTCATCAAGCTGTGAGATCGAGCGTGACAAGGAGAAAGATTGGTCAGACTCCCGGATCGTTTCTAAATACCTCAGTTTCCCGCTCATTTGGACTACCGCACTCCATACTCCATACAACCACTTATGTATATTTTGCGCCTTGATCTTGGTTGATTTTGCTCAAATTTTGGCTGGAGATTTTGTCTTCCGCAAAAGAAATATGGCGGAAATTGGTTTGACAACTCAATTTCCTGTTTCTGAAGCCACGAGAATATTTTTTAACGAATTTTATGCGGTTTTGGAGTGATTTAGTGGGGCATCCGTGACACAGAACAGAAAAGATACAACATTCGATGGTATTGTAGCCCCTCGCCCTACCCTGGAGTCGTATCCACTGTGGATTCGCCGCGCGAATTCAACGCGCCATGTCCCGGAGGAATCCGACGCGAATTGAGCACAGCGGATGATTTATTCAAACTGTCCGAAAAACGATCCGCGCTTTACGTTCGCAGATTGCTGTAGAAACTCGCTCAACGGGCACGAATCTCACTCCCATATACAATCCTGTCTCAATTCCCCCTTAAGAGTAAACGTTTTGACACTGTTGCCGTGCCACGCGTTTAGTGCGCCTTCGGCGATCTCCACTTGAGCGTCAATCTCCGTCCACAATTTGGCGCATCTACTTCCACGCACAGTACTCGCAAGGCGCTGAACTTTCTGATCTGAGCGGTCAAGTGCCCCCCTTTTTTCTCACGTCGCCGCACAGTCACCTCGCGGTGTGTTTAATTTGAACTCCAGCGTCTATTTGGACTGAATAAAGTCGCGCTTGCCAACGCAGCAGCCTACTTTCTCAACACCGACCCCACATTTGATCCTTCCTCCCCACACAAACCACTCTACCGCGTCATGTCTGATTCCGGATCCTCTCCCAATAATTTCCCCTTCAAGTGGCGTTTTTTAAATTCATTGTTCAGTCATCTTGCTGATTTAGCTCAACCAGAAAGGGGGCGATTGGGGCGTCTATGCACGACGCCGCCTCGAAGAAAGCGTCTTCGACGACAAAGACGAGCTCGACGACGACGAAGACCTTGAACTCGTCTGGCACTACAACGTCTACTGCCAGTACTTTCATGTAAGTCTCGCTTTTTGCTCTCCGTTCACTGGCTTGACGCATCCATCCATAGTAGCAACACTGTGGCGTCGGCCGGCACCCGAAACTCAGCATCTGGACAACAATTGAGCCAGTGTACGCTCACTCTGCGCGAAACCATCCTCACCATCAAGTGGACCGATGGTGCCGGCGTGACAGTGAATCTCAACCAATATGTCCGCTACATTGGCGGCGAGTTGCAGTGGGTTCCTCGCGGCACCGGCGGCTTCCGAAGCGCATGCCAGGAGAAGAGTATTCTGTTGGAGGGCACGATCCTTGTTGCCTCGTGCCGCGAAGTCGACTCTGCGAGCTACAAGCAGGTTCGGCTTGACCTGAACGCCTACATCACATTCAACTCCACGAGCAATGTCTTTGAGCCTCTGGAGTTGGAATTTTCTCTCATGGGCGCCGAAAAGATCGTCGACTCCTCGAGGAGCTTGCTGGACGTCACCCTCATCTCCTCATTCAATCTCTCCAAGCTTCTCCGCGATCCTACTTTTTACAAGGCCATTACGGACGTCTCAGAGCGAGCCGAGAACGACGCGCACGATCGGCGCCTGGCGGTCATGAGCCAGATGAACGAGGAGGTCACGGAAATCAACAAGGAGGTCAATGAGTTGCGGGAAAGGTTGGAAGAAGTTGTGAACAAGTCTCAGAGAGCGACGGAGGAGATGAAGACCCAGCTCGAGGCCATTAGTAAAGAGTCGGCGCAGCGGTTCGAGCGGGAGATGACAATGCTCATCGAAGCGGTAGCGAAGATGACTATGAAGGCTGTCTACGCACAGATTCGCGAGCTCGAGCTCAAGGTGTTGACCGTAGAGCAGCAGGAAGCGTACGAGGCTCACTGGCCTGCGCCGCCGCCATACAAGACCCAGAGCCCGACCGTCTCATAAGTCGCCCGATTTTTCATCTGAATGGTAGTTTTACGTGTACATGTTCTTCTTGTTTAGCCCTTCTCATTGCTATCGATTTGCGTGGATTTTCCCCGGGCTAGAACGAAAAGGGTCATGGAGGTAAGGCGGGCGAGAGGAAGCGAAAAATCAACGGTCGAAGCTGTGGAGACTCGATCCCGAGGTGAACGGGCTCATGTCGGATCAAGTTGATGAATGGCAGAACATGTGGCGTAGAGGCGGCATGCATGACCGTCGATTTGAGTCGTTCGTCGAGTCAGAGTCGAGGGAACGTGCTATACTGTAGAGTCAGTGATAGTCCCAGGATGTGAACGAGGACGATGAAAGTAGAGTCCGGCAGGTAACATAGATATAATTATCATCGTGAGATGGCCCATGGTAATCACAGCAGCCCCAAAGAACGGATGAGCGGTCGTGCGGAGTCGACCCATGATGACAGTGGGACGGCATAGACATGTACGGTCATTCGAAAGGACAATGTAATAGCGTACAAGACCGGACGGATGGGAGAGCAGTCACCGGTCGGATTGCCAAGTACGAACATACTTAGTTCAAGAGGTGAGCGATATAAAAGTCGGTGACACAGACCGGCCAAAGTCGGTGACACGTGAAGGAGGGGGGGGGGGGGGGGTACGTAATCGTTTTGTATTGAGAAAACACTTTCTAACGGAGCCTTCGGTCCGCAAACGAGGGACGACCATTGACGTCATAAATGTTTTTGTGCCGAAGTGTGCCGAGAGAAATCAAAAATTTGTTGTAAAATCTACTGCGTTCGACACTGGGAGAAATAAAATATTCTGAAGGGATAGATCAATGCATTCTATGCCAAAATGGGGGGGCTTGCCAAATTTCAGAGCTATCGGGTCAGATTTGGGATCACAGTAAAAGTCCAGGAATCAGACCGATGAAAGTCGGTCGGCTATTTCGGACTTCCTGATTTGGGGGGGTTGTCAAAGAGGTCTGTGTTTGATCGTGAAGGATCGCTCACCTCTTGGTCTGCGGCGGGGTTCCTCGAGCCCGCCGTCTATCCTCCGCGGCTCGCCCTCTCCCTTGTCACACAACACCTGCCCTGGGCGATCCCCGTCCCGGCATCAAATCGCCGATACCTCTCCGTGGGCGACGTCCTCGCCGCCATCTACCACACGCTGCGCGTGAATGCGACGCCGGCAGAGTTCAACGCGCTGGGCACTGGAAAACTCATGCGGCGTGCGTCTACAGCGTACATGCATATGCGGCGGTGAGAGCGGCTGCGCGGGCACAGCGGCTATTCCCAAGAAAAACGCGAAGGCGTGAAGCGGGTGGACTTCTTGATGGGGTACACCACCTTCCAAGGGATCGCGCCCACTGGTGGGGCGCCCGACCTCTGGCAAGTTACTATCTCGTGAGATATCATGCGTTGACCACTAGACTATTTGATTGCGCCTCTGATTCCACAACACCTCGTTTGCCCATAGCTCTATGTAGTGTAACCGTGCCTCTTTGCGTCCAGTACGCTAGCTGTATTTCTGTTGATGCAGGAGGCAGATTCCCACTCGCTAGTTTTTCTGTGCCTCTTCGCGTCCAGTACGCTAGTAGTATTTCTGTTGATACAGGAGGCAGCTTTCTGATGGCAACTGGGAATCCATTTCGTTTGATCTCAGTAGATCGGACCCAACATTATCAAAGCCACGCCCAAAAGATTATTTGCTTGGTGGTGTTTGTCACTGATAGGTGCGACGCGACGCGATTTTCACGTGATCCACTTATCTTGATTCGGCCGAATTCGGGTCCGTCTTTCGTCATCTACCACCACCCTGTCCGTGTGCCTCCCGTTTTGAACCGGCGACGCCTGTCTCTCTATATCCATATATTTCTCTGGAGAACGTCTTGGCCTTGCCTCCTCGCCGCCGGAGACCTGGTTTCACCGAAGCAATCCAAAGGGTCAAGCGAATTCAGCTTCTTCTGTGTCAGCCCGGCGATTCGAAGACGCGGGCTGGCGATTGCCCTGGATTTACCGTGGTCGTCAGGAATGCAAAGTGTGAAGCAAATTCAGAGTCTTCTCTTTCTGCCCAACGATTCTATCCGAAGACGTCGGCTGCCGGTTATCCTGAAACCATGGTCATCCGCTCCCAACAGGGGAATTTCATTGTCTGTTCAGGCAAGATTCCCGACTGCAAGCGAATTCAGAGTCTTCTGTGTCAGCCCGGCGACTCGATTCATAGACGCGAGCTGGCGTTTGCCCTTAATTAGCCAGATCATCCGCTCCCCAAAGAGGAATTTAATCGTCTTTTCAGCCTGGTTCAGCGGAGAATCGCGACTGCATTTATCAAATTTGCTTCATGACGACGGCGCCCAAATCCTTAAAATCCGGGTTCGTTTTCGCTGTTCGTCCCAGTCTTCCCTGTTTTACCCTCATCTCTTGTAATGTACGCATTCTCGTTGACCTCTCTGTTCCTAGCGTTGTCTGTTTCGACTGCGGTCGCTTCACCTCTCTCGCTCGCCTCCCAGTCGACATTCTCGCTTGACTTGCTCGATCTACTAGATTCATCCAGCCCACTCGACTCGCCCATCTCTACATTGGCTGTATCTAAGTCTCTATATGACGAATTCGTTCGATACGCCAAGTACGCATCCGCAGCGTACCGCAAAGAGTGTCCATCTCCCCTCGGAAACACGCTCGTAAAAGCGGCAAGGATTATTCTTCCATTCCGGCTATCTGTCTTATCGCTGCCTCATTACATACTGTAGCTCGACGACCGCCGTGGCTTCATCGCGCGCGACGACACACGCAAGGAAATCGTCGTATCCTTCCCCGGAACCAACAACCTCGCCGACTTTATCACTGGTCTGTTCATATTCCCATCCTATCCATTCACTATCTGAACCGCAGTTTTTTATTCATCCTCAGACATGAAGTTCCGTCGCGTTCCCTTCATTTCGCCAGGCATCCCGCTCGACATGGCCGACCGGCTCTCGGTGCACCGTGGGTTTCTCGCGGCATACAACATCGTCGCGCAGGTCGTCCTGGACGCCGTGAAGGCCGAGTTCGCGGAACACCCAGCGTATACGATTGTCGTCACAGGTACTCACTCACTCTTCATTGACTTGACCTTTCATCCATTGTGCGTTTCAGGCCATAGCTTAGGCGGCGCCATCGCGTCTCTCGCCGCTCCCGCACTCAAATCCGAACTTCCTGCCGCTGCGATTAAGCTCTTCACTTTCGGTTAGTTGAGGCTTACTTTAATCCGAACCAAATCTCCTGCTGAACGGAATATTTGAATGCAGGACAACCGCGTGTAGGGAACCGCAATTTCGCGGCCTTCGTGGAAAAGAAGCTTGGCGTTGACAACATTTTCCGCGGTGCGTCATTTTATTTCCAATCATCGTCCAACCCGACTCAAATAAAGCCGCAGCGGTGCACAAAAAAGGCTCGTCCCCTCTCGACACTCGTAGTTCGTTGCTTTTCAACTTACCTCTCCAGATGGCGTGCCCACAATGGTCCCTCCCGTCCTGGGATACCGTCACTTGTGCGTCGTCTCTTTTCTCCATCGTCAAAGTCCTGCTCATCTAAATATGGAACAAAGCGCAACCGAATACTGGCAGTACATGAACCCAATCATTCCCTCGCTTGCGCACCAGACCGTGAAGAAGTGCTCCCACATGAGCGGGGAGGACTTCACCTGTAGCATGATTCTCCGTGCGTCTCACTTTTTTAAATCTCCCTTCAAGTTCCTTCTTCCTTCAATCCGCTCTCTTCATTCTGCACTTCTGCTGACTTTTATCTTATTTCTTTCTTTTGCGCTCCAGCGTCCACGGGCATCAACCTCTGGCACCCTTATTACTTCGGACACGGTACGTGTGCCGTCTTCGCCCTGTATATTTGGCATCCTGACCGACTTGCCAGTGATGTCGAACCCATTCGACCAGTTCTGTCAACCGACGACGGTTTCGATTTTGTGAAGCATGATGGTCGTTTTATTACTGAATTTTACCTCGTCTCTAAATGTTGTGCCATTCTCTACTTGCTGTATCGTGTGCAAATGAATTATTTTACTAGTACAGAGTGATACATTCATTCTTCCCACCCTTTGCCTTTCCACGATCCGCTGCAGGATTTCGGAACTTGCCAATGATGCGAGAAAATACGCGCTCCACGGTGTGCGCTGTTGTAGTGGAGATCTCGAAGAATCTGAACCAGAGGCCCGTTGCGAGCGGTGTATCTAGTTCTTGGCTCTTGGCCTGATGCTTGGTCTGATGGTTGATTACAGTGCAAGTTGTCACTAAACCCGTTTTGAACGATATGTGGCTTCACAGCACCGGCCAGCGCGGGGTGATGAGCAGAATGCCTAGTTGTCCGGCGTCTTCTGATCATTCCAGGTGCTTGAAAATTTGCAAGACTAAGCAGATGGATGGCCGCGGCCGTCCACGCATACATGTTTCGACTGCCTTTGGAGCGCGAGATGGGCGCTCACGATGCGTTTCAACACGCCGGAGCCTTTTGTAGAGCTACTTACTCCCATGGCGCCGGAAGGTTTCGACCTCAGCTGGTCTTGGCACACTGGCGTTGTCTGGGCGGTCAGGCACATTTGCGGACCTTATACGCTTAAGAGATTCTCGTGATCAGCCAGTAGCATCTGGCCTGTCATCGTGCTAGCTTGGCACCTTTAATTTCGCCGATCATATATAAAGATGGGGAAATGCGCAACAGTGGATGCCCACCCAGAATGCTCAAGTCTCTTGCCCTCATCGCCCTCATCTCCTTCGGCACTTGCTTCGGCAAGATATACGAGAATGTGGCTCATCTCCCTCGCCTTGAGTACGACTTCGTTATTGTTGGTATGGAAATTGTCTTGTTCAAAGGGTCCGCCACTAATCTTTCTTTCGTTCGGAAGGTGGTGGAACAGCAGGCCTAGTGGTGGCAATCGCTTGACGGAAAATCCGAAAATTTCGGTTCTGGTGCTTGAGGCTGGAGTTAGGTATGTGATCATGATCATAGACGCTTCGGGCTTCAGCATACCGAATTCATTTTCCAGTAATGAGGGTGTTATCTCCTCAACGATACCGTTCCTCATCAACGACTTGCTGCTACCCAACATTTATGAGTGGAGTATGGCTCCCACAAGTTTATTCAATGAGATGAGTCTCATTTTGCCCAACAGACTACACCACGACGCCGCAACCCGGCTTGAATGGCCGAGTTCTCAAGTACCTACGAGGTCAGTTCTCTTGGAGGTTTAAAACCAATAACCAATTTGAACCTCGTCTCAAGCGCACATGCTGGGAGGATGCAGTGCACACAGTGAGCTCATTCTCATCTAATGCTACCTTCTCAAAAAGCACAGATCTCATGTTCTATACACGCGGGCCCAGAGACGACTTTGACCGCTATGCGAAACTAACCGGAGATCCTGGATGGTCTTGGGATCGCATATTTCCGTATTTCTTGAAGGTGAGTCAATCCAGGTGCCTCTTGTTTCCATGAAACTCAACGCCGGATAGAATGAGAAATGGGTTCCTCCTGCGGACTTGCATGATACAAAGGTCCGCATCCCGCATTTCCTGCATCATTTCACCAACTGAATGCTCGTGGTTCAGGGCCAATTTAATCCAGCTGTGCACAGTACTCACGGCATGAACCCGGTCAGCCTAAGCGGATTTGCCTGGCCCGCAGGGAATCTTGTTACGGCAGCGACAAAGGAGCTGCACGATGAGTTCCCCTTCAATTTGGACATGAATTCTGGCGACCCTCTGGGTGTCGGTACGAGGTCGTCTTTGAAGGCTTCAACGGCTCACTAATGTGCAGGCTGGCTGCAATTGACCGTCGGAGGGGGGAAACGAAGCACCTCTGCCACATCTTACTTGGAACCGATCGCTCAGCGCAAAAATTTGCATGTCTTGTTACATGCTCAAGTTACTCGACTCGTGAACCCCAACCATGCAAACGGCATATTGATGTTCGGTGGAGTTGAGTTTGTACAACCTGGTAATGATCTCTTTCCGTGAATTTTTTGTCCATTCTGTTCACTGACCAGTTGAGCAGGACTATCTCCGTTCATAGCAAAGGCGACCAAGGAAATCATTCTTTCCGCAGGAACAGTCGGCACTCCTCACATTCTCATGCACTCAGGTGTAGGAGATGCAACGGCGTTGCGTGCGCTTGGAATTCCTGTGCTCCTTGACAACCCGAGTGTTGGCCAGAACGTTTCAGATCATGTCTCCGTGGGCCTCAGTTGGTCTGTGAACTCTAATAAAACGATAGAATCGATCAGCCAGAATGCCACGGCTTTCAACGAGGCATTTGCTCAGTATAACAAGACCCACACCGGGCCATTTGTGGAGGTTGGCAGCACCAACGTCGGTTGGTTGCGCTTGGATCCACAGTCCGAAATCTTTGAAGAGTTTCCGGATCCCTCCGCAGGCCCTACCGCGCCTCATATCGAGTTGATCTTTTCCGTTCGTGTTTCCTTTCTGAAACCGACTTTTGAAAATTGATATTCCAAACTTTCAGGCCGGCTTCACGCTCAGATCTGCGGCCACCCCACAGGGTCATTTTATGAATATTGGCGCGGTTATGGTCACGCCATTAAGCCGTGAGCATGTTCTCTTGCAACGTTGCAATACAAAGCGTCTGACACCAGCCCAACAGGCGGTTCAATTACACTTAACAGCAGTAACGCTCTCGTTCCTCCTCTTATAGATCCTCAATTCCTGGCAAGCGACTTCGACCTGTTTGTTGTCCGGGATGGGCTGAAACGCGCTCAGAGATTTGTCACCGCTCCGGTGTTCAAAGACTACATTCTAGCGCCGACTGTGAACATCGCCAATCTCACTTCCGACGAACTTGACCAGTTCATCCGTAACAGTGCCGGAACAATATCTCACCTCGTCGGAAGCGCTGGTATGTCTGCGCGGGGTGCCCGATACGGAGTCGTGGATCCAGACTTGACTGTAAAGGGAATAGCTCGGCTGTCAATTATCGATGCTTCGGTGCTGGTACGCAGCCAATACTTTAATTGTATTGCGACTCTGATCAACACTCTCAAGCCGATTGTGCCATCCGCCCACACGCAGGCAGCAACATATGTGATCGCGGAGAGGGGAGCGGATCTGGTGAAAACGCGGTGGGCATGAACTCTCCGTAGCGCTCTGACCACTTCCCTTTCGTTCTCCTTCTCTATACATCTTTTTCTTGAATTCCCGAGACCTTGCTGTACTGTTGTTGAAGATCTAACAATTACAAGAACTTCTTACTGGTACTGCCGATGCGGATTCGGTCCTTCGCTCAAATTTCATCTTCGACTGGAAGTAAACCCCAATGCAATTTCTCGCCGGTCGCGTCAAATTGAAAATTTGTACAAGAAAACTCACTCGCGTAGATCGTTGACCATACGGACTGCATGCACGCAGAGCCGAAGGACGCAAGCAATGTTGAGGAGAGATAGGTAACAGCAGGGAGGGAGGGAAGGAAGGTGAAGTGCATCAGTACCTATACAGCGCATGTCGTTACTCACGTACGCCCCGTCGATCGAGAGCATTTTGTAAACAAGTAGTTGCGCCTATGGACCAGTTCACCAACTCCATCTCCCCATCTGCTGAGCGGCCTCAGGGCAGCCCCCTCACTCGCGCCTCATTCCGTCCGCCCGGTGCCTGACGACGCATCACGAGCTCGCACTAGAGCTTCAAGGAAGAGAGAGTGAGAGTCTTCCCGTTTGTCGATGGATACGAGTGTCCAAGTTGGCGTGTGCGTTCTGCGGGAAGAAAATCGAAGATATCAATGAAAGGATTCAGGAAGAAGGGAGATCGAGAAGGCACTAGATCATCCGACCTGACTCGTCGCTGCGTCGCGTGCGTCCCTCCTGCCATCGATGATCGCGCCAGACCTACCTTCCCTCCCTCCTGTCTGTCCTCTGCAGTCCGTCCCCTACTCAATGAATAGTCTCTTATAAACAGACGTTACAACAATTTTTGAGCTCGTACCTCACTTTGTTGTATTCAATGAATCGGGTCGCACAGTTCCACCTACGTCTAGTCTCAGTTCCGGGTTCTGGGCTACGGCTTGCCTCCGCATATATCTTCGTCGCACTTGCAATTTACTCTTTCGTGGGATTCATGCGTTGACCGCTAGACTATCTGATTGCGCCTCTGATTGTACAATACCTTGTTTGTATCCATAGCTCGATGTAGTGTAGCCGTGCCTCCTCGCTTCTAGTACGCTAGCAGTATTTCTGTTGATGCAAGAGGCAGATTAGGTTATCTGTGCCTGCTCGCGTCCAGTACCTAGTAGTATTTCTGGTTATGTGGCAGGAGGCGGTTGCCGAAGTAGTTGTGCCCAGTGTTGGCAATTAAGGCTTAAGAACCTGCGCCAGGGACCCTTAAGGGTTATTAAGGGTTAAGCCTTAATCTTAAGGGCAGAGTTAAGGCCTTATTTCCATTTTGGGAAATAGTTTCCTACGCTCAATTTTCCGCCCAAAAAGCCTCGTATGGGACATACAGTAGAAAGGTAAGTCATTTAACGGTATAAACTCATCAGAACACTGAGTTGCGCCTAAATCTGGCCTTGCCTCACCATCTAGGAGAGAGCGCCCGCCTTCCTGCCAATCTAGTACGCGCGGTGTCATAGGTGCCGCATCCCTTTAGAATGTTTTTTGTCGCAATGAACAATGTTCCAGCTGCCCACGGCTTTTTTTTATAAAAAAATCCCAGGTTGGTGAACCTGGCTGAGGGCAAGTTTCAGAGCGGCAATCAGGATTGCCGATCCGGGCCACTACCGGCCCGTACTCTTAAGCCTTAACGTGCTAATGGCCTGACCATTAAGGCTTATGTTAAGGCCTTAATAAGCCTTAATCGAATTAAGGCCTTAACCCTTAGGGCCAACACTGGTTGTGCCTCTTCGCGTCCAGCACATAGTATTTCTGTCGATACGAGAGGCAGCTTTCCCATGGCGACTTGGAACTCATGTTGTTTGACCTCAGTATATCAGACACAATATTATCAAGGGCCACGCCCAAAAGATCGTTTGCTTGGTGGTGCTTGTCATCTATACGCGACGCGACGCGGATCACACGTGATCTATCTTGAGTTGGCCGAATTCGGCTCCGCCTTTCCTCGTCCCACCCAAGGTCCCACCACCACCGTGGATTATGTCTCCGGGTGCCTCCCGTTTTGAGCCCGCGACGCCCGCCTCTCAGCTTCCAAGCATTACTGGAGAACACCCTCGCTGTCTTGTCTCTCCCCGAGTCTCCCTCCTCGAAGTGACCGGCGTCGCAGAAGAGGATGAAAGGCGTCTTCCCCATATTTTATTCAGATTTATTGAATAATGCTCTCCGAGCCCTCGAGAATTTGGATCCAGTTTCACTGAGATTAGTGCCAGACTTGATCTTCGCTATATTCGCCCATGTTCTCCCCGGATCATCCGGAGCCCTGGTTTCACCGAAGCAGTCCAAAATGTAATTGAGAGTCTTCTGTGTCAGCCCGGTGATTTTATTCGACGACGCAGCTGGCGATTGCTCTGAATTAATCTGATCAAGACGCGGGCTGGCGTTTGCCCTTAATTACCCAGGTCAGGCATACAACATCGTCGCGCAGGTCGTCCTGGACGCCGTGAAGGCCGAGTTCGCGAATTACCCAGCGTATACGATTGTCGTCACAGGTACTCACTCACTCTTTATTGACTTGACTATTCATTCATGGCGTGTTTCAGGCCACAGTTTAGGCGGTGCCGTCGCGTCTCTCGCCGCTCCCGCACTCAAGCCCGAACTTCCTACCGCTGCGATTAAACTCTTCACTTTCGGTTAGTCGAGGCTTACTTTAATCCGAACCAAATCTTCTAGCTGAACCGACAAATCAAATGCAGGATAACCGCGCGCAGGAAACCGTAATTTCGCGACGTTCGTGCAAGAGAAGCTTGGCGTTGACAACATTTTCCGCGGTACGTCATTTTACTTCCACTAATACCCGTACGACCTGGCTCAAATATACCTGCAGTGGTGCACAAAAAAAGCTCGTCCTCCTCTTGAGACTCGTGGTTCGTTGACTTTCAACTTAGCTCTCCAGATGGCGTGCCCACAATGGTCCCCCCCGTCCTGGGCTACCGTCACTTGTGCGTCGTCTCCTTTCTCCATCTTCAAAATCCTGCTCATCTAAATATGGACCAAAGTGCAACCGAATACTGGCAGTACATGAACCCATCCATTCCCTCGCTTGCACACCAGACCGTGAAGAAGTGCTCCCACATAAGCGGGGAGGACATCACCTGTAGCATGATTCTCCGTGCGTCTCTCTTTTTTTAAATCTCCCTTCAAGTTCCTTCTCCTTCAACCCTCTCTGTTAATTCTGCACTTCTGCTGACTTTTATCTTATTTCTTTCTTTTGCTCTCCAGCGTCCACGGGCATCAACCTCTGGCACCCTTATTGCTTCGGACGCGGTACGTGTGCCGTCTTCGCGCTGTACATGTGGGATCCTGACCAACTCCCCAGTGATGTCGAACCCGTTCGACCAGTTCTGTCAACCGACGACGGTTTCGATTTTGTGAAGCATGATGCTCGTTTTATTACTGAATTTTACCTCGCCTGTGAATGTTGTGCTATTCTCAACTTGCCGTATCGTGTTCAAATGAATTCGACTCATTATAGAGAATAATGCATTTATTCTTCCTACCCGTCGCGGTTGCACGATCTGCCGCAGGATTTCGGGACTCGCGAATGATGTGGGCTAATACCCACTCCACGTTTGCGCTGTTTTAGCGGAGGTCTCGAAGAATCTGAACCGAAGGCTAGAAGTCCTTCCATCGTTGAAACCTCACGCCGGGACTTCTGGTGTCGCATTTGCGTTGGCGGGCTGGTTACTTTGATGCGTATCGCGTGCTTGAAAGTAGCGCAGGAGGAAACCGAGTAGACCAGGAAGAATCCGGCGGTTTGCCAGTTTGAACAATCTAGAACTTGTCCACACTGACATCACGCACTGGATTGATTGTGCATACAGCTGAAAGTCAGTAGAACGAAGGACCGCAGTTACTTACCGTAAGGTATATTCACCAAATATTCACTGAAAACTGGCGTCCGATAGCGTTCGATAATGAGGTCAGTGCGCATCGTGTACCTGCTGTGCCAACGTAGATTTGCCTCCTCCTGGAGGTTTGAACCTGACAAGATGGTGAGGTTCAAATCGATAAATAATTCTGTCGACATTGTGTCGACATGGAGAGCAAACAGAGATTGCTGGAACACGAGGTACGACGCGGTGCAACGGGAATCACATCAGAGGTTGATCCGGATCAGTCATGTCGGGACGCCGCTTGGACATCTTCCTTGCGCTCACCTTACTGGACACTGGCGAACACTGGACTGTCGGTGTTTTCACTTAACCCTAGTGTGGCATGTCCTACAGTCTATCACGGGCCGTCTATTTGAGGCTGGACAGCAGATGTCACGCGATTGTCCAGGGTCTTCTTGGGTCTTCCATAGCATCTGTCACTCGACATGGATAAATAACCAACGGCAACAATGGTCGCCGACACATGCATCGCCAATTTGACGCCCAAGGGCGCCATTTAAACTGGGCCCCTTTCAAACTGACGCCGCTACTTCCGGACCTCCCGCTTCTAGCTGGATTACTATTCCTCGGTATCCCGTAATTCAGCGTCCCAACCCTGCCCGTGGCTAGTACTCGCTCTAAATTATGGTAGACAAATCTTCGCCAACTGCAGTCTTTGCACTGATCATCGGAATCGATAAAGTAGGTGATTCTTTTGGAACTAGGCGGGAGCTAATAAATATACTTGTACCAGTACCAGTCGCAGGACTTCCAGACTCTCAGCGGAGCCGTGAATGACGCGCGAGATTTTGAGAAGTTCCTCTTGGACCCCAGGGACAAGAGCGGCCTCCAGGTGCCCGCCTCGAACATCGTCCGTCTTGAGAATGGGCAGGCGACTCGGTCCGCCATTCTGGCGGCACTCAGATCTCACTTCCTCGAAAACCCAGATATTCCTGACCACGGAAATGCAACGATGATTCTCTTCTACGCTGGTCATGGAACACGCATGGAGGCGCCTGGGAACCTCATGGCCTTCGATCGCAGGGTCGAGGCTCTCTGTCCCGTAGACGAGCGAACGAAAGGCGCTGACGGTAGAAGCTACGTACACGCGATCCCTGACTACGTCCTGGGACGGCTCCTTTGGGAGCTTTCGAAGAAGAAGGGGAACAACATAGTGTGTGCCCATTCATCTATTAGCTGCCTCCACTGATATTTTGGGTTGTGTAGACGGTCGTGCTTGATTCCTGCCACTCGGGCGGTTTGAGTCGCAATGTCGGTCAAGCCCGTAATGCCGATAGTCCGTCGCCCTGGGTCCCTCTCGATATGGACAGCGACCTTTGGGCGGACAAGAGCCAAACAGCTCAGTCCTTCCGCTTGTGGTCGGCTTCGGCTGACACTCATGTCCTGCTCGCTGCTTGTCGGCAGGAGGAGACAGCCCTCGAAACCCGCCTCCCCGACGGGTCGATCCATGGGCGCTTCACGCAGAGCCTCACAACGTCTCTGCGCCGTGTCGCCATTGAGGAGACTACGTACACAGAGCTCCTCGCTCATATTCCTGGGTGGGAGGGCCAGATTCCACACTGTGGCGGCACTATGAGGGACCGTCCGTTGTTTGGTGGTAACTATACTGTGACGGATCCGCGGACCTTCCCTCTCAAGCTACACACTCTGCCGAGGGCCACAAAAAATACGTCGAGCGTCCAGAATTCCGACATCCTGCAGACATTCGAAGTCGAGATAGGAGCTGTCGATGGCGTTGTGACTGGAACAGAGTTCCTCGTGCGCGCACCAAATAGAGCGATCCTCGGCACCCTTGTGGCCTCCTCCGTCGAGATTGGTCGGACGCTCCTCGTGACAAAGGATAAGAAGCCGCTCGAACTCCCGCTCCAATGTCGAGTGGAAGTGTCGGACTGGAAGAACGACGCCATGGTCCTCCACATCTACACCCCGCCCCCGCCCGACTTTCCCTACGCCACTGATCTCTTCCCTAAAATGGTCACCAACGAGCCCAAGCGCCGCAAGTATGTGCAGGCGCCATCAGCCGAGAGCGCGAATCTCACCATGCGCATCGCATCGAATGTCACCATGCCCAGTGTCAACCCAGACATCATAGTCGAGTGGTCAACGGGCAAAATCCTCGCGTCCCAGCCCCTGAAGCACTTCTCCACCCATAACAACACCCTGGACTTACCCCGTGTCGTCGACGGTATCGCACACTTTAGCTATTTCCTCGAACGCCACAACCAGAGCACGTCCATTCCGGGTGTCACCCTCGAGATGCACCGTCTGTCGGGCACCTTTCCCGGACGCCAGCCTATTCTGGACGAGGGCCCGGTGGGCGACGGAAACCTCATCGCGAAAGTAGCATCGAGCTACGAGGCCAAGTTCATCCCGCAGACCGGAGACGTGTACGGCTTCACGATACGCAACGACTCCCACGTGGATTTGTTCCCGTATCTCTTCTACTTTGACCCTGTTGAGTACACGATCACCGTGAGTCGCTCTTATTTGCGCGGAGGTCAATTGAGGCTGACACAGCTTTCCTAGCCCTGGTACACCCCCGCCGGTGCCCGCGTACATGCGCCCTTGAAAAAGAACGGCGGGACGGTGACGCTCGGGATGGGCGGCGAGCAGGCGTGGGAGTTCGCGCTGGCCCCGAACGAAGAGACGGAGTCGGCTTACCTCAAGTTGTTCGTGGCGACAGAGCATCTCAAGATCGAGTGGATCGGGCAGGAGATATCCCCCTTTGACCCCACGTTCCAGTGGGCGCCCAGAATGGTGGCAGCGCGGGAGCCATTTGTTTATGTGCCGCAGTGGGATACCTTCAATGTGACACTGACGCTGTGTCGAGAGTTGCCGCAGAGTGCAGACCCCGATAAACAGTCGAGCAGCGCTGTGAATCTTGGTTAAATATATGTACTAGATGTAAATGATGGAATCTACACCACATGAGGACGGATCGACTATGGCCTCAGAAGAAAAGATCAAGCCGAAAACCAGTTTGACCACGAGAGGACTCCACCCCATTAACTAGCAATGTGCAGGGTGATGAAAGGGTCTTATACGGAGTGCGCGCGCCGGAACCGAAAATATGGAGCAAGGACTACAAGTGCGTAGCGTGTGTGATGAGGGTTTGGTGGCGTTTCAACGCAGGCCAGTCATACGGGATTGGAGTGTGTACGCCTGGAGGAAGAAAAGGCAATGGACCGGGCCGAAGCGCAAAAGGAGGATGGTTACAGATCGAGTCGCCCTAACTCTCCGAAATACGTTGGTTGCAAGAATCAAGCCATCGCACGTACTTGTATTCTCCTCCGGCAACCGATACGCAACTCTCGATAGCGTGAGATTTTGCTAGTTCAAGGTCGGACACCAGAAAGTCGCAAGTTTTGTTGGCGTCATGTAAGGTTTTCAGAAGCGCGGGTGAAGAATCGAGTTTCAAGATTGAGATAGCTAGCGAGGGAGTCAAAACAAGAGATAGATGGTAACTTGTGAGGATCATGGTGGAAAGCATTCGCTCGAGTCTCTGCTAAATAGTGAGACCGAGGCAACTTGTGGCCGAGTCAGGGGGGCTTCGTGGCAGATTATCCCGTCCACTGAGAGGAGGTGGCCGGCAAAGCCGTGAAAGTAGCTCATGGGAGATTTGTGTTAACCCACTAGCCGCCTTTTGGTTGTCCCTTGTGCTGGCCCGGAAGCCGAACACTCCACGTAAGCTCAAGAGCGATTTTCCGCGCCCGAGCCTGCTGATTTCGGGAGGAATCCAAGGTCCGCGGACTTAGAATAGGTAAGAGGCGAACGGCACATTTGAAGCCAAGGCTGGCGTTGGGCTGGCGGCGGGCGCAAGGCGGGCGCGGCCATCAAGTTTTTGGAGGCTTTGATTTGAGCGCGAAGTCGACGCCCTCAACAACAGACGTGGTTTTTGGTACTATTCAGACAGAAAGGAAGTCCCAAGTGTAGTTCAGAGTTCTCAACGCGTCTCGCTCAGATTCGTGATCGTGGTTGGGAGAAGAGAGTTGTGCTTGTTTGGCTGAGCCGACTGTGTTCGTGCTTGTCGCCGGATCAATTTGCCGAATACGCCGAACCTTTATCCCAAACACCCACCTCAAAAACACACAGGGTGGAAACCAGCTGCAAATAGCCACCGCCTCCCATAGAATCAACCCCTCTCAACTGCACTACAGCTGCGCCTGTATCACTGGGATAGACTCGTCACCAGTCTGCCAGATCTTCGTGCAAGCACGTTGCCGTACTAGGCAGACTGGTGGTTGTCAATGCTGTGCGCGTGGAGTTTGAAATTTTGAGTGGTGCCGATCGTCAGCATCACCGGGGCTGTGCAGCTCCCCCTAAAATTCGTCTATTTCCCAGAGCACTCTGGCACACTTTCTGCATATTCTGAGGAGGCAGATTTCAAGATATGTGGAATAAACACACCCTGTACCTTTGAAATTTTTAAAACTAACAACAATTGCGCTCAGAACATCAGAGAAGGAAAATTTTCAAACTTCGTGTGCAGCCCTTGCACAGCATCCGAGAACTACCAGTCTGCCTACGGCAACGTGCTTGCACGAAGATCTGCCGTCCATGGCAGACTGGTGACGAGTCTATCACTGGGACTGCTTCGCGGCTCCGTGAGCGTCTCCACTGCGTGACTCGAATTCGACAGTTTATAAGTTTATAACTGGCACATCAAATCATTTTCGGCCAGAAATCCAGCTCACACCACCTGGCGTTTCAATTTCCCGACGTCTGTCCTTTTATTCAACTTGCACGCAGTAGTCCCCAGCTGAACCCCTTCACAGACAGTCGGATGGCAAAGCCGAAGACCCACGTCAACGTCGTCGGTCAGTAGTGTTACATCTAAGTGTGCGGGTATTTTATGTTAAGGATCGTCTACTATCGCAGTCATTGGGCATGTCGATTCCCGCAAGTCGTCCACCACTGGACACTTGATCTACAAGTGCGGTGGTATCAAAGCACCGATCATTGAGAAATTTGAGCAAGAAGCCGGCAAGGGTTCCTTCAAATATGGTCCGTATCAGGACCAATCTGGTTCGCGAGGGTGGTCTTGACTAATTTCGATGCCAATAGCTTGGGTGCTGGACAAACTCAAGGCTGAGCGCGAGCGTGGTATCACTATCGATTGCATCCTGTGCAAGTTCGAGACTCCCAGGTTCTCTGTCACCGTGAGTCAGATCTTGTCTTGAGGCGAAACTCCACAGAGTCACTGCGTTCTTCGCAGACACACCGGGCCACCGGAATTTCGTCAAGAACATAAGCACATGATCACGGATATTATCTGAGACCCCTTAGTGGGCCACACTAGTTAGTGGGCCACTTGCATAATATAAGCCAGTGGGATGCATAGAGCTAGGATTTGGTACTTCTAGGATGGAATACAATGTATGAGGACGGCGTGCGTCAAATTTGGAAGAAAGCGTTGGCGGTGATCAACAGCCTTGTCAACAGCTGTGCTGGGTTTTTGATCGGGATGACGGCGTGTGAACATCATTCCTTGTCTCCGAAGACCTTCTTCCGCTCCACCAATTCCCGGCCAATTCACAAGATCAGCGGCTCGTTCTCATCCCTAGATCCAGGGAAATGATCTTCAACTATCCTAAGAACAAAAAATGTTCCCTCTCGCCTTGCTGAGCCCCAAGAAGACCTTGATTTGAGCTTGAGTAGCAGATTCTCGACCTCTCGATGGTGAGCCAACCGTGTATGCTACGGACCTGAGAATATGAAGATGCACTTTAGACACCAACAACTCTCTCAAAACGAAATCATGGGTTTCTAACTGCCATATTCGGTGGTCACCGAGGGATACATCCTAAAACGCCCGAATTTCGTTGGTGCGTATGTACGAACTTTTTTGAAGTGCTTATTGTGGACTAGAGGTCAGCTGTTGTTAAAATATATATGCGAATGCATCTTATTTATCGGTCCGTATTCAATTTTGGCGCACCAATGCACTCTGTACTTTGCAGAGCATGCCATTCTGTGCATACAGCGATTTCACCCCTTTTCCTTGGCTCAAAGAGAAATATTTAAAGTGCTTATATACCTCGGAAGTGCTCTGTTATTGTACACAATATTGTAATTGGATGTCTTTAATGATTTGGGATACATTGGGACAGCCGATATCAGTCCGAATGAACGATGTGAGGAGGTGGCCCACTAAGCCGTTTTTGCCGTTTTGGGAAACCGCCGGAACAAAAAATTCCGTAAGTCGAGAGACCATCGTGCAAATTCGCGGAAACTATTTCAACTCACTCACAGGATGAATATCTTGGTGCTAAACCCCATATAACCGTATTTACCGCATTTTACGTGTGGGCTTGAGGTCAAAAAGGCCAAGGTGGCCCACTAAGCAGTCGCAGATAATACCTCTCAGGTGGACTGCGCCATCCTGATCATTTCTGGTGGAATCGGTGAGTTCGATGCCGGTATATCCATCCCACTCCACTCTCCCCCGATGCATCAACCATTGACACTTCCTCGCGACAATGTCAACCCTTTCACTCAGAGGAGCTACAACGGGCACCGATTTACGGATGACTGTGGGCTGGCAAGATTATCCCATCCTATCCGATCCCTCTCATCCTATCGATTAGGATTTGGATGTGATAGAATTATGTCTATCTAGTAAGTACATTAGGATAGGGAGGGGCAACGGGATTTGGCCGCTGCAGTGCCGCTGCCGTATGCAGCGGCAATCTCACCAGCAGACAGCGGCAGTCAGTTTTGCGGCACATGTTGAACTCGCGTTACCACGGACTTTATGGCCCAGTAGACTAGGTGGCTACCTTGTATAGGACTTACTACGTCGTTGTCTGTGTGAATCAGTTCAATTGAAGCCCGCGCTCGACGTTGGGACCAAATCTAATCATAACTGCAGCGGCAATCTTGCGGCAGACAGCGGCAACCAAACACAAGCAAATCACTGCATTCAAGGCCCTCCTAGCCTCAGTCTGTAAAGGTGTGTGTAGGTCTGGCCAGCTATGCATAGGGGCCTACACAGGCCCTGTGTCGGACAACTAGACTGACCTGGCCACAATTGTGGCAAGGTGTGCGTAGTCTTCGACCAGATGTGTATAGGTCACCTAAGCTGACCCTGTGTAGGCCAGTGCAGGTACCTAAACTTATCTCTACCCAACTACACTGGGGTCAGTCCCATGTTTATTTAACCAAACATTAATTTTTCAAACACTTTCGACTGTATTCCGAGAAGGTGAGTCTAGGAAGCTAGGCAGACCTAGCCTGACATATACATACCTTGGCAGACCTACGCACTGCTACACACAGCTACACACAACTATACGGAGCTACACAGAGATTGTGTAGGTCACTAGACAGATGTGGTCTGCCCAGCTCTGTATAGGGACCTTGTCAGAGGGTAAGTCTAGAAGGGCCTTGAATGCAGTGAATATTCTGCAGCGGAGGATAGAGTAGGATAGAGTAAATAGAGTAGATATGATGTCCCTATTGGCGAGTCGCCGTGAAATCACCCAGAGTCGAGTATTTTCATCTCAACCCTCGTAATGAGGGCTCAAAATTTTCATACGATGAAGGTATAAGGGATATCATATAATGGGGATCAACTAATCGTCAACGTCGTGGTGTCTAACTTTCGTCCCTTGGTCAAGTAACTCGCTGCCCGTGCATTGTGCGCCAAATGCGCAGGCTTTCCATCCAGCGCTGTCTTCAACTGCGGCTCTGGCGCATTCTGCCATGCCAAGGTTGTATCGTTCACGGCCCATTTAGGACACAAGGTCACCCGCAGCGGCTCAATACCACCATACGACCTCTTCACCACGCCTACACCCTTAAACCCCGTCGTCGCGAGTATGCAGACCGACCACACAATCGTCACCGCCGCACCAACGAACAGCGGCATGACCGCCACTCCGTACCGCAAATCATAGCAGATTGCTGGTCTCCCCCCGGTGGAAGTGACGAGCGTCCTCTGTCCCTGCTGCGCGGCGAACCCATTATACGTTAACGAATTCCTGATCAGCGCTCCGCCAACCTTCCCACCCCACGCTGGCACAATCGATGCATTGAAATTGATGTAGTTTGTCCCGTCCTCGAGGATGCTCATTCCCGTGCGGTAGTCAAGGTCAAAGTCCCAGTTCATCACGTCTGAACCGAGTCGGGAGATGAACGATCCTGCCGAACTCGGTCCTTCCGAACTCCGCACGCCATTGAGAAAGAAATCCGCATCATACTGCGCGATATAGTGATTCGTCTGGTTGCCAGTGTCGTTGGGGGAGAGAACGAACCGCTCGAAGGGGGCGTAGTTCTTCCAGTTTTTGGTACCGTTTGCAGAAACTATTTCCCACCAATTCGCCGCGACGTGGTTCAGATCGCTGGGCATCCGGTTATAGGTCGTGGAGATGGAGCCTAGCGCGTCGGTGGTGATCACTACCGAGGCCATATTGACTTGCACAGCCGTCGCGCAGAAGAACCGGGAGATTCCCGCCATCGCAACTCCATCCTCCACGAACGAACCCATAACGCTAAACATCCTACACTGGTAATCACTGCTGGACCAGGCATATTTGTCCAGCAGTGTGACGTTGAGAAGCCTGTAAACGTCGGCGGTGCAGTCCATCAACATGTCGGATCCGTAGTAGTTTGGGTCACTAGAATTGGCGGATATGGGAAGGGGGAAGCTTGAGATCTGTGCCATTTCTTCGGGGTAGCCATGAAGAGGAGTCATGGAGGGGGAAATGCCAACTTGAGATGCCTGGAGAAACCCTAGGTCATCCTTGCTCGACTCGTTGAACAAGGATCGGGCAAGGTCCCGAACCACCGCAGAATACTTCTGCACAACTGGCTGTAGCACCTCGGGACCTGTGTAGTTGTTCTTCCAATTCGTGGCGAAGCTGTCAAAGCCGTCCAAAAGCGCGTCCAGATCCATCTGCGTGAACAGGCCCAACTCCATGCAGCCCATATCAACCTCTATGAGCATCGTATTGTCGATCGAGATGCTCTTATCTGGAGGAAGGTTTGGCACGCCTAACACCGCTCTCGCGCCCGTCGCATGAGGTTCCACCAATATCCCTTGCTCGATTGTGGGAAGCCTTGTCCGCGTACTTCCTACGCCGACAGAGAAGCTATTGAGGTAGAAGTTGGGTGAGCCGTTGGTTAGACTGAGTGGTCTAAGTCGGGTGTTCATGAGGACGGCGGTATCGGTGAAATTGAGATTTCGGTAGAAGGAGCGATCGGTGAGGGTAGAATTGGTCCAGTTGTCGCAGACGTACTCCTTGGTCGGTGTACCGAACATGTCGGGACCGAAGTCCTGGAGAGACGATGAGTCGCATCTAGACACTCTGACAGAGGCGGGGTCTGTGCCATCGAGGAGGTTGGCAGTTACAGCTTCCATAGCTGCATGATCGGTGCCAATGGAGGAGGGGAAGTCATAGTAGGAAGCAGAAGGAGTGGTGCACTCATGAAACCCGAGGAGCGCAACATCGCCGAGAGCAGTAAATCCCGCATAGGAAGTGAAGAATACCATCGCTAGCAAAAGCGCAGGCCGAGACGAAGGGCCACCGTTCCGGCCTAGGATGTATCCCGCACACCATTTCAGTGACTCCTTTGTGAACGTTATTTTGCCCATTATGCGATTCAGGACGTCGTGAGTTGCGAGCGGCGCCACCTGTGGTGCGTTAGATGCGATGATGAGGCCAAGTATGAAAAGTCCGCCATAGTTGAGAACTTGAATGACGAGACGAAGAATGAACGTTAGCTGTCCTACGGAGAGATTTTCCGTGAGCAGCATTGGGAACGAAGTAGGCAAGAAAGATGGTGGACTCTTGGTATTAATCTCGTCCGTCTTGACAAAGTGACCCATATACAGAAGGACTTCTATTCCCATGCTGATTGTTAACAATCATCGTTTGCGATCGAACTGGAGGCAGAAGTCACAGAATTTTATCGCTGACACTTCTGCAATAGACAATGAAATGTCAGCGGATGATGGCCGCCACGGTTCTTTTCTTCGGTTGAATGCCAGTTGAACGAAACCTGAAGTAGTGGCTTGCGAGAGGAGCGATAGCCATCTTTTCTATTTCTGCGTAGGCTTGGCAAAGTAGGCATTCTAATCGATACCAATCACATTCATTGCCCTGATATCTGTCATTTCAGATACTGATAAATTGCACAGCCCGGAAGCAGTGAATGAGAGATCCGTTGACGAAAAATTGATGGCTCTCAATCGGCCTCCTCCTCCTCCTCCTCCCCACCACACACCACTGAGCACCACCATGATCGTATCCCAGACACTCAACATTGGTCAAATCACCTTCATCTTCCGTTTCCTCATCCAGGTCCTCAGTTATGGGGGTCTCTTTCTCATTGCTCGCATCATACTTGCCACAGCCCCGCGCGTCACCATTCTCCCCATTCACGACCTCCTAAACCGCCTAGTCGGTAGCCTAACCGCTACGGTATCCTCATTATCCTGGATACTCGGCCACTTGATTGGACGAAGCGGAGATCGCCCGTTCCCGGGCAGCCTCATGGCTTCAGTCTTCCTCTTTACGGTCTACTCCGTACTGGTCAACCTGAGTGACATCGGGTTCTTAGGTATCCACTCCTGCATAACCACTTGGCCGGCCTACATCGACTCTCCTTTATCTGTTCGCGATGCCATTTCTGCAAACGCCTCGATTGGGGCTACACTCGTGAACGGCACGGACGCCTCACGCGTGAAAGCCTACCGCTGCGACTCCTCCGAATTTCGTCAATTCAGCGCCAATATCAGCGAATATGTCTGCACCTCCTGGCACAACGGTACCTACGCAGATGCACGCTTCTTCCAAAATCTAAACACCACCGACTCCGCCATCCTCATGAACCGACAGCTCAGACGGCTCCCACTCCTTCCGAACGTGACCGATCTTTATCTCAATAACTGGTACAACGGTCCAGGGAGTACCAGATTGGAAGAGGCCATTATCAGCAATGGCATTCTGATACAGCCCGATACAAGTGGGGTCAGAGCCATCGTTGGTGTTCCACCACTTGAGCCGCAGAGAACGATACACCTTGAGAACGTGATGGCCATCGAGGCTGACATGGGCTGCATCGACCTCGGTCTCTTCACTGAAAGGGATCTCGATAGTATAAACACGCTTGATATCTTCGCGACACAGTGGGACACACAGATTTATCATGGTCCTGACAACATGAAGGACACATTGGTGAAGTGGGGGGGCGTATACGAAACCTCGTTCGACCTTTATTCAACGAGTCCAGCATTAACGACGTGGGATATCTTTTTACCAATGGTTTTGATAACGGGACGCGTGCGGTATGGGCAGACTACCTCGGCACAAACGCGCAAGTGGTCGGCTGGCACCTACCAGGAAATCTAAGCCTTTTCGATTTCATTTCCACCGAGCCTACGGTTGAAATGGCCATCTTGAAGAACTGCACCCAGGACGTCTATTCAGCCCTCGGCCTCACTCCCCTTCCACGGTTCCCCGGCGACGTTATTGGATACATCCCGGGCAGCGCCTGCAGTACGCTCGCCGTCCAAGGCTCATTCACCCTCTCCACTGGGGTCCCCCTTGCTGGGCTCTCCCGCTTCCTCTGCGCCGCCTCCACCCAAGTGAACCTTGTCTCCGCCAACATCTCTTCCTCCAACGACAGTGCCCTAACCCTCGACTTTGTACGCCACGACGCCGAGCTGTACTACACCATCGCGAGCTGGTGGCACGTCCAGCAAGACGGGAACGATAGGATCTTCAACGATTACGAGCCGTACGAGCGTTACACGCTCTACCCTTCTCCTGGAAGTGGCCGCCAGAACCACTATCTGCCCACGCCGGGTCGCTTTCTCAAAGGGCGCCCAGCGGGCCCAGGCAGCGCCGGCGGCATTATTTCCAGCTTGTCTGACTACCTGGTCAGCTATCCCAGCGAGAATACTGTGGACATGGAGTCCGTCGTGTTGACGGACCTTGACGACGACGAAGCGTTCATCAACTTCAACGCGACGATGATTCCTACCTGGGCAGGGGGTATGGCGGCAGCGTTCCTCCGAGAGGGTATCGCGTACAACGGCTGGGTCGCGCTGGATCACTGGAATAAAGGCGGCCTCCGTGTCTCCAGTGGGGGCGAGAAACCCGCGGTGTGTTACAATCTCCGCTACGGAGTTGCACTCCTGCCTCTCCTCGCCGCCGCCGTCATTACGCTTCTGTGGGGGGTTGTAGTTCTCGCCAGATCGACGTTCAAAGGACGGGATATCGTCCTGGCATCCTACGGCGGTCTTTCGCCACTGCGGGCAAAGCTCGTCCCTGCATGGGCGGCAAAGAGCGCAGTGTTGATCTGGCAGGGCGTTCCGGAGCCTCATTTGGAGAACCGTGCAGCTAGGAAGTATGTGCTTGTGTCGGATACAGAGATCGACGAGAAGGCCGCGAGCTATTTGGGGCGCCACGACGCGCCGTTGGTAGATTTCGTGGAGCTGGAACACTAGGCTGTAAAGTAGTCGATCGTTCTTCAACATGTGCATACCTTTGCCATTTACATTCGTGTATTCGATCGCGGTACCATGCATAGTTGGTCAGCGGACAATAACGATACTGAGAGAGGCAACACAGCAGAACAGAAAGTCAATATATTCAGAAACTTACGGTTTGTCGAGGCGCAGAACTTTATAGAGCAGAGGTTCGAGCCTATTCGAGTCAGATTGCGTGAAGCTACGAGACTTAAATATCACCATGAATGCACACGATGGCATGCCAACCAGAGAGTGGATACGGAAGAGGAATGCCAAGCAGCCGCGAGCTCCGCTGTACTGGCCAAGTACTGGGCCCGAAGCCGAAACCATAAGCACCTAGTAAGCGCATAAGCGATTTTGCGCTCGGAGCCTCCTGAGTTAGGTAGGAATTGCGAAGTTATAATAGGTGAAAAGTGAACAGCACATTTGACCCCAAAGCTGGCGCGGTCAAGTTTTGATTTGAGGGCGAGGTTGGGGCGAGGTCAACATCCTGGACAGCAGCAGTTGTTGTTGGTACTAAAGAACGTCACAAGTGAGGTTCAGATTCTAAAATGCGTCTGGCCCAGATTCGTGGTCATGATTGCGATGAGAAAAGCCGAAGAGAGAGTTGTGCTTGTTTGACTGAGCCGAATGTGTTCGTGCTTGTCGCCGGATCAATTTGCCGAATACGCCGAACCTTTATCCCAAACACCCACCTCAAAAACACCCAGGGTGGAAACCAGCTGCAAATAGCCACCGCCTCCCATAGAATCAACCCCTCTTAACTGCACTACAGCTCGCCTGTATCACTGGGACTGCTTCGCGGCTCCGTGAGCGTCTCCACCAAGTCTCCACTGCGTGACTCGAATTCGACAGTTTATAAGTTTATAACTGGCACATCAAATCATTTTCGGCCAGAAATCCAGCTCACGCCACCTGGTGTTTCAATTTCCAGACGTCTGTCCTTTTGTTCAACTTGCACGCAGTAGTCCCCAGCTGAACCCCTTCACAGACAGTCGGATGGCAAAGCCGAAGACCCACGTCAACGTCGTCGGTCAGTAGTGTTACATCTAAGTGTGCGGGTATTTTATGTTAAGGATCGTCTACTATCGCAGTCATTGGGCATGTCGATTCCCGCAAGTCGTCCACCACTGGACACTTGATCTACAAGTGCGGTGGTATTAAAGGCACCGATCATTGAGAAATTTGAGCAAGAAGCCGCTCAGCTCGGCAAGGGTTCCTTCAAATATGGTCCGTATCAGGACCAATCTGGTTCGCGAGGGTGGTCTTGACTGATTTCGATGCCAATAGCTTGGGTGCTGGACAAACTCAAGGCTGAGCACGAGCGCGTATCACTATCAATTGCACCCTGTGCAAGTTCGAGACCACCAGGTTCTCTGTCACCGGGAGTCAGATCTTGTCTTGAGACGAAACTCCACAGAGTCACTGCGTTCTTCGCAGGTATGCGACACACCGGGCCACCGGAATTTCGTCAAGAACGTGATCAGGGGTACATCTCAGGCGGACTGCGCCATCCTGATCATTTCTGGTGGAATCGGTGAGTTCGAGGCCGGTATATCCAATGATGGCCAGACCCGCGAGCATGCCCTGCTAGCTTTTACGCTCGGCGTGCGGCAAGTCATCGTTGCGGTGAACAAGATGGACACCGCCAAAGTCTGTGTTCCTCGTCCTTGTTATTGCGTTCATACACCTGATAACCCATTATAGTAGAGCGAGGACCGTTTCAATGATATCACCACGCAGACTTCCTCATTCCTCAAGAAGGCTGGGTACAGCCCAGGGACTATTCCGTCCCTTCCCATCTCTGGCTGGCGTGGAGATAACATGATGGAGGAGTCTAGCAAGTACGACTTCAATTCTTGCCATTCACTGCGTTGAGAGCCTCTAGTCACATTCTGACTACCTGGTCCAAGCTCAGTCTACGTTGGACTACCCCGTAGTCGAAGTCGTAGGCAAAGGTTGGACCTTAGCCTACCTTGGACTACGCAGGGGCTCAATGCAGTGATTCAGTTTGGTGCTCATGCATCACACAGCATGCCTTGGTTCAAGGGTTGGACAAAAGAGACCAAGGCCGGTGTTGTCATGGGAAAGACACTCCTCGAAGCTATTGACTAGGGATGGACACGGGTACGGGTTGGGGTACGAAGCAGTCAACCCGGACCCGTACCCGGAAAACCCGGACTCGAACCCGCGGGGTTACGGGTCGATCGCGGGTCTCGGCTAGCGGCTGCCGGACGTGATCCGGGCCTCGGCATGTCCTGCCAACAAAGATCCGATGTTAGGCACGACTGGGCACAGCATTTTAAAGTGAAATTATCAATTCTACAGGTGAATTCAGACCTCATGCCCAGTTTTCCACCAGCAAAACACACTTTATTCATGTTTTTACAGTGAATTTGCACCATGTGCCTGGTACCCGGGGGCAACCCGCGGGTTTCGGGTCTGGAAAACTACCAACCCGTGACCCGACCCGGGAACCCGACGGGTTTACCCGAACCCGTGTCCATCCCTACTAGTATTGACGCTATCGAGCCGCCAATACAGCCATTCGAAAAGCCCCTTCGTCTCCCCGTCCAGGATGTTTATAAGATTGGTGGTATTGGCACAGTCCCTGTCGGGCGCGTTGAATCCGGTATCATTAAGACTGGCATGGTCCTCACCTTCGGTCCCACCAATGTCACCACTGAGATGAAGTCCTTCGAAATGAACCCTCAGCACTTCACGGAAGGGAGTTGGCTCGGCGACAACGTTGGCTTCAACGTCAAGTAAGTTCTCCCATAGATAGTCACTCAATTATTTAACCATCGATATAAGCGTGTCGGTCAAGGAAATTCGTCGCGGAGACGTAGCCTCCGACTTGAAGAACGACCCCGCCAAAGAGGCTGCCGCCTTCAGCGCCCAGGTAATCGCTCTCAACCATGCCGGTAATATTGCTGCTGGATATACATCTGTGCTCGAATGCCACACTGCCCGTATTCCTTGCACGTTCGCCGAGCTCGTCGAGAAGATTGACCGTCACACTGACTCACACAAACAAGTCGATCGAGAGCAACCCCAAGTTCATCAAGAGCGGGACTCGTGCATTGTCAAGATCGTCCCAAGCAGGCCTCTAGTGCGGTTCATATGTGTCTAACATCCATCACTATACCCGGGGTGGCTTTCATTGTGTTGAGTCTTACAATGAGTACCCCCGGCTTGGTCGCTTTGTTGTACGTGACACACGGCAGACTGTTGCTGTTGGAGTCATCAAGTCTGAAGAAAATCGAGAAGGCTTCGCGTTAAGGTACACAACCGTCGCTCGCTCTTTCTGCTTCTGAAAGTCCTCTCCGTATAGTCGATTTAAGTCGAACTCACCGTCAGATCTTCGGGTGCATTGGTGCTGGAGCACCCGATTCATCCAGCATACCCAGTGCGTTTGACTAATATTTTCCATCCAACTATTAACCAAACAGCAAAATCAAGTCGAGTGCAGAACACAAAAAACAGTACCACTAAGTCTGGTTCATGCGTCGCCGTACTCTATGACCATTGCCCACTCTCCCTCCTGCCGCCGTGTGTTGACGGCGACAATCTTTTTGTTGAGTGTTTTCTTGTAATCAATCAAAATGAAAGCAGCGCCCTTCCCGTTGTCAGTACCCAACAGCGTCAACACCACATCCTTGCCACATTTCTCGTCATCTGCTGCCCATCTCGTCCATTCGATGTCATCTTGGCCGGCCTGGTCGGTCATCCCATGCGACGTGTACGCGTCCTTCAGGACGGTGTTTGTCACCTTGTTATCGATGTGGAAGCGCATAATGAATTGGAGATCAGTGGGTGAGTCCGACCCTTTGGATTCCTTGTACTGCTCGAAAGCGACGACGTTCCAGCCCACCTGGGAGGCCTTTGCGACCGTGTCCTGCTCCCTAAAGTTGTTCACACCGACTATGACGCCGGGGGCGTAGACATTCTCGAACGCGGCCTTCTGGGGATCGCTACCCTTGATCAACCGCCGCGTGAGCGTGGTCGGCAAGGCCTTGTAGAGGGGGTTCGCCAAGTCTTTGGGCTTAACGCCCCCATTCGTTATCTTATTGAAGAGCGATGAGATCTGCCGTCCGAAATTCGTAGCAGTGTTGATCGATTCAGGCGTGGAAAGCTTCTGGTATGAAGCCACGTATTTATCAGTGGTCTGAGCCGTCGCCTTGTCGTCGGTGGCCGCAGTAATTTTATCCCAAAGATCTTGACCCCTCGCCTTGCACGACGCAGTATTGGTGCAGGGTGGGAGGGCACTTGTAGACGCCCTGGGGGCGACGGCGAAGGCACGAGGATGAGGCGCAGTACTTCCTGAGAGTGTTGGTATGGGGCAAGCCTAGATGTGGATCTGGTCAGTCAATGCACAAGATCGTGAGCACAATTGAACATACAGAGGGACCAGGTATCTGTCCGGAGCTGCTGGCGGAAGCAGAAGGAGAAGAAGCGGACACAACACTACTTGCACTGACATCAGAGCCCGAGACGGTCGAAGAGGCGCCCGAAACACCGGATGGGATGCCAGATTGCGAAATGGTGGAGATGGCGCTACTGTCACTGACATCAGAGCCCGAGACGGTTGAAGAGACGTCCGAAACACCGGATGGGATGCCAGATTGCGAAACGGTGGGGATGGCGCTACTGTCACTGACATCAGAGCCTGAGACGGTCGAAGAGGCGCCCGAAGCGCTAGACAGGAGGCCAGATTGCGAAATCGAGGGGATGATGCTGCTCGCATCGACATCGGACGGCGAGATACCCGTGGAGGCGGCCGAAGCGCTTGAGATGAGGCCTGATTGCAAGATGGAGGACGCCGATGATGCGGTCACTGACACCGAAGGGGCACCCAAACTGCTTGACGCCAAGGCGGTTGAAAAAAGGAGGGAGTTAGATGAACGAGACAAAGAAGACGGCGCGGATATTAAAACGCTGGATATGACCGAAGCACCGGAAGAGTTGGGTGGCTGGGAAATTGATGAACTCGTCGAGATGGGCGCCGAAGATTTCGGCGTGGAAACCGCGGAAGATACCTTGAGAACATCAATAAATACTGCAATGAACATAGGCTTTTAGGTACCGGCACCGATTTGGCAGATGATATCGGAGGCAGGAGCCGACTCGAAATCTGTAGCCTCGTGAGACCGACCTCAATAATCGCGGTGCCAAACTCACTGGTACAACAGATTTTGATGTGACTGGGGTCGACGCTGTTGTAGGTGCGACCTTCGTGCTTGGGGGTGATACCTTGGTCGTTGGGGGTGGTGCCTGCGTCGTTGGAGGAGGAACCTTTGTTGTAGCTGGGGCTACTTTCGTCGTCTTTGGCGGTGCCACCGTTGTTTTTGGCGGTGGCGGTGGCTTCCCGCCTTTCGGAATGGCGCGTTTCGCGACAAGCCTGTCATTACTGATTCCCTTGAAGGATGTGAGCGCCGTATGAGCAGCGTAATGCACGATTTACCTCGAGTGGGGCAGCGAGCACCCCCGACGTAGCCAACAACCAAGCGAGCACGACAAAAGGGGCAGCGATACGCATTGTGGGATATGTGAGATGTAGGTGTGGAGTTTATTTGCACGAGACCAGCTCGAGCGATCTGCGAAACAATAAATATCAATTGAAAACCGAGTGCTGTGCATAGGGCCCAACGTACGTACGGGAGAGGTTGCACCGGGCAATGTCATTCGAGTCCTCAACCCTCCTTTATATAGGTAGAAGGGTATAAAAATTCCACGGAGATCGGTCTCCCTGGCAGCCAGGCTGACAGTGAGAACCGCGCCGTTACCTATTCAGCGAGCGCGCAATGACGAAAATTGCGACAATTTAATAGCTTTGCAGTGTATAATAATAAGAACTGATCGTCGCACTGTTACGGATCAGAACCCTAACCACACACATTTACGGTAGACCAACGCGCACTTTTTGAGTCACCTATGCGGTAATAATTGCGAGTCCTGTCTCAGTAAGGCGCAGCTTTCCAACACAGGTCTCAACGGGCTTGATAGCGTACCAAGTACATTTTTGGGGGGCGTTGATGGAGTCGGTGTCTATGGCATCGAGGATCATCTTGAGCGTTGTCCGTCTTCATGAGAAGTTGCCAGTATCGCCCGAACTGCGAACAGATGATTTTTCCGGCACCAATTACAGCCGATGTCAGTACCGAAGGCGCAGATCGAAAATTTTCTGTTTTGGGATGTTTCCAAAGAATTCCCTATATCTCTGTCAGTTCTTCACTGATTCGCATAAAAACTAAATAGATCTACTCAGCTAATTCATGCACAATTAGTGATAGAGAGGAACTTGCAAAAATATTATGTATTAGGTAATTTCTGTTTTGGAGCTGTTTTTGCACTGAACACCGTCTAGCATGGTGAGAACATTTCCCAGTGACCTAGAATTTTGGGGGGGACAACGTGTATATGTTATGAGACAAGTGATAGAGCCAGAACTATATGAAATGTCCAGATGAATGTGATCTTGGCAATATCTCTGAAAGCCACAAACTGCCAAATGTTTTCACTGGAGCTAGAAGGACTGTAACTAAATTATCCTCACTTCTGGCTCTATCACATGTTTTGTCAGGTATGCATGTTATCTCTTCCAAAATTCTAGGTCACTGGGACATGTTCTGGCCATGCTAGACGGTATTCAGTGCAAAAACAGCCTCAAAACAGAAATTACCTAATGCATAATATTTTCACATATTCCTCTCTATCACTAATTGTGCATGAATTAGCTGAGTAGATCTATTTAGTTTTTATGCGAATCGGTGAAGAACTGACAGAGATATAGGGAATTCTTTGGAAACATCCCAAAACAGAAAATTTTCGATCTGCGCCTTCGGTACTGACATCGGCTGTAACGTTGCCATTGGATGCAACAGACTCTAGATGGGTGCCCATCTCGCTGAATTTTGTTGCTTGATTTATCGGGGAACGGCCTTGAGACGCTTCACAGCCATGGATGATCTAGGGTTCTCCCCGCAGATCCGATTCCAAGTTGGCTCCAAGCCCCATCCAAACGCCATATCCGGGATTCCGAGTCGTGGCGGCCTGCGCGGTAAAGTCAATATCTCTCGGATTCTCGGCGTCCCCAGGGCGATAGTGCTGCGTTGGTCCGGTGTAGTAGGGTCGGAGGGCCCGTATGTGGAGACTGCTTTATATTCATTTTTGTACGCACTTTTGATTTATCCCCGTTTTGCATTACATCACCTGTTTGTACCGTAAACAGGGACCCACCGTGTATTTTACCATTGTACCACCATCTTCGCAGCCAGTGCAGGGCAAGCGCCCAGAGGTAGCATCGAACTCCTCGCCCTTCCACTCGGGAACGCTGCCAGTGGGCTTCTAGCCACCAAGAATCTCGTCTCGTCTCCTTTCTCCCTTGCTCGTTTCACATCACTTTTACACGCTGTCAGCACACCATTTTCGTACTCCACGTCTCGGCTGCATATCCCTTCTTGCATTTACAAAATCTACTCCACTGTTACCGGATCACCGACCCAAATCAAGAATCTCCGTGTCGGGGATTTTCCCCTTCCACACCGGATGTCCATGTTTTGCCTCGAATGGGTGTACGCCGGAATCAGTTCGGTGTTATTTTTGCCACCCTCTATTTTGCTGGCATTGCAGGTGGGTCGGTGGCAAGTGCACTGCGCTTGACTTCCACGGCGGAACGTATTAAAAGAATTGCTGCCTTGAATTGATCCCGCCGTGGAATGGACAGCCGCTCAAGTGACATCTTTTGATGCATAGTCGTAGTTCGGGTGCAAGAGCAGAGTTGCTGCTGTGTGGCTACGGCGCCTTTGTCCGCGTGTGGGTCGGATCAGCTGGTCCGCAAGTTCAAAATCTCCCGCGCGTAAAATCATAGAAAGACCGAATACCCCGCAAGTCCAGCTCACAGCATTCCGCGGGACTCGACCTGAAATGTGCAAATTAAGAGGCAGATACAGACACCGACACCGGTGAGACGAAATGAAATCATGATCATGGAAAAGACCTCCAGTTTAGCGTTCGGGAGCCCGAAGAATAATCACTTTCCTCCTTGAAACACGAAGCTATGGAAATGCAGCACAAAAAGAGCCAGGTAATTCCAACCACCTTGAAACCCGAAGTCTGCAGATGGAAGACGAATTGTAATGGGCCAGACCCAGTCCGAGATAGGTTAAAATTCAGCTCTCCGGATATGAGGGGAAGTATAAGAGAGGTGATATAGTGTCGTTTTAGCAGAACGAGCTGTCATTGTGCGTTGGACGCTGCCGATGATCCTTCCCACTAAGCGGATCGAGTTGGTGTGCCAGTTGGATGCCAGATGGGCGGATAGTCTTCTACGATTGATTGTCACGGGGATTAAGGTCAGCTTTTGCGCCACTTCTCAGGTCGCAACTCGAAGTGCTCTGGTGTGAAAGCTTTCACGATATGCTTGGTTATCGCTATGAAGCTAGCCCAGGTTGATTAACGCCTTTCAAAGTATTTTGGGCGCGCTTTAGGTTGATTCCAGATCCACTTATAGTATGTTGAATATCCTCCGATAATTACCGGTACCCAAATCAACCTACGCTTAACCTACAACCACTCCGCAAAAAGTCAAGTTTCGGGGCTCCCAAAAACGTTCCTGAAATAATTCGCATCAGCAAGCATAGCCCTGAAATTGCCACCAAAATTCAATGTTTCTGAAGGATTAAAATGCATGCTGAAACGAGTCGTTTCAGCATTAGTTTTCATTCATCTGAAATGTCCTGTGCCGGGAACCATATTGGCCTTCCAGAAACTCCTGCTGAAATCATACATTTCAGGAGCAGTTTATTGTTACCTCAAATAAATCATATAAGCTACAGTTTCGGGTGCCCCCGAAATTATTGTTTTCAGACTGCCTGAAACCCATCGGCCCGGCCCGGCCCGATCCTTTTCGGGAAGCCTGGAAACCATGGTATCGGGAACACCCAAAATTGTGGCGGATACTATTGTTTTCAGGACACAATAAACTGCTCCTGAAACCCTTTATTTCAGCTTCTGCATCAGTGAGGTGGATATGGACCCAGAAACTGGAATTTTCGGGTCCTCAGATGCTGTTCCCGAAACGACCCGTTTATGTTACCATTTCAGCGGCACCAGAAACACAGATTTCAAGTACACTTTCAGGCCTACTTATTCTGTTGCTGATATGAACCATTTCCGAAACGTTTTTAGCCCCACTGAAACCTCACTTTTTCCAGAGCGAACGGGATGAAGAAGGCAATCCTTAATATAAACCACAATTTTGTTTACACATCGGTCCTCCGGTGTTCTAACTGAGTATACTGTAGTATTTCGTTCAAATCGACAGTCACGCGTCACGCACCCCCCTGTCGATATCGAAATTTGGCAAGGGTCACGCGTCACGCGGCCGTTTGTCGAACCTCCCAAGCATCACACAGGGCTCAAAATCACCTGTAAGACCCAAAAAAGCCAAAATTTTCGATTCAATGTCGAAAATTTCGTCAGTGTCACGCCAAATTTTGGCTGTTGTCGAAATGTCGAATTGGTTTTTTGGGTCACGCATCACACCCAGTGTCGATTTGAACGAAATACTACAGTATTTGATGATTTAAATTGGGTCAAAGCCATACATGAGCGTTGAAAGCAAGCTCGAGCGAAAATCCGCACGAGAAATCTCGCAGTATTTGAAACTCCGATCAATCAAGTCGCGTGATTGATCGTTTGGTTGATTGGTGTTTGCTCTTCTCTTCCACGTCCTCCTCCCCTCCTCATTGTCGGAACTCAGTGGACCTCCTTTGCGACCGCCCAGGGTCCTTTAAAAACCGTTCTTGAAGCATCGAGACCTCGATTGACCTCCAAAAACTTCAAATAACGGCAGTCTGCTTTGGTCTTGATGCCCTTCTTTCCAAGCACTGCCTCTCCTTTGAACCTCTGGCTGTGCTTGTCGGTTTCCCGCATCCTCTTGGACTCTGTATTTGGCTTCCGCTGGGACCTTAGCACTGACCTCTTCCTACGCAAGACATGCCAGGAGTTCTATGCTTTTGACTACGGTGTGTGTTTATTCACCCTTACACTCCAACTGGTTATATACGGCTGATGCAATGGCCGGCTGATACCAGTTGCCCCCGAGTCAGGATTCCAAAGATAAAAGACAAGCTCCGTTGGACCGCCCCAAAATGAATGGATTTCAGACAATATTTTACATCCATAGGCGATATCTAACATCCCAAACGGCATTACACCTGTCTAAAAGCGCCACGAAGGGACGCTCCCTGCAAATTCTCAAATTTAGTCTGCCACGCCACCGGACTCGGAGGAGCAATGTCGGGCACTACTAAATTTGTTCACTTCACGACCCTGTGCCACCCGTCACCTGAAAAAAAATGGTCGAAATAGTACAGTATTCCGGTATCGCATGCACGCGCATGGAATCCCCCTGAATGATGCTTCTGACATGGCTCGTTTCGTTCACAGTGTTCGGATCCGTCCTGGGCGCGAAAAACGCGGGGACGTGATTGGTGGTGTCTCACCGACACATACAACGCCGGTGAAGATGGAGACGCTGAAGCCGCTCGCGGCGACTCCGGGCGCGCCGCGCGTGGTAGAAAACTCCGGGATTTGTGGTATGCTGCCCTTTTAGACTTGACGCAAATAGAAATACTGATGGAGGATGATCAGAAACGACGCCTGGTGTATTTCAAGCGTCCGGCTACAGCGATCTGACCGCGACGGAGAGCATATTGTGCATAAATCTCAATTCAATCGTTCTCGTTTGTTAATATATCTGCAGCTTCTGGTACTTTGCGGCACGAAATAACCCCGCCACCGCACCACTCACGCTCTGGTTCAACGGCGGAGTGCGAATTCTTTTGGATATCCCATCTGTCCCGTGCCAATCTTCTGTAACCAGCCCGGGAGCTCGAGCATGCTCGGGCTCCTGCAAGAACTCGGGCCCTGTCGCATCACCAACGACAGCAGCTCCGTCACGCCGAACCCCTTCTCCTGGAACAACAACGCGAACGTGCTGTTCATCGACCAGCCCGTCGGCACGGGCTTCTCGCACGGGAATATGAGCGTCGGGACGTCGCAAGCCGCTGCCGCGGACGTGTGGACATTCCTCCAGATCTTTTTGAAGGACTCGCGCTTTTCGAACCTCGCCGCGAACGGTCTGGCGATTTGGACGGAGTCGTGCGTCTGGCGCCTTTCTCGATTGAATGGTCGGACTAACATGAGATGAAGATACGGAGGCCACTATGGACCGACGTTTGCTGCGTACTTCCTTTCCCAGAACGCCGCCATCACCGCAGGCACCGTCAGCGGGCTGCACCTCAACCTCAAGACGCTCGGCATCGGCGACGGACTCACCGTGCACCCCCCTCATTTTGTTGTCTCTGATACGCGTGTTTACTCGCATTGTAGGACACCATCACGCAATACGCGGGCTATATTACCTATGCGGGCACGAACCCCTACCAAGCGCTCGTCCCCACCGACTACATCATGACCGCCAGCCTGTCCTGGGACACCCCATATACTGGATGCAAAGCCCGCGTGAGTGCCTCCCACCCAGCGTCCTATTTTCAAGGGAGTAACGAGGGTTCAGATCCAGACTTGTTACAACGACGCCGGCTCAAACTCGAACGAGTTGTGCTCCGGCGCACAGAGCTTCTGCAATAGCGACATCCTTACAGTGCTCATCGGCGCATATGATGTACGTTTACTCTTCTGCGACGATCTAACGGCTATCAAGGACATATGTACTACGTCCCCTCAGCCTCGCCCGACCCGTACCCACCGGACATCAGCGCGTACGCCTCTTGGGATGTATGCACCGACACAGCGGAGAGAACGTGAGCGGAGTAACTTTAGACAAAGTCGAGGTTGGCATTGCAAACACCGGAGTGGATGTATGCACCGTGAGCCGTCAAACGACCTACGCCGAATGGTACAACGGCCGCTGGAATAGATAACAACCTTTCTAATGGGGACAGGAACTTACTTTATATTGTCGTCGTTCAGGCGCAGTTGACCACAAAAGAAGTCGGCCTGCACCCTCAGTAATCTCTTGCACAGAGACATCAGTGGCCGCACGCACCGTAGACGGATGCAGAAATTATTAGATCTGAAGCATCAGCGAGAGCTGTAGCCACCAACGTGCTTTGTGGGGCTCTTGGATTGTACTTCAATTTTATTAGAGCCGCGGATATGCGGAATGGAGGACATACCGTGGCACGTTAGCCCGATTGTGGCACGCATGAATCAATCGAGCGTACCTAGGTTAGGAGTCGTGAGTAGAGCTTATACACCGAGTCGTGCCGGTTGAATTTCGTTGCGCCGTTGTATCGCATTGCACGGTCTTGATGTCCAGAGTGCCGGCGGGGCGTCCGTCGGACTCAAAGTTGCCGCCGAACGTCTGTGCGTTGCGTTGCGTTGTCAGCAAACAGCATAGCGTATGTAAGTAATAATGGGAGGAGGCTCGTTCGATCCCGCGGATGTATGTCGAGCAGGCAGGATTGGATGCATGTCGAGCAGGATAGGATGGGATATAGAGAACAAGAAACAAACAAAAACACACCTGCCCCGCCCACGTATACCCACCCTTCTGCACCACCGAGGGTAAGGTATAGATTTTTGGTAAAAAAGCGAGGGTACGGAGGGGGTTTTGTTAAAAGTGATGGGGGTAAGGAGGGACGGGAAGGCGGGAAGGCGGGAAGGATAGGATATAAATCAGACACGGGAATCAAGTTGGGTAAGACGGAGAGTGGGGACAAGGGACGAAGAAGGGGTAGGGAGAGTGAGTGAAAAAGGGGAGGAGTCCGGGCACCGAGGGAGGAAACGACGGCAGGGAAGGAGAACGACGGGGAGAGGGATGCGGATAAGCAAGAGTAGTGAGGAAAAGGATCCGGAAGGATGGCAGAGAAAGAGAGACGCACATGATAAAAACCATTCTGGCCCCCAAATGGAACATCGCCCCGCTGAGATTCGAGTACGCCATCTGCAGCGCAGAGTCGAGCCCCCAGAGCGCAGCCGTGAACGAGTCGGAGATGCCGTTGAAGCCGCCGCAGAAGCCCTGTGTGTGCGTTAGTGTCAACAAACACGAAGTAAGAGAATAAATGTTTTACAAGGCGCAAGATGAGTAAGAGAGAGAATGTCGCCGCCACGTGGGATGGGAGGACAGATCATTATTTATGCGCGAAAAGTAATAGACGCAAGTGGGGCGGGACGGGGCTTGATTTCAGGGGTCGGGGAGGCGGGGGAATTTCAGAACGTGATTCAGAGCCGCGAGTATAGTGGATTGGATCCAGCGGAAGGTTGTAAGGGGGAAGAGGACAGCAGGTGCTACGGCAAGTCGGGCATCGAAGATGGGGAAGGTCGAATCAAAGGTGAAGAGAGGAAGCACGATAGATGTATTATACACGCGAGAGAGATGCCGGGCAACACAGGTAGAGGCGAACGCGGTGGATGCGCGCGCACATTGGTCCTAGCTGGGCACGAAACTCAAAGGAGTGACGACGGGATGGTGTACTCGATGGCAGTCGTTCGATAAGTACTCGGGTGTCTGAGCCGGGAATTTGGTCGCGGGAGTTTCTGGTAGACACACGTGGAGGGTGCACGGAGAAGAGATCTGGGTCAGGAAGCCGAAGTGAACGAGGCATGATGCATGATGGCGTATCTTAGATAGCTTGTGCGGGTTGAGTCGAGCGACGAGCGAGCGGCATATAGATCTGCGATTTGTCTGATGAGGTGGGAGAGAAGGAAGCGTTGGTGGCGGTGCACGACGCATCAGAAAACAATTCGGGCCCTAGTGATCCGGTATCTTCCTGCTTCCTGCTAGCATCGTGCTACGCGTTTTCTTCGTTTCTTTCCGCGGAAACGCGCTCACTTGGATGCCTAGTCAACCGGTAGAGACACCGAAGAACAACGCACTCTGTCCCAAGCTCTGCCCTTCGAGTTCCTTGCTGCGAGTGCGAACTCCTCAGCTCCTCGTCAAGTGGGTAAGCCGGATCTTGAGCCGGATGCCATGTCCTAATCTTGCTTCGAGTTTACGCGGTGCCTCTAGCTCACGGACTGTACATGCATTAGCGCGGCTGCCCCGTCTTGAACACAGCCTCTCCTGACCGCGCTTCTACGTTGCGTTCTTGATGCGCACTCATTTCGGACCTCCCATGTGTGGTGCGTGCCATCTCTGTGTTTCATTGGAAGTGGCCCAATTTACAGACGGCCACTGAGCTCGGAGACATGATGACTGCACAATCCCTATCAAAAAGGCCGCAAGGCGGGGGAACGAATTGAGGAATCATGTCGCACGGAAAAAATACTGTCTCCAACATGGCATTATGTTCCAGATAACAAATTAAGAAAGGAGAAACGCGATTAAATTGGACGCGAGCACATATTTCCGGACGAGAGGAGGTGTCGTATGGGAAATTGAAGGCCAAGAGCGCCTCAACAAGTGAAGAATAGGTTTCTGATTCGAAGAGACACAACTAGCGAAGATGATGTTGTTGATGAGAGTTGCTGGGTTGAACCCTACAGTGCACAATCAAAAAGATCCAGGGAGACGGCATTTGAACTTTCAGTGTGCCCGCCGTCATCTAAAGAAAATTGAGAACGAACAGTGGGTACCGATATGGAAGGCTGGAAGCGAAGGCAAACAAGAGAAAGAGGGAGAAGGGAAACAACGTCGTTTGCAGCGCTATTGTAAGCATTCAAAGGTACAGTATATGTATGCCTGAGTGAATTCATGGATATCTCCGTATTCGATTGGTACGTATACATTGGCAGACATTTACTCCGGTGAAAATCGTGGACGGCATCAGCCTGTGCGCGGACAACACGGGAAGCTTGTGTACAATATTCCGACGCATACTAGAAGTACTAGAAGTCGACCTTACGCAGGCTCGGAAATCGCGCTGAGGTCATTTGTGCGCGCACGTCGGCTCGCGCCTCAGCTGACGTTGCATCTACCGCGAGATACTCAAGCGCCGGCGCTATGAGCTTGGATAACAGTTCTTCTCCGCTCCCGCCTCGGATGACTAGTGTTCTGAGTTTGGGGAGGGGTGAAAGGTCCACGTTATTCCAGTTGCAGCCAGCTGCTCGGTGGGATCATCATGAGTCAACGTTATAGAGAACGTCTCACTTACGAATACCAAGGTGATGGAGAGACTCGCCGAGTTGCTGGAATGCCGCATCTACGATGGACTTGGTCCGAATCCGCCAGGGTAACGTCAACGATTCGACGTTGGGAAGATGGTTAAACTCGTACAACCACTCCAGAATCGGCTCGGCCGTGTACACGCCGCTGAGACGCAAGATACACAGACCCCGCGGCGGTACTGCACTCGCCAACGGTTTCGCCGTCCGAGGCTTCAAGCCAGAGGTTTCGGGGCAAATGTGTAGTTCCTGAAGGGCGGGGGAGAGGCATATCATATTGATGAGCGGTGCTGGCTGGCCCTCAAAGTTGCAGCTGAGGACAAGGCGTGTGATGTGAGGGAAGGCAGCGGCAAACCCTTCGCAGAAGAATGTGTTGGCGTTCCCGGCGTTGACGACGCCGTTAAGCTTCAGCTCGAGCGTTTGAACGGGTACGACGCGCAGATGCGCCGCTATGTCATCGAAGTAGCGGTCATTGTGATTCCAGTAGTACCTGGAGGCCTTTACGCTGCGGATTAGGGGCAGGAAGGAACACTGATAGGGGGACTCCAAAATTTCATGGAATCCGCGGATGTTTTTGGGGAGGAGGACACATTTCCATGACTCGAAGAGGTAGAGCCTACTGCGGGGGATCCATACCCTGCCTATCATAGAACAAGCCTTTAGAGAGTTCGGATCTCCGGCTAGAAGGTCGATGATCTCGTCTGCGAGTTCGCGGGGAAAGGCGATGGGCATAGTTCCTAGCGCGACCGGAAGTGGAGGTAGAAGATAAAGAGCAGCCCAGGTCCTCAAGCGCCTCGTGGTTGTTTTGGAAGGGAAGTTGGTTACGGTGCACCGCCCCGTGGGGACAGCAAGCAGACAGCAGACAGTCTGGACATGGCAGATGTGAGTCAAAATTGATTATTAACTAAGCGCCAGTGTTGTAACATCTGAGGTCTCAAACTTGCATCCAAGGCTACAACCGTCAACTGAAGGAGGTCCACAGCTTTGAATTTTGGAATCGCTGCACAGCCAAACCTTGAAGCTGGATAATAACACTTATATAAAATCGGGTGACTAATTGACGAGTCATCAACCGGATATGTGGCGCGCATTCTGTCCACAGCTCATGTACCGTGAGTCGTGCCTCGTGTCATGTCAGTTGTGTGCCGAGAATACATATGCGCACAAGTAATAGACGCAAGTGGGTGGGACGGGGCTTGATTTCGGAATCAGAACGGCGAGGGAATTTCAGAACGTGCTTCAGAGCGGCGAGTATAGTGCATTGGATACATCGGGTATGACAGCGGAAGGTTGTAAGGGGGAAGAGGACAGCAGGTGCTACGGCAAGTCGGGCATCAAACATGGGGAGGTCGAATCAAAGGTGAAGAGAGGAAGCACGATAGATGTATTACATACGCGCGAGAGATGCCGGACAACACAGGTAGAGGCGAACGCGGTGGATGCGCGCGCACATTGGTCCTGGCTGGGCACGAAACTCAAAGGGAGTGACGACGGGATGGTGTACTCGATGGCAGTCGTTCGATAAGTACTCGGGTGTCTGAGCCGGGAATGTGGTCGCGGGAGTTTCTGGTAGGCAGACACATATGGAGGGTGCACGGAGAAGAGATCTGGGTCAGGAAGCCGAAGTGAACGAGGCATGATGCATGATGGCGAAGAGGAATACCGGGCATCTTCAACATTCAGGACAAACGAGTTATATCTTAGATAGCTTGTGCGGGTTGGATCGAGCGACGAGCGAGGGTCATATAGATCTGCGATTTGTCTGATGTGGTGGGAGCAGTGTTGGCAACTAAGGCTTAAGAACCTGCTCCAGGGACCCTTAAGGGTTATTAAGGGTTAAGCCTTAATCTTAAGGGCAGACTTAAGGCCTTACTTCCACTCTTTGGGAAGTATCTTTCCACGCTCAATTCCGCCCAAAAAAGCTTCATATGGTTGGTTGATAGTTGGAAAGTAATCACTTCACGGTATAAACTTACGAGAACACTAAGTTCCTTCACTCTGGCCAGGCCTCACCATCTAGGAGAGGCTGCTTGCCTTCCTGCCAATTTACAACACGGTGTCAGGTGCTGGGATCATTTGAGAATTTCGCACTGGATGTTCCAGCTGTCCAGGGCTTTGTTTTTAAAAAAATCCCTACACCGTGGCAGGTTGGTGAACCTCGTTGTCACGTTGACGGCAAAATTCGGAGCGGCAATCACCGTTGCCGATCCGGGCCACTACCAGCCCGTACTCTTAAGCCTTAAGGTGCTGGCGGCCTGACCCTTAAGGCTTATGTTAAGGCCTTAATCAAATTAAGGCCTTAACCCTTAGGGCCAACACTGGGTGGGAGAGAAGGAATGATTGGTGGCGGTGCACGACGCATCAGCAAACAATCGGGCCTAGAGTGATCCGGTATCTTCTTGCTTCCTGCTCGCATCGTGCTAAAGCATTCTCTTCGTTTCTTTCCGCAGAAACGCGCTCACTTGGATGCCTAGTCAACTGGTAGAGATACCGGAGAACGGCACACTCTGCCCTTCGGGTTCCTTGCCGCGAGTGCGAACTCCTCATAGTGATGTTCAGGGCCCGGCCTGAGGCGGCTTGGGCTCCAGATATCCCAAGCCCAGGCCCGAGCCCTCGAGCAGGGCCTCAAGCCCCGGGCTTTGGGCTCAGGCCCGGGCCTGACTTGTGAGGTGACAAATCGCAAGTTACACTGCAGGATGACGATATGAACAGGTATTCAAATGTCTCAATGGTTATTAGAATGACTACTGACTTGATTTCTCCACTTCTCGACCAATCCGACACGCAATTTCCGTTTTCGGATGCCCGGAGTTGACCCTTTCAACCGTGGTGATAGCTATCTTTATTGGCGGTGAAATCTTCTGAATCAATGCCAGTAAAAGCTGACCTGATGCACGAGTTTGAAGTCAAAATTCGAAGGTAAGCCCAAGTTCATAGGTCGTAGTGAAGCCCGGGCTTGAGGGCCTGGCTTGGGCTTGAAAAATCTGAAGCCCAGGCCCTGGGCCCGCTCAAGCCCTGCGTCGGGCCTGGGCTTAGCCGGGCTTGGCCTGGCCGGCTTATGGCTTGAGGCTGGGCCTTGAACATCACTAACTCCTCAGCTCCTCGTCAAGTGGGTAAGCCGGATCTTGAGCCGGATGCCAAGTCGCGGTGCCCAGCTCACGGCTGTACCTGCATTAGCGCGGCTGCCCCGTCTTGAACACGGCCTCTCCTGGCCGCGCTTCTACGTTGCGTTCTTTGATGCGCACTCATTTCGGACCTCCCATATATGGTGCGTGCCATCTCTGTGTATCATCGGAAGTGGCCCAATTTACAAATAGTTTGCGAATCCGCGCCGTACTCGCAGGCCGTACTTTAACCGCAGTCCCCTGGAAAAAATAACCATACTAGTCCCGGGCTGTTGAAGTCGTGCGCTCAGATTTCAAAAATAGAACCGGCTCCTCGGGTTCTCGTGCGTCCACTATAGACACGGGTGCCCATATTCAAAAACGGACCTGGGATCTCGCACACCAATGTGGTGCCTATCATAAAGGCCAGGCTGTCGCTTTATCATCACTCCGTCACTTCTCCCCAGCCCCCTTCGACCATGGACACCAGCGGTCTCTCCGGTGTCGCTGACGCTCGTGATATCAAAATGTCTGAGAAGGACTTTCATGATAATGTCGCCCAGCCAGGACGTACGCCACGCCAATTTCCAATCTTTTATTTGGTCCTAACCTCGAGCTTTTGACACTGGCAGCCCCCGGGGGCGGTGATGGAAAGCCGACTTCTTTCGCTGAATACATCCACTGGGCCACTCTTCGTCGCCAGGTAGAGGCAGCAGATTCAACGTGAGCCATTTTTTGCGGACGCTGACCATCGAACGCTCACTTTAAATCCATAGCGTGGTCCACAGCAAAGGGTTCGGTCTCCTCTTTGCCAAATTTGGGAAGGAAAAGGAGCATGGCGCGGACGTCGAGGTTCACGAAGCAAATGAATCGGCGTCGGATGATCTGCGTGGAATGTCTGCACACGATGTCGAGCTTTTGAACGCTCGTCGTGCACTTCGTCAGGTAAGAGCATGTTATTCTGCCCAGCTCCGCACTTACATATCGTGGTATTCTAGGCCGGATGGGCGACAGTATTCTATCTCGTGACATGCGATATTTTAGGCCGTGAGGAAACTTCACATCATGTATATTTTCATTCTCACTGACTTACACCAGCGTTCAACGCGCCATTCGCCATCGCCAGCATTGGCCTTACACCTGGGGTCTTGCTCTATATCTTATTCGGGGCTTTCGCATTCCTTTCCGGAGTCATGCTCTGCAAGATCTTCTGCCGCCTAGACTCAGTTCGATTCCCGATCCAAACATATGGAGATTTGGGCTACGTTATATTTGGCCCTGTCATGAGACACTTCGCCTCGCTGCTTCAAACCGTCCGTGCGTTCTCTTCGGTTTATGTACATCCTCATCTTTTACTGACATACGACTCAGAGCTCATAATCAACGTCGGAATCATTGTATGTTATCTTTCAATTCGTGTCATTTGCAAATCTGACCTAGAACTGCAGTGCTTGGTAACACCCTACCATTATCTCTTTTCAGGCATCCCGAATAATTCTTATTGTCTCCCAGTCCAACGGTCAAAGTTTGTCGCAGCTTGTCGTTGGTGGTGGTCACACCATTTGTTTCACGTCAGTTTGCTCGCGGCTCCCTATCCGAACCGGCGTCGCACCTGAATGACTGTTTTTCAGTGTTTGCATTTTAATTTGGGCAATGTTTGGCATGGTTCTTGGTCAAGTCCGTTCCCTCCAAAACGTGGGTTCTTCACATTACATCACCATCCTCAACTGCTCACGTTACGGTAGTTTTCGATCGTGGCCAACGCGAGTGTCTGGCGTTCGTCTTCCACCATTCACTCCCTCCATTACAAATGCTAATGACGGCTCACAGTCAACTTGCTCATCATCTTTGTGAGTCGAATGACAGTCGAACGCAAGCAGAACCTACCTTTCTCCGCAGACCTCCATGGGCTTCATCGCAAACTCGCCGCCCAACTTCGCTGCGGTAAAGACATTTTCCTTCTCACCAGTGTAGCACTGCTCAATGAAAACTCGATACAGGCCCAGTCTGCTGCATCCTACGGTACAGCTGTGTCGTATACTGGGCCGATCCAAGTACTCAGCATCAATCCTATCCCTGTGTTTGCCCAGGTCGGTCGGAAGTCTAGTCTTCGCACTTGTCGTTCTCAACTGCACTGCCAGGTCAACGGAGTGTTTAACATGGTCTTTGCATACGGCGGTGCCATGATTTTCCCCGAAATGATGGCTGAAATGAGACGTCCCCGTGATTTCATCAAGGGAATGGCCATTGCCCAACTCTTGATCTTCTGTTGCTACCTGATGTATGGAATCTTTGTCTATTGCTTCCAAGGCCAATGTATGTGTTTCTTTTGTCTGCGGGTGGGCGTACCCTAATAGTTGGCCAGATACCCTCGCGCTCGCATACCAAGGGTATGCCGAATGTGTTCTTCGCTCTTGCCTATAACTGAGCTCTCTATCATTCTCAGAGTCTCCAAATACTCCTGGCAAAGCCTCGGTAATGCGCTCGCAATGATCACCGGTGCTATCGCTGCTGGTCTCTACGGTCCGTTGTATCCCAAGTTTGAAAGCTGTCTCACTCGTCGCGCTCTTTCATAGGCAACATCGGCTTCAAGATTTTTTACATCAACATCATCGAAGGCCTACTCGGCGGTCCTGCGTTCATGACGATCAAGGGCCGCATCATTTGGGCCGTTTTGATTCCTGTCTGTGCGTGTACAATTCGGCATTTCCACTTCTTTTTTTTTCATTATTGTCGGTTTCGCACAGACTGGGCTATTGCGTTTGTGATTGGAACCGGGGTCCCCGCTATCGGTGCCCTTTCGGGACTCATTGCCGCCGTCTGTATTTTCCAGGTAACACATATTTTTCTGGTGGTTTCCCTTCGCATCTTCTAACCGCATAAAGTTCACATACACCTTCCCACCCTTGTTGATGCTCGGTCTGGATATGCAACTGGATGCGATGACAGAAGACGAGGCATTTACTACGCCTGGCGTCACGCCTAAGCGCATTGACACCTGGAGAGATCTGTCGCGATGGAAGCGTGGGTGCGTGAAATTCTGATCAGCCGTTTGCACTTCCCCAACCTTTGTGCACACAGATTCTTTTCTGGGGGCCTCAAGCGGGTCGCGTTCAAGGCAGCCAACTTTTTGTTCTTCCTCGTCGGAGTCGCCACAGCGGGCCTTGGAATGTGGGCGACTGGTACGGATTTGAAGGAAGTCATCGCGGCAGGTGCTGCGAGCTCTTTCGGATGTGCGGCCCCCGTTTAGGTTCTGGACCGTATGGACACTAGACGGATTAATTTTCTGACATCTCCCCTCACATATTTCAAAAATATACGGTATGAAATCCCGGGTCTCAGCCAAGTCACAAGAGCATTCTCTGGCCTCTGGGCTCACAACACTTGCGCCAGCCGCAATGAGTATGGGCTTTGAACTTAAGCTTTTGGCCACCCGTTCTGAACGATGTTCTTCTACCCTGAGCATCTCAAGAACCATTTCTGGAGCACCGCTAAGTGACATTTGGCCTATCCTGATCCAAATTCGTCATTTCCGTGTCGACAGGGCGTGTCGGCATGAAAATCTAGACCTTCAACTCACGCCCACGGGACTAATAAAACCAACACCAGCCAAACCCTTGAAAATTGAGAGAAGAGAGTACTGATTGAGAAAAGACGGTGCGTGTAGGTGTGTGGATATAAATGAGCGTGAGGGAGGGAATCGCTAGGTGGTAATAGGGGTTGCTGAATATCGCGAGACGACGGCGAGCGAAGCCAGGACGCGCGAAGACGAAACGCAACTCTACTGCGCCTCCGCCGCCTGCACCACCAACCCACCAACCCCACCATCGCCTTACTAAAGCTCTTAATATTCTCTGGGCCTAGTCATAATACAGATCATACACCCTCCCCCCCTGTATTAACTTCGATTATAACTCCACCAGATCCGGTCCAAATCGTTAGGTCTCTTCGGATTCAGGCCCCTAGGCCTCTCCCGGGAAGGAAGGAAGGAAGGATGTATTACTGCGGTGGTCCCAATAAGGAACTAGCAGGTTCTGTACCGACATACAACTCATCAAGATTATATGCTACAGACGTCAACGGCTCTTTCGCTGTGAAAACCTATCTACCTTGGGTAATAGACCTCTCATGAAGAGAGCTGAAAGGACGGGTGGATAGTCTGTCAACCGAGAGTCCTAAAAGCTACTGGGTCTTCCAAGGGTTGCTGACTGAATTATTATATATTGTAATATGCACATTCTCATTTAAAGGTTTTTCAGGCAGCTGGCCTACAGTAGGTTCCAGTATCACATGTGCAGATCTCATCCAATCGTTAGGTCTCTTCATATTACGATATTCAGTCAGCAAACATTGGGGGTGCTCTAGACCCGGGAGAGGCCCAGGAGCCCGAATCCGAAGAGACCTAACAATTTGGACCAGATCTGGTGGAGTTATGATCGAAGTTAATACAGGGGGGGTGTATGATATGTATTAAGACAGTAAGACTAGGCTCTCTTCGCACATTGATCCTGGAAGAAAAAGACAAAGCAAAAAGATCTGGCATACGTACTGCAAGCGCTGGGACACCGATCGGCCAAACAGACATCTTTGGGAAACTGCTGTGGTTATCAATGAAAACGGTCGTCCTGTTAACTGAAATCAAGCGCCAATCTGGTCCGAAGAATAAGCTGTTTTTGGAGCTATTGAATCGCCTACGTTATGGGAAATGCACTGAGGCGGATTTTCAGCCCTTGAACAGCCGCTTGTTGAGCAACCTTGACATTGATTGGACGACCGAGCCTTGGAAGGGAGCACCTATTATTGTCAACGAGAATTTGATCAAGGACGAACTTAACATCAAGGCTGCACAAGCATTTGCAAAGACAACGCGTCAAAAATTACCCGCAACCGACAAAATGTGGAGAGGCCCTGTCGAGGAATCTGCCTCAGTGCAGCGGTTACAGCCGATGTCAGTACCGAGGGCGCGGATCGAAAATTTCTGTTTTGGGATGTTTCCAAAGAATTCCCTATATCTCTGTCAGTTCTTCACTGATTCACATAAAAACTAAATATATCTACTCAGCTAATTCATGCACAATTAGTGATAGAGAGGAACTTGCGAAAATATTACGTATTAGGTAATTTCTGTTTTGGGGCCGTTTTTGCACTGAATACCGTCTAGCATGGTGAGAACATTTCCCAGTGATCTAGAATTTTGGGAGGGACAACATGTATATGTTATGAAACAAGTGATAGAGCCAGAACTATATGAAATGTCCAGATGAATGTGATCTTGGCAATATCTCTGAAAGCCAAAAACTGCCAAATGTTTGCACTGGAGCTAGAAGGACTGTAACTAAATTATCCTCACTTCTGGCTCTATCACATGTTTTGTCAGGTATGCATGTTGTCTCTCCCAAAATTCTAGGTCACTGGGACATGTTCTGGCCCTGCTAGACGGTATTCATTGCAAAAACAGCCCCAAAACAGAAATTACCTAATACGTAATATTTTCGCAAGTTCCTCTCTATCACTAATTGTGCATGAATTAGCTGAGTAGATATATTTAGTTTTTATGTGAATCGGTGAAGAACTGACAGAGATATAGGGAATTCTTTGGAAACATCCCAAAACAGAAAATTTCAATCCGCGCCCTCGGTACTGACATCGGCTGTAATGTCCCATGATTCTGGAAAAACAAGTCAGAGATTGGGGAAAATACCTCTGGTAATAGGAATGTATGGCGGTCCGGATGCACTTTTATTCGGCCGCAAGATAGAGGTGATTTGATGGTATCGCCGCAAGATTGACCACCGATAATCAAGCCGTTTGTCTTGCGGGGAAATCACTGATTCCCGCAAGATATATATAGGTATGTCCCGCAAGATACAACGCGTCGCCCGCAAGATACAGAATTTCCCGCAAGATAAAGTTGTCCGAAAAAAAATTGTTCCAAAATTCCTGAAATAATTTGGGTAATTCTCTAGTGCCTGTTCACCAGGAGTGTTGTGTGATTCAGAGTGGTGTACCAATTAAAGAGTAGGGAAACCACTGAAATACTGTATTTCAAGAAGCTTGAGTTGGACTTTGCAATAATTCACCCTTGTGGACTGTGTTCAAAGTCCGATTACCATCACTGACCATCCTCATAACCCTGCATGAGTCAAACGTGAATACCTTGGTTAATTGTAAAGTAGGCATATAGTTCAACTGGCTTCCTTGCAATTGGATGCATTGGAGTTGACACTGAATACGTGTAGACAGTCATTACAACTCTTATAGGTCCAGGGAAATCTCTTTGTAATTGAATCTACACATTTGTGACAGCTGATACCTGACGATGTGAGTACCAATACACAGCAATTGATTTGACTGCATAAGGGTAGAATGAGCAACAAGCGAGGAAATCAGCGACTACAAACACTAACCAGTTTGATCACCAAGGTACAGCACCAGAGTCCCACAAATGGAAGGCCATCTTTCGCAGTTACTGAAAGAGATTGATTCCGATTTTCTGAATCAGTGCATTTAAGAATTGGTTCAGTTCTGTCCTGCTCGGCCATCTCGGCCATATTGAACGATGCGAGAGATATTAGGATGGCACGTTTTCATTTACTTCATGGGTTCAATAGGTTCTCAGAGTACCAATATACAATCATTGCACCTAGACTCTGGTTAACTCAGCTTCACAGTTTTCCATCAATTGGATCAATGTATGATATTCGGATGATGACCGCCTGCATTTGAAGTGCTCTAGCAGGATCTGGAACAAATTTTGAGAGGTCTAAGGACGGGAATGGCAGGAGGAACCTCAAACAATTTTGCAACGAAGACCTATTTCCGATTTTCAACCTCACACAGCTGTGCCTTTCTCCACTTGCATGCCATCAAAACAACGGTGGATAGGCCCCAGGGAAATACCTAATTTATTCCAGAAATTTTGGACCAACTTTTTTTCGGACGACTTTATCTTGCGGGAAATTCTGTATCTTGCGGGCGACGCGTTGTATCTTGCGGGACATACCTATATATATCTTGCGGGAATCAGTGATTTCCCCACAAGACAAACGGCTTGATTATCGGCGGTCAATCTTGCGGCGATACCATCAAATCACCTCTCTATCTTGCGGGATGGCCGAAATCGGCTCTTTATCTTGCGGCCGAATAAAAGTGCATCCGGACCGCCATAGGAATGCCCGTGATGTTCGCGCAAAATTTTGATGTTCCCGGTGGCGTGGTGAATGGTTGTGCTGGGACGTTGAAAAGTGTGCGCTACAGGACAGATAAGCAGGGCAATAGGCATGCCATTTCATGCATTGTCGAAGCACCAGATACGATCCCCGGCTTAATCCCAGGATTGCCAGACCACCATATAATAGGCCTTGTGGCTACTGTAGCATTTCGGATGTTCATGATGTCATCATAGCGGCGACCGAGATGATGGAATCATAGAAAAGAGAGGGAACCGAAATACGAATTGAGACCCACACAGCGTCTCGACGTACGACAAAGCATCTGTACATCAAACCTCGTCTAAAGATCTAAATTAGCCTTGGTATTCAGGGGACCGGAGTCGGCATGGCCTCTATTGATGTCAATCCGCTGGGCTATCAACTCGATTAGACGATCAATATCGGGTGCCAACGTTGGAGCCGGCGGAGGAGAGGTAGTGGCACGCCCCTCCGCGTAAGAGGCGGTCGTAGCCTCAGAATCATGGGGGTAAATACCAGACTTCGCCACAGCCACGCGGTCCTGACTCGGGCTGACTGCGGAGTACTCCAAGTACCTCAAGGTGGATGCAGGTGTCAGCCCCGTGGCGGACGTAGCGGAAGCATGGCCCTTCGAGGGGAACAGCAATGGTTGGGGTGATCAGTTTGTGAATGGCTCTATGCCATGAGTTGGCGACGGTGGGCCGGAGTGGGTTCGACGGTTGTGCCACCAGAAGAAACCACATAAAACGGCCACCACCGCGACCCCTACTATCGGGCCAGCAATGACTCCAGCATTGATGGTAGAATGTGTGGCACCAATCGGAGGCTGCACAGGACCCGTGCTATAAAATTATCAATTCTTGGGAAACTCAATGCCAAGTCAAAGTTAGATACCCTGTGGCACCGGGAGTCAAGCCTGAGCTGGTCGCAGAGGCAAGTGTTGGTGTTGAATTGGTCGCAGAGTCGATGGTGTAAAGTCGGATCGAGTTTAAATCCAATTTCATGCCGGGAGATACATTCGTCAGCGTCACTGCAAGAGCATTTTAAGCGAGGGAATTAGACTGCGAGGTGGCGTACCGGTGTGATTTTTTGTAGGATCCAATCCACCTTGGTAGAATAGAATGGCATCGGGGACCTGAAACAACGTCGAGCCGTTATAATAGCTCGTTGTACCATCGACAGACTGCGCAAATAAATTGGCGAAAGTTAGATTGACTGTAAATGGATGGGGATTACCTACTACCGTATACACCCAGTGTTCCCAGTTCGTCATACCCCACAGAGAAACCCCTACCGTCCCAATGCCCATGTCCATGGCCACGCTGGATTCGGCAACAGACGTCTCCTGAAATGGGTGCGTAACCGATGCATTTGGTATTCCGGCTCCATGAGATATTCTCCAGTCTCCGGCGTACTTGAGCATGATTGTGTCCGTATTGTCGTAAAAAGCCTCCTTAGGGGTCGTACTGCAATTGGTTAGCCCCGATATGAATTACATTTTCATGCCACGATTACTGACTTGTTAAAGGGGGTTGAAATGACAGCGCGGTCAAAGGCTAGTTGTTGAGCGGAATTACTTGGTCTTGCCGTCAGAGAAACTATGGAATTTTCGTCAAGCAGGATCCAATAGTCATCAGAAGTGCAGCCCTACCAGAATGTGTTCCTTCCTGGAGGTCACTCGTCGAAAACAGGAGGCCCGTGGCCATTGGCTCATCCATAGTAACTGTTTTGGTGTCAAGCACCAGCTCGTAGGTACTGTTAGTTGTGCCATAAAGATAAATAGCCGTTCCTGAAGGACGTTTCGGAACAATCTAAGCACCGTGAAACAAGATGAAGTACCGTAAAATTCGAGGTTCACGGAGGCGCCGTCGCGGGAGGTGCGGTGGTAAGAATCTCCGACTCCCGGATCGGCCACCGTTGTAAGGAAGCCAGATCCACTGTACCAAGGTTCCCAGCCATTGGTGAGCCCAGCGCCCGAGCCATCCGCTAGTAAATGTGGTAAGGATCCCAGCGGGTGAGGCGAACGAAACCTACCGTAAGGAGCTTGAGGTCGAAGATGGATCAGAAACAGAGAGCTACTCAAACTGCAAAGTGGACGGACTGTAGTTAAACAACGGGCTGTTGTCATCGATGGTAAAATTCCAGAGCGACATACTGGGAGGAGGGAGAGGGAGAGAGCAGGAGGCGCTGGCGCCTCGGGATCTGGTGCCAGATAAAAAAGATGGGTTCTACTTGGAAACTTGGCCCCGAACACATCTGTTGAATGTACCTTCTCGCACTGCCACTGGCGATCAGTATCCGTTCACCTTTCAAAACGCCGACGGCAACGACTCGGTGATCCTCAAAGCAGAGTGCCTGGCTCTGAAGTACATCATAATCGTCGAAAACACATATGTAGTGGGACACGGGTTCTCACATACCGCAAATGCAATTCTGGATTGCATGTGACGGCCGGTAGAAACTATCACCTTGGTGCACAATGCTCCGACTACTGGTCTCATATGTTTGTGGCGTCCATCTGTTTCAAGTTATTATGTGCAATGAATTCTTTGCCGCATTGATTTTGAAGTCGGGAACCTGGCTCATGCCTTACCTTTGTGCCAGTGGACTGGAATCTGCTGATGAAGCAATATTTACACTGGGATATGGTGTGATTTTTTTTTTGTGCTTTTAGAAGCCGGAGCTAAGCGCAGGCACACCTTGTAGCACTTACTATTTGTGAGTTCTAGGTGCCCACGTTGTAAAATGATCCGCCGCCAGCCCCGTGAATGAATAAATCTACCTTGTTCCCATCCGCCATGTCTGGAATATGAAACCTCCATCACAATCATGATCCGTCTTCTTAGTGATATCGCTGGAACACTCTCCGCCTCTAGAATTGTCGTTGATCGCAGTTGGGACACTGCCAGCGGCCCATTTGCAATTACATTCCATCTCACTCTTTTACGTATACCGAGACGGTCCACTCCCGGGCCAGAACATCAAAGCCAGTGTTTCCCACGCGCATGGGAGTGATACCGAGAAGGGTGGGAGTGGGACTCGCCCACTGCCACTCCCGCACATGTGACAGTGCGACTCAGCGGCCATGGGTACGCGACCCAGCAGTGCAACGCACCATCAACAGTGGAACTAAGGCTCCAACCGTTTCCGTTTATAAACATTTATAAACGGTTTAACCGTTTAAAGTAACCATTTAGTTTACGGATTCTGGTAAACGGTAAACAAAACGTTTGTAAGTGGTTTAAACGGTTGAAAATTTCAAGCGGTACGGGTGGGTCTGTCAGGGCAGCTCTCAACCCTTTTAACAGTCAAGATTGCTTGTAGGAGTCCCCCGACTAGCTGACCTGACATGGATGAGTGATATTCGAGCTGATGACTGGACGGCGCACAGACTGGGCAAGATCTTCCCAATTGGGAAGCTGTCCGTGTGTTTGATGTGACTCGGCTTGACTTCGGCAGGGCAACACCTTGGACGCGTACCTCCACGTATATCAACCCGGCACTTCCGATGGTTGTGAGGTTCATGAAATTCATCAGAACATCCTTTGGTACCTTTCTAATGACATCAAAGATGGTAGGTAATTTCTTACCTGCAAAATACCGTTTATAAACGTTTGTAAACCGTTTAGAAACCATTTCCGTTTAGTTTACGGAAATCCGTAAACGAAAACTAAACGGTTGGAGCCTTAAGTGGAACTCACTCAATTGACTTACGGAACTGTGGCGGGTCTGGTAAAAATGACGCGGAGCGGGAACGGAGGCGCATCGATGTGCCGGTGGCTGACCTACCGCGGATCTAAGATTCATCCACACCGTCGCTACATTCAATTGAGCTTGTGATTTGAACTACACGCACGCTAGCACACCACTCGCCTTGTTAGGGTATGGATTCTATTCATTCGTGAGTTGTCGAGGATGTGCCGAGGCGGCCGTTGTCCGTGGGTATGGAAAGCCAGAGTATACTCTCTCTTAAACAAATAGAGAGTTTGCGCACAGCCACCAGTCTAACTGGTGGCTGCTCTCTCCGGTGTGCAGGACAGTTATTCAGCTCGAGCTAGCCACCATGCAATCTTCTCCACAGGGGCTATATATGGTGGCTAGAGGACCCCGAGAGATGTGCTGGCTGCAGAGAAAAATAGCCACCAGTTGATCTGGTGGCTCTGCGCAAACTCTCCAATGATTGCATCATATGCCGAGTGTTGGCCTCTCACCTCTTAATAAGATTAAACTGCACAAATTGTGCGCGCCCTCCTTCACATTGTAGGATTCTCTTCTCCTCCGCCTTGATTTTATACCAGAGATGGGTGAGCCAGATGAGCTGGCAAGAGCCCGTAAAATTGGTAAATAGGCACGGGATGTCATGTGCTGGTAACGGAGTTCTCGGGCATTCAGAAAATTATGGATGACACTGCGAAGAACCATACTTGTAGGGATATTGCCTCCTGCCATATCTAGGGTGAGGGGACCGCGGCATCTGATCTATGATCACTTCAACCAATGTTGCGTAGCTTGAACCAACCTTAAACATTGAACGATTGCAAGAACCTTGAGACTAACGATCTTTAAGGTCCTGGCTTCAGATTGGGAATCACAAGAGCAAATGTATTATGTGGAACAAGATCCGCCTCCGCTTCGCTCCGGCAAATAATAATTAGCATTTTAAGTGCGGTGGGGAAACTCAAGGCCGCGATCTAAGGCACCCAAGCATTTCATAACAAGAGCTGTGACGAAGTAAAGCAGCAGAAAGGTAACCATCTCCATGACCGAACCACTTGCGGCCTCCACCATTGAAATGCGCAATCCCCAAGACGCAGGAATACAGGAAGCAGTTGCAGTTTTTTTCTAGGGCGGCGTATAACGTTGGACAAGGGTCATAGCTTGAATGAGGCAGAGGCAAAACCAGCGGGTCAAAATTGGAGAGCAGTATCGAGAGGATGAAAGCCATCGCCCACAGCTGGAGGTGGAATGATGCGTGAAAGGATGTTGGATGAGAATTGACTGGGGTGTTTATATGAGGACTTAGTACGCAGCCACAGCGCGGCAAACTTGAGATCCGCACTGAGAATCTGTGGCCGAATCAGGAGCTCTATGGTGAGTAAATAGTTCATGAGACTTGTCTCTGACAGTGCATGGTCGAACTTCCCCAGAGAGGCCACCACCGAGACCCAGCGATACGTGCCAGAGACCCATCCCTGGTGATGAACTTGGAAATTTGCATTCCACCTGGCACAAATCCCAGCTTCGGGTTCCGCTCCGACTACTTGAAGCAAGTTTTTTACCATTGCCTCCATTTAATTCGGTATTTCTGCACTGCGTGCTCGGACGTCTTTTTACTTGACTCAATTTGGACCGTATAATTGCACTAGGTGAGGGGATTTTTGCATCCCTACTGCTTCGCTGCCAGTGAACAACCCGGTTACAATTACAGCTGTTGAATTTGGCGTCGATTTAAAGTTGTCAGCTAAAGATCCAAACAACCCTTGCTGGCATACTTACTCTGTGACCTGTGAATAAAAAGCATGATCTCGTATGAAGATTGCCTGACATTACGGTATCAAATACAATAATATCCAAACGGTTCAGTAGGGAGGCGAGTAGCGTTAAACTGCAGATGTGCATGTGCACATCAGATAGTACTAAGTAGTATTTGAGGCGATGCTACAGCTTAAATTAAGCGGCCCTACAGCATCCAAAAATTGGACACTCGACTCGATTTGAACCTTGCCCTTGCTCTCCGGAGCCAACCGGACTCAACCAAATCGGAATGATCGAATGTGGGAACTTTAGGGTTATTCAGCCACAGCCCACTGCACAAAGCTAGCATTCGTTACGATAGAGCGCCTGCCGTACCAGCCCTGTTAGGCTGTCACTCAAATCCTTTTAATATATGTTTATGCTAATAGTTTACTGTAATCGAGTGCTGCTATAGCCGTCTGCGGAGCAGAATGAGTGTCCCAAATACACCCAATATTGCCCCTGCGGCGAGTGTTGCTCCGACAGAAACCAGGCTCACATCCATCCGCCCCGAGTGGATCACTTGTACGATTTCGTTCAGATTCAGCCACCGCTTCGTTCTCGGGACAACCCCCACAGGCCCTCGACGTTTTCGACGAATTGAGACCCGCCGGGAAGTAACAGAGGCTGCAGATCTTGATTGTGTTCTTCAAATGCTCATGACCACAATCGTGTGTTGACGCTCGTCTCCCAGTCGATGCGCGACGTCGCTCGCTGGGTTTCTATTGCTCTGCAAATCAACACTCGGCCAGGAGAGTAGGAAATGAGGTGTTTAACGTTGGGCTCAAAGTCGCCGGTGTCCCCGGCAGATTGGGCGATGCCTGTTTCGTGTCCTGGATTTACGAATCAGTTGCGTTTGTACGAGAGCGTCGAAATCCAGAGAGCCCTTTCTGTGGATATTGAAGAGTCACCGGCAAGTGAAGACTCTTCGAGCGAGAGGGCCGTCAAGTCCGGCGCGGTATCAGCGATGCTGGTCGGGAAGGTTGTTAGCGACGGCGTTCCTCGGAGATAGAGCAGCTTGGCATAGATCTTGCGAGCCAGCGCAACTTCCCGGCTCGCCGAGTTGGTGTTTGCCGCCCGCAGTAGGAAAATGTACAAGATGATATGGCACTTGACCCCAGGGAAGTGCCAGTAATCTATGGTGTGTCCGTGAGTCGGTGGTGCAGAAGTGAAACACATAATTCCCGCATTGTCGCGGCGGCGCCACGCGTTCCCCCACGGTAAAGCCGATCCGATCCCGTGTTCACAGCGCAAGAAACGGGTTCAAACTGGCCTCTGTCGTTGATGATCGACATCGCTTTGGGCAGATTGCAATATAGGTCGTAGATTGCCTTTGGGTCCGACGTTCGAAACAGCGCTATCAGAGAGTAGTGTTATTTGTAGCAGCAGAGGTTTGGAGGACATCTGTCATCAAGCTCGCTAAAAATCTAGAAGCCAGGGCCTTTAGGATGGAGCATTACTACTTGAATGACACGCGACATGGCTGGCGTAGATGCTGCCGGTGGTGGTGTGGGTGGTCGTGGGCGTGCGTCGTATTTCCTGAGTAATGCCGCAGAATCCTTCTCCTTCCTCGCCTGAGTCCCGCGGACCTGCGTCGTCGAGTACGGTCGTGACGAGCAGAACGGGGAGGTGCAGAGGCGGGCGCAGGTGGTGGGGAACGGAGGCAGCGCGCGATGCGCACACGGGTGGTGGGGGATGTACCGAGGTACAGGCACGCAGTCGTGTCGAGCGGCGGGGGTGGGGGTAGGCCTGGAGATGGTCGCGGCGGGCGGGGAGGCGGTGAGCGTGGTGCTAGCGATGGGGGACAGCTGGAGCGGGGAGTGGTGCGCAGTGTATTGGCAAAACAGCCAGGCGCGTGCGGGAAGAGTTGAGGGCCGTCCCGTGCCACAGATGTCGTGGTGCGCTCGCAGCCGAAGAGCGCGGCGTTGGTGATGAGGAACGGCCGCCGCGAGCGCTGCACACGCGCGTGGTGGTGCGCGCCGGACTCGCCGTGCAGGAGAGGCGGCGTTGAGCGGCTGGGTCGGATGGCGACAAGTATGGTCGCTGTGAAGGGGCAGGTGATAAGAACGTCGGCGTCGAAGGCCAATGGCGGCATCGTGGGCTGCGCATGGTGCGTCGGCCTCCCCCTGCGCACAAGCAAGGCGTCGGGCGCATGGGGATCTGTGTCGATGGTAGTTCGGGGAGGCGGAGGGGCGACGCATTCGAGCTGAAGTCGGTCGCGGTTTGTGGCGAGGCGATGAAGGCGACGGAGGGGAGCACCAGCTGCATGTGCTGCGGACGCCGGTGGAGGTAGGTGTCGTGTTGGAGATGCGCCTAAGCGCGCGCGCCGAGCGATTAGGGCGGGTTCTTGCTGAAGATGCCCTAGCGTGCACGGAGGGGATAAAGGTGGCACCGGCGACGAGGGAGGGCTGCGTATGCGGTTGGCTGTGCGCGGCGGGCGTGGCCTTCGAGCGGCCGGTGAGAGTGCGCTGGAGACGCTCGTTGTGAACGGGGAGGCGACGGAGGCGACGTGGGTGGCGAGGAACGCCAGCGTCGCATACTGAGCGTGCGGGTGGTGGCACTGGTTGGGGCTACGGTGTGCGGCGGCGTTTGTCGAGCGTGTGGGTGTGGTACAGCGTCAAGGACACGACGCCGCAGTCGCGCAGCACATTCGGCGAGTACGTGGTCGTGCTGTGTCTCGCGCGTGATGTTCTGGTGCGGTAGAGAGCCCAGGCGAGCAGCCGGCGCTGCTGGTAGTCGCAGCGCATGTCGTACGCTACGCCGCAGCACAGCGAGGACAGACGACGCGGATTAGGAACCGAGCGCGATGCAGCTTGTGCGTGGTAGTCCTATGGGCAGTGACGCGGCGGAAGATCGCCGGGGCTCGATGACGCGTTCTGGCTGCTTGAGGTGCGGATTGGGTGCGCATGGGGGCTGGATGGCTAACGAGGACGTCAGAGAAACAAAGGGGGAAAGGGATGTGGAAAAGAAAGAGGGAAGGGAGCGGGAAAGGAAACGCACCAAAATCATGCGAATCCGACAATAACCTTGATCTATCGCAGAAGGGGGAGGCGAGGGGGAGGTCATTGACACAAGCACGTTGATGGCCGGGGCGTAAGCATTGCAGCGTCGCGTGGACAAAGTTCTACAGTAGGTAAAGGTACAGATATCAGCATTGTGGTAGAGTTGGACAGAAAAGCGAGCGCACCGGAAGATTCAGATGAATATGAAAGCTCAATGGCAGAAGGGTAGACGCGGAGAGGGGCGTCGCTGGAGCCGACCGAACGTCGAATACGAGAGGTGAGGGGCCAGAGGAGAGGCGGAGAACCGGAAAGGGAGGGGCGAGAACAGTTCGGGAGGATTGAGCCTGAGTGGCGGTGGACCATGCGCGGAGGGGAGCCTCTCGAGTGGCGAGGTGGTGGTGCAAGTCAGAGAGCGTCGAGCGACGTGGCAGCGTTGATCCCTGCGGCGCGGACGGACGGCGGCACCACGCAGCGCCAAAAAGCCTCGCGCCGGCGGGCGCGTGGGTGAGGCGGCGGGGGCGTCAAGGGAGTCGGAATATCGGGCTGACTCTGTCAGGAGCGGGGCGGGGTGCGCGATTGAGGAAACCAGAGCGGTCGGAAATATCGGATTTGCTCGGGTCGGAGTACGATGTGCAGTACCAGAGCGTCGGCGGTGTCGGGTGGGCGATCTAGGCTGCTCCATCGGTGATATGCCATTTGCGCGGGAACGGAGGAACCAAGTAACTTAGCTGGGCACCGGAGCGTTGGCGGGCGTCGGCGATGTGCCGTTCATGAGCGAGTCGGAGCGCCCTGAAGATCACGAGCGATCGGGAGCGATCAAAACCATCAAAAACGGCACAGCCACGACACCCTGACCCCACCCTCCGAGGAAGTACTCCCTGAATACTGAGAATAAAAATGTGTGGGAGGGCTGGAATTGAAGGTTATGGGAATCACTTTCCCGAACTTCCAAAGTCAGAAACTTTTTTTGATGACTTATACACGACCACCACATAGATTTTAACAGTTTTCAGGCCCTACCGACAACGCATCCACCACGCGTTCAATAATCGGGCGCTTGAGGTGGAAATTTGGGAGGAGGGAGATTTATATATAGGAAATTGACCTAGGATATCATCCGGACGCGAAACCGACGGGCAATTTGGGACGGCTCCGTGGCAGGATCTGGGTGAGTTTTGGCCGCATCAGGAAAACCAAAATGCCTGTGCACTATGCAGTACTGTGCAGTACTATGCAGCAACCTGTGGCTGTGATGTACCTATGAGGCACTATGAGGCAACTATGAGGCCCTATGCAGCACTGCATAGTGCCTCATAGGGCTCATAGGTACATCTCGGCTACGGTTTTCCTGATTGCCGCCGGAGCAGCAAAAAAGACCCCCTTTTGAAGGATCTTGATGGGAAAGTGGTATGGGAAGTGTAACATGTGCACTGTAAGGGTAGAATCCACCCTGTGAATGGCAGAATATTCGAAAAACGGCATGATACCCGTAGCATATGTGTGCAACAATGGCTCGTCCTGGGGGGAGAATATACTAGAGTTGTGATGTGAATTGCCTTGCATGTGTAAGTAGCGACAAATCTGTTATTGTCTTGGGCATTTGCGTGCTTCGGCCTTTAAACAACTTACTTGCCGGTGCTTGTACAAGCCGAACAAGCCGACAAGCCGACCAGACGTCCAAAATCCGACAAGTTCAGAATTCTTTCTTTTTTTGAGTGGGTGCATTGGCATCTAACCATCATTTCTGCACTTTTATTTTTCTGCAACAAGTGAAACAAGAGACAAGTAGATTGTCATCTTACTCAATCTTACTGATGTGTTTCCCACTTACACCGACAACTATAATTAACTCTGACTTCATGCATTGAATCAGGAGAACTGCCATTCCCGCACACGAGCACGGCTTGTGTTGACGAGAAGCCGACACGGAGTGAGGGCGACTGGGGTGAGGACGCGGTCCAGACGATATCAAAGAGCGGAAACCACCAGGCGAGACAGCAGAAAGGGGGTACGGGCCCAATGGTCAAAGTCAGGAGCGGGAAGTAGGGACGGGCACCGCCATGTAGTGGTAACACACAGCATACTTTATAAGTGAAGCCCTTTTGAAGCCCCCCATTTGGCCCAACAATTCCCTCGATACACGGGCACCCGCCGAGCCGACTCCCAGTGTAGACCAATAGAGGGCAGATGTGGCAAGAACCCAATATAATGATGCAATCATCTCTTTCCCGGTCTGACAGCTGACTCAGATACAGCTCTGTGGAGCAGCCTCCGGCAAGCATGCGTTTTCTTTTGCAGCCCGAGTTACAATAATTTTTGATCATCGATGACTCGTCGTGTGCTCAGGTATCAGCCACACCACGCACCCCTGGGTAGCCTGTTCAATTACCAGCGTGTTGCGCCGCCTGCTGCTATGCTAGGTATTCATAGGTATTCATATGCATGGTCCATATGGTGCATCAGTGGTTGATTGATTTCCGCATCCTGTTCGCAAGGAGAGACGGGTATTCAAAGTTTTTTGTTTAGGCATTTTGATGTTTCTAAATGCTCAGTCCTTGAACAGAGTATAGGAGACTCCTTGCGAAATCTTCATTGACCATGCCCCACATTGAACATTTACCAGTCCTCTTGTTTCTCTCCCTGGTCAGTGGTCAGGTGTCCGCTGCTGACAGATGTACCCGTTGCATCGCAAGTGTACATAAAAGCGTGACCCCACAGCTGTCCGGTGTTTCGGCGATGTATATCTCTCTCTTTATAAAATTAGCCTGGCCAAAGCCCTCAAACTCCGCCGTTAGTTCATCAACCCCAGATCATTGGATCTCACAGCTCTCTCGTCGTAAGTTTCAATTGCTCTGCCTACGATCCCATGAACAAATTAAAAGCGCGGGTCAACCGCTAGTTCCAGATTGGCGCCAATGCTCAAGTATATAACTGGAGTGGTGGGGTGCGAATTCGCGAGAAGCAACCCCCGCCGCGCTTGTGCGTTAAGACAAATGCCTTCATCCGGGCTGCGTCTCTCCCCGGATACCTTCACAATGGCCTGCTTCTGCACCTTGGTAATTCTTCTGTTAACAGCCCCCGGCGCATCACAGGTTGTGCCGCCCACTTGGCGGGTACGGTCCTCATATCTCTTCATTGCAATATATTTATTTATTCGCGGTTCTCAGAAACCAAATATCACAACCTCGAGAGCAGAGCGAGTTGGCCTTGCCGGTGCAGCACTGGACGTGGCTATTGGCCAACTTAGTTCAAATGGGCAATTCGACGGTGCGGCGGTGACCCTCGCTTCTTGTGATATGGCTGATATGCGGTTTTCTCTCAGCCGAACCGTACAGAATCGCGGGGGACCTGTTTTCTCAAATGGCGCAGTTCGACATTGCAACCAATCAAACGAAATATGAAAATACGCTGGAACAATACTTCGCCATTGTTCAGAAGACACGAACGAATTTTTCGGCTTCTCAGTAAGTGTGTTCAACCCGGTAATATCTGTCCAATTAGACTGACTTTCACTAGGGTCAGTTATTTATTTAGGGGGCTTTTAATTTTCTGGCTCATGTCGTCGGACTTTTGCATAGACAGAAAATGGACTGTGAGGCTTTTAGTATGTATGGAGCATGGCAGTTAATCCAGATGTTTCGTAGATCATACGGACACGCGGCAGCCAAAGCCTATTCAGCATACAAGAATCAAATATTTCTTCAATATGCTCTTCAGTCTTGGTGGTTCGGCAGACAGCGCACGATATCCCAGAGTGATCTCTCCGCTGGAAAAATTGTTGGGAAGAATTTCACACTCAAGAAAGTTTGCCAAGATGGTGAGTGGTGTCGGCTTGACTGGTTGTTATTGACCGAAGCACCTTGGTAGCAACAATGGTCGGGGGTACATTCTTGGTATGTTCTGTGCATGAATTGGTGCCATTAACTCACGCTGATGGATGCGCAAAGAATAATCAAACCACGGAGCCCCGTGTCGCAGGCCTTGCTACTGGGTATGTCCTAGGTGTTTGATGTCCGTTCCCAAATGTTCAACTTTGCGATCCAGATATTTCCTCGTGTGCGTATTTCGCAGCTACATGGTATGGCCTCTCATTGAATGACTAGGCTCTCCGCTCTGTTGGCCGAAGTAACGTCTGATCCTTTGTATCTTCAAGCCGCGAGTGAATCGGCAAATTTCATTGATTCGCATCTACGGAACCCTCCAAACATCGTCCAGGACTTTATTACCACCCGTGCCGATACTGGGTGTGAAGTTGTCAGTGCCTCAGGCCCGGTCAACGTAGGTCTGATGATCGAGGGGCTCTCTATCCTTTCTTCGCTTACGAACAACACCTCAACACAAAATCTGTAAGCTCTTTCATATTTGACTCGCGTTCCACGACGACGAATTTGCCGATAGTCTCAGCGATCTGCTCGTAGCTACAATTCCTAATACTGGCTGGCAGGGTGATGATGGGATTGTGTCAGTCGGAGGTAATTCTTTCTTGATCTATAAAATTCTGGCCGTTAATTTCCCCAGGGAACGGAAATCTGCATCTGCTCCAAGGTCTCGGTACAGTGTATACACGCAAATCGACACACTCTACGTTGCGCCAATATGTTGGTGATTATATCGCTGTGCAGGTATGCGATGAAACGGATATTCAATGACAGACCTCTCTAATGATTACGTTCCAGTTCAATGCTGTTACCGACCTCGCTACTTCAAGTGGTACCAACATCTACGGACAGGCTTGGACCGGTCCGCCGAGTGCGACCTTTGCAGGAACCAACCAAACCATCGCTCTTGGCGCCCTAATTAGTGCAATAGGCCTCGAGACTGCCTCCTCCTCATTGCCAACCACTCCTTCGTCTGAGAATCCAACCCTGCCTTCCAAGTCCACCAACCTTGCCCGCATTCTCGGTGGTACAGTGGGAGGACTTGCGTTTGTGGCCTTGATCCTTGCGATCCTGTGGTTCCTGCGTCGCCGACGTCTCCTCGCAAACCAGAATTCTGAGGCTCGCCTTCAGCCATTCCTCATACCAACAACTCTGCCGATCATATCACGCTACGGAGGAAAGGATCGGCGCCGAGGTCCTCTGGCACCATCTCCACGTCAATTTCCTTCCGAAAGAATGGGATCGAGCCCAGTAAATGCGCCTACTATCAGTGCCACTGGCAACCGAAACCCAGGCAACGACCTGCCCACAGAGCATCTGGTCCAATTATTGAACCAACGATTACAAAATCATCAATGGGACGAAGGGGAGACGCCGCCGAATTACACTGCCCCATGATATTCTGTAGGATACCCAGGTGGTAGGGTTTTCAGCAGCCGCCTTTATGTAGTCACTTGAACATTTACATGACGATAGAATTACCGTTAGAACCACGTCTCAACCCTCGGACAATTTGTATTCAGTGCACATCTCATGTCATCCAACTAAAGGTTGTCTGCTCGCGCGCACGACAGGGATTGAGGCATGATACTGAGGGCCATTGTGTGTCACACTCTCCTATTCCCGCTATGTATATAGTGGGTTTTTACAGTGTTCAAAAAATGGATGATCGGGCGTTTCAGAGCTCTTCCTGTTCAGGAAATTTGCTTTTTCATCTCTACCCCTGTATGTCATTTTCATCCCTTGATGGGCTCCTTTCAGTCTCCGCAGTCTTTATATCTTTGCGCCAATCCCGCGTATCCACACCAACCTCACTCCGTCTCGTATGCTGATGCTGCCCGTACTTTCATACCACCTGCTTTTGCCGTAAGTCTATCCCGACTTCCACCTGGACCTTTCCTCGTCACCGTCTCTGCCGGGATTTCTGGTCCTTTGTCCTTTGTGCTTGAATGCTCTGTTGTCACCCAGGGCCTGGCTTATGATATTGTTCTTGGTGTCGATTAGAATGCTCTCTTTTGGGATTCCCTCATCTCCTCTGGGGTTAGAATTCCTGATAATTTCGACGCTTGGGCTTTCTACTCATTCCGTTTGATTATTTCTCTTCTGCCTACTTTGATTGGCCACTGATATTCAGGCTAGATGTGTACCTCTCGTCCCTGCTGCCTCCTCTTTCGACAACAGGTAGGCAGCAACAGCAGGGTTTCAGTTTAAACCGCATCGTGTCCTACGAGACCCCTGGGTTTAAACCGGTTCGAACCATAATGGTTCAAACCGTGACTGTTCCTCCTATAGAACTTGCCTCTAACTGTGCAGTTTGAACCATGATGGTTTAAACCGGTTGGAACCATCAGTGGTTCAAACCGGCTGGAACCATCAGTGGTTTAAACCGGTTTGAACCAAAGTTGTTTGGACATGTTTTTCTTTTTTTGTCCTTGACTCTTTTTTTCCCTCCTCTCTTAATATTAGTGACCGTCTGCCTCCCAATCGCCCGACTCCTTCCAAAAAAGGAAATTCATATCATTTGGACTCAGAAACTCACAGAAAAATTGTGAATAATCGCGAAAAAATTGTCTAAGGCACAAATAGGTTAGTAGATGGCATCCACCAAAAATGGAAATCCATTAAAAAAAATGAAAGTTGTAGCCCTCATTGAGCACTACAATGTTGACCAATTGACTATGGTGATCAGCTCATCGGTTGGGCCAAAAAAGGCAAAAAACTTTCGAAAACCCGGTTCATTTTAGGGAATGATTGGGCCATGTCTCAGTAACTGCTGGGTGGATTCTCGTGATTCTAGTACTGTTAGAAAGCAGCTGACCAGGGCTTTCAGATGGGGTTATTCATCAGCTATTTTTATTTTTTTAGAATGATTTGGCTTGTATCTTGGGAACTGCTGGATCAATGATCCTCTCAAACAGAAAATCCCTGATATATCAACAGCAGTATTTTTGTATAGTTAGCAGCAAGTGTCACTTGAAAGTGCTCATTCACCTCTGTACCACAATCATGGGAATCAATCCAGCAGTTTCCGAGATACCAGCCAAATCATTCTAAAAAAATAAAGATAGCTGGTGAATAACCCCATCTGAAAGCCCTGGCCAGCTACTTTCTAACAGTACTAGAATCACGAGAATCCACCCAGCAGTTACTGAGACATGGCCCAATCATTCCCTAAAATGAACCGGGTTTTCGAAAGTTTTTTGGCCTTTTTTGGCCCAACCGATGAGCTGATCACCATAGTCAATTGGTCAACATTGTAGTGCTCAATGAGGGCTACAACTTTCATTTTTTTTAATGGATTTCCATTTTTGGTGGATGCCATCTACTAACCTATTTGTGCCTTAGACAATTTTTTCGCGATTATTTACAATTTTTCTGTGAGTTTCTGAGTCCAAATGATATGAATTTCCTTTTTGGAAGGAGTCGGGCGATTGGGAGGCAGACGGTCACTAATATTAAGAGAGGAGGGAAAAAAAGAGTCAAGGACAAAAAAAGAAAAACATGTCCAAACAACTTTGGTTCAAACCGGTTTAAACCACTGATGGTTCCAACCGGCTTAAACCATTGATGGTTCCAACTGGTCAGTGGTTTAAACCAGCTGGAACCATTAGTGGTTCCAACCGGTTTAAACCATCATGGTTCAAACTGCACAGTTAGAGGCAAGTTCTATAGGAGGAACAGTCACGGTTTGAACCATTATGGTTCGAACCGGTTTAAACCCAGGGGTCTCGTAGGACACGATGCGGTTTAAACCAGAACCCTGCTACGGTACAGGTAGGAGCGCAAATGGCTCAAACATCGCCCTGTGTACGTTTGGTCTCCTATTTCCTACTATTGTGTGTTGAGCCCTTTGCAGCGTCGAATGGCCCTCGCACTTTGCAAGGTCTGGCAGGGCATCTAAATTCACTGTGTATGTGTGCACTAGTCTCTTATAAACAGACACTACAGTGCTCGTACCTCGCATGTTGTAGTCTGTTGATAAGGTCGATCGAGCGATCAGTGGCCTGCTTATTAGAGAGTTTGCGATGCAGCCATTCAAGCCATCTGATGGCTGTTTGGCATTGCGCAAATTGATGGCTAATGGCTTGAATGGCTTTGATACTTGCCCATATTTTTGGAGTCATTGAGTTGCCTCTGAGTCACTCGGCTCATGTATGCGTGATCAGTCCCACTTACATATATAACAGCCAGATTGTAGGCCTAAAATAGTTAATCTTGTTGAATTTGGAGGTCTCATGCAGTCTAGGGCATTCCTTAAGCTCCACGTGTGATAACACTCTTTCTAGCAGAAAAGAGTATATACACTGACTTTATTTTATTAGCCACTCGAGCCATTAGCCATCAGTTTGCGCAATGCCAAACAGCCATCAGATGGCTCGAATGGCTGCATCGCAAACAGGCTATTACAAATCACAAAAACAATTCGGATGCTGGTATGCATTCCAAAACAAGTTTTTCACAAACGTGAAGTCACATTAGTATTTATTAGCATACTGTACTATTAAAATCAATTCATCAGTCACGCGTCACAGGGGTGCTTGACGCGACGAATTTTGGAACATCGTCACGGGTAACAGAGGCACTTGACGAATATACTTTTCGTCACAGTAAGTTTGAAATTTCGGTTCAGGGCCGCTCGGAGCAATTTTTTCTCAGCTGCGGGCACTGTCCACGGAATTTCCTGCTCATTTCAAGGTTTCTCGCTTCAAATCATCTTCAAAACCCACAAATATCGTGGATCAGAGCAAGTTGAACCGCAACAAGTGCATTTTCCTGCATCACTCGAAGATTTGTTAAAATAAATTGCTCAGGTCAGTTCCAAGTGATTCGATTGAGTCGCTGTGTATTCACCACAAGTCCTGGAATACTTCCAAGGGTTGACGAAATTTTGGGGGCTGTCACGCAGCTCGAGCTCCATTGACGAATTGGCGAATTGGAACTTTCGGTCACGCATCACATCCCTTGATGAATTGATTTTAATAGTACAGTAAACTGAGCAACTTTCTCCCCTAACTCGCGGTGGCAGAGTCAAAGAACCAAGAGTTTGAACTTTGATGGCTCAACAGCTGACAAATCCTGACATAATCTGCTCTTTCTATTCCGCGAGAATGGAAGTTGAAAATAAAAATTTTGAGCGGATATTTGGGGTCAGACATGGATTTAAATACAAACTCTGTCCCAAAGTTTGAAGATGGAGGGTTTGGAAGTGCTAAATAGGCACGGCAAGATTTCAAACTCCGATGATTTGTAATAACGCGGCCACCAAACACGGTGGCGCGGTTAACTACAGACTATGTGTGCTCCCTCTTCATCCATCTGATGATTCTACAGGTGTATTTAGCGTTGCTTCTCAATATAAAAGCATTAATTTAAACTCTGAGACTCTGAACTCTGAATCCATGACCCCTATATTGTTAAATTCCCGTCCCAATCCTCACAATAATCCCTTTGTCCACTTACCAACTTCTGTTCCTTCGCAACCAGCCATTCGTGTTACCCCTTCATCTGCATCTCTACCTTGCATTACAACTCAATCTGAAGATCAGCTTTTATTTACACAGTATGTCCTGGAAGAATATGCGCATTCGCAGCGCTTTCGCAAATAGAAAAGGAATAGCCCTCACCTCGCGTCACTGTTTAGCGAAATCCAACACCCAATCCTCGCTACTTACAGATGTTCCCTCCGCCGAAAACCACATGCTCATACTATATTCGGATTCCGACAGCCGTTTTTATCTCGCACATGTTGCCGGAAGTTTTATTCATTAGATCTTTCAGACTATCAGCACTTGTAATTATTTCCTGTGAACCATTCTGACCAAGTGGGAGCTATCGAACGACGTATCTTGTATATTATATTGTTTACCCTGTAGTATGGTATGCCTAATTGAAGGTTTATTTCTGCGCGTTGGTGAGAATACACTATGGGAAAATCACATAGCGGGCCCTGCCGCAGCGGGCTACACAGTTTATTTATCTTGGGTTCAGATGTGGGCAGACTGGTGGCCATACTGTACACTCTAAAAAAAGCCAGGTGGCTGTACACTTTTGAGTGTAGAAAAAAAATCCAAAGAAAATTCTGGGAAGTACATAGATCTGACCTTTGCAATCACCTTTTGTATGTAAAAAATTTTGATCCCATCACTTCCTGTCTAGGAACTCGCAAAATACGCAGCTGGAGCTGGCAGTTTATAAGCTCTATCAGTAAAAAGCTCGTATCTCAACAACCACTGGGCCATTTACCCGTGGCTTCTGTTCAAAATGCAAATTTTTCGGATCCGGGTATTTTTCGGATCCGGGTTTTGACACTGTATTCCTCTCGTTGGCTTTGTCAGAATTTTGGCTTCATGTAAGTTGTTGATGAACAGTGCATACCGTACACAGTTCAAGGTAAAAAATGGAGCCAGAGGTTTGGATTGGCCTGCGTAAACGCGTTGCGCTGAAACGACAATGTGTACAGCCACTGGACGCTTCCACTCGGACCGTTTCCGAGCATAAACACTTCTTCGTCCTTTGATCCAAACAGTGTTTCTGCGACCGCAACACGCCCGAGGTCAGGTAAAATCTGAAAAAATGCCTACATGATGCCTACAATGTATTAAAACGATGTTAGGAAAATTTGGAACACTCGATTCAGTGCGAATGTGAATATACTAGTCGGATGCATTTGAACAGGTTGAATCTGCGAGTTTTACGTTAAACTACGTCGTTCTCCCACCTCATTTTGTGTCCCTTTCGTGCATATCCAACCACAACCCCCAAAAACCCCAGTTCAAACAGCAATTATGGATACATTCATGCTATTACTACATCTCCAAGACATAAATAGCGCACCAGATGTCCTCCAGCCCGCGAAAAGCCCCAAATAGCCCGAATTTTGCTGAAATTTCAAACTCATTCCAGCCCTTGTTTTGAAACATGTTGTTCCATATTCATGGGCAAGTTGAAAGCCAAGTGCCTATTGTTAAAGGACAGAGATTGAGTCCGATACGGCCGTTGACATTCTGAGAATGTGTAACAGAGTTTACGATACTCGCTGTCAGAGAAGGTGATGGCCGGTCCTTACTCGAGTCGTCCGCTCTGGTTCCTTGCTCGAATCACTCCAAAAAAAATTCCGAAATCATGATTAAGACATATGAAGCTCATGTGGACAGAAATAACCATATAATACCTCCTCCAATGTCCTGAAATAAAATAATTCAGTGTTTTCCGAAAAATAAACTTTGTGGAAGTGAATGCTATCGAAAAATGGTCATTATAGCATGAAAGGGCTTGAAAAATAAAGGACACTCGCATTTTGTTTTAATAGATAGGATGTGCAAAAGCCGCACAAGCTGCATGCGGCATTTTGTGCATTGTGCAAGGCTGTGGCTTTTGCTTTGCTGCTCTTGGTTCTTGTCTTTCAAAGTACCATTCAATGCCTCCTAAATCTCATATTCCACTCTCGAGAGTGTTATTTTTTGGATGGACATCCATGGGAGGCCGCATTTTTCAAGCATCACAAAGGCATCACTCACCTTTTCCATACTTTCATGTCTGCCATGTAGCAGAAGCAATGCCAAGGATCTTCCCTCTCCCCACAGCATCTCTCCTTTGCCTCAGCTAAGCTTATATCACAATACTTAATTGACACCTCTCAGATTTCAAATCTGCCGTGCAGCTTTGCACAATGCACAAAATGCCGCATGCGGCTCGTGCGGCTTTTGCACATCCTATCTAATGGAATTGATGTTGTGATTTGGCAAGCAGTTACAAGCCCGCACTTGTCAACTGAACTCCGCAAGCGGAGTAGGAGACAGAGTAGGAGTATGGAGCCCGATGGAGTCGGAGTACGGAGTCGGGGACTTATGTTAAGTTCACGGAGTCGGGGACTCAGCGGAGTAACCCAAATGGAGCTGCGGAGTACGGAGTACGGAGAAGGAGTTCACACGACGGAGTCCACTTATGTTATGGCACCTTATGGTTCACGGTTCCTTCGACAGCCTTTTGCTAAGTAGATATTACACATGTTTCTGTATATAAGGACTCAAGCTGTACTCGAATAAATCAGTTCGATTCCCCCCCAATTTAATCGTCCTCACAAGGCGCCTCCTTCCCCTCTGCGCCACCATTCCTCTCAACAATTGATACACATTTGAGCTCACAAAGCGCCCCGCAAACAGGCCACTTTGGCCATCTTTAGGGCATTTTGGGCCGCATTGAAGAGTTGTGCGATGAATTTCTAGACAGGGCAACTTGATGGAAAATCCAGGTGTGTGTCCCCTTTACTCAGTGTCTTGCCCTTTCCATTGCATGTGCACTGCAACTGTGTGCGGTGGCGTACGAGCCGTGTGCGCCGCTACTGCGGGCAGCACTCTTTTCAGAGTATGGAAGCACAAGGCGCATTCACGACGACCGGAATCTACACCCGAAGTGCTCTTTTTTCGGTGCAGCCCGGCGCTTGCCCGATGACGGAGCAGGACAGACCCTGGGGCAGGAGGCTGGGGCACGGGGAATCCACAGCCGGTGCAATTACCGTGCAAACGCGGAGCCCACGGCAGCGCCACGGGGTATGCCTCGCATCCCGCCTTGCATCCCGCTTCCCCGCACTCCGGACTGGGAACCCTGAGCGAGGGCTGGGCCAGGGCTGCTGCACCGGCGAAAAAGCCAGGCAAAACAGTGAACCCCAGGTGACTGGCAGCGCAGCGGGCTGGTCCTACATAGTCGTATGTCAGCATGCGATGACCCAACCTGCGCGAATGGACAGATCGGCAGGAGCGGCGGCAGAGAACGAGGCTTCCCGCCCCAAAGAAAATGTGTATTGTATCATTGGCTAGTAGATACTGCTCCATTTGTAGATATCCTGTACATATGATATTTATCCCTTACCCCCAAATTTGTAGCGGAATTGGTGCAGACATGCGCCCGGCGTCGCGCGGACGATTTGGGGCCGCTAAGCGCTGGATTGCCCGATTGAGCACATTGAGAGTATATACGAGACGAATAGGACTGGGACTCGCCCAGTCCTATCACTGGTGCCCGAATCCCACTCAGTCCCATCAAACGATAGGACTCAGCCCATCAAGAATAGGACTCAGGTCACTCGACATCCCAACAATCAAACACCCATCAAATGTGTGGTCCCTCTTCTGGTTTGCGGTACTTTGGCTTGGCACTGACTTCACAGATTGAACCAACATCAATTTCGCTGTGCGCTTCGAAACAAAGCGATTTTAAAACGACTCGGAACTCCCGACCACTATCCCCGCCCTTGCATCGGTCTCGCAGCAGAGGTAGTGACCTGTGCTGCAACCTTGGGATGGGATGGTAGATTATTCTTCTCTGTCTTATCTTTATATCTTCATCTGTGTTTCTAGGCGTACTTAATGAGCTTTGTGAGCGGGAAATCAAGCTCTCGAATGAGGAGCGCTACATCCACACAACCATGGACAAGAACAGATTTCGGCTCGTGGTAAGTATGCATCCATATATTGCGATGTATCCTGTCTCTCACCATCAATTACACTTTCAAATGTGTCGAAGGCGATATGGATGAGTGGGAGGTGGCCGGTTTTTTGGATCGATTTCCCAGCCTGTACTGCGACAGAAAAACACGCCCAGCCTTTGCCCAACTCTTCACAGAACTCTTTGACACAATTCGGCAGGTTACTGTAGTATTTCGTTCAAATCGACACTGGGTGTGACGTGTGACCCAAAAAACCAATTCGACATTTCGACAACAGCCAAAATTTGGCGTGACACCAGCGAAATTTTCGACATTGAATCAAAAAATTTCAGTGTTGGCCCTTAAGGCCTTAACAGCAGTTTTGAAACTACCTAAGGGTTACTAAGGCCTAAGGCTTGGGATAAGGCCTCCATTTAAGGCCTTAGGTTCAGTTTTTCCCACGCTGCCCACCTCGCGAAATATCGTGTCCTGGGCTGCCATGTGGGGTGCACTTTAAGAAGTAAAGGCCCCACTGGCTCGCCCCTCTTCGGCGAAGTGGTTAAGATGCTGCTTGATGCAGCCTGCACAGTCGGCTTTCCAGTGTTGTTCCAGTGGATGTTATCCCGCATCTCTGGTTGAACCCTGGTGAAAATATATCAGCCTGAGGGGGTTTGAAGTCCAGTCTGTAGAAGCGGAGAGAAAAATCTGCAAGCACTCGCCGCCAACTCGCCGCAATACGGAAAAATTCGGCCCGGGCTCTAAGGCCTCTAAGGTCTGGAAGAAATTTCAACGGAGCTCTAAGGCTTACTCTAAGGCCTTCCTAAGCCTTAAGCTGGTTAAGGCCTTAGGCCTTAGGGCCAACACTGAAAATTTTGGCTTTTTTGGGTCTTACAGGCAATTTTGAGCCCTGTGTGACGCTCGGGAGGTTCGACAAACGGCCGCGTGATGCGTGACCCTTGCCAAATTTCGATATCGACAGGGGAGTGCGTGACGCGTGGCTGTCGATTTGAACAAAATACTACAGTACCGGCGAACAGTTCAAACTCGCACCATTCTATCCCGACACAAACTGCCGTGTTGTAATTCTGCAAGCACAAGGCTTTGCGGACTGGTTTCCGAAATATAACAACCCGGAAATCAGTCAGATATATACCTTGAATCTGGATAAGCTGCTCCACGTTGTCTCAAAACCTGCAATCCTCATTTTGATCGGTACTCCCTCATTTTGCGGCTCCAATCCATCAAGCATCTTCAATCCCAAGAGGAAATCGACAGCTGGCATGAATTCTGTGCCGCTCAAACTGAACCTGCCATCAAGAGTGAGTGACTAGTAACATTTTATGTATACCATTTTGTTTAGTCTCTGGGCAAGATTGGTGTATGCACAAGCTCGCGAATCCTTGGATTCTACCCTCCATCAACAATTTTCCCTCAAAAATCTCTGCTGACAATTGGGACATCACGCCGAATTATACCAACTACATTGAGACTGCGCATGCGGGTCGCAATGCGGAGACTGCAATTGGTGTTGGTCTCACCGGTTTGGAGTTGGAGGCTTATCCAACTACCCTCCTCATGGACTCATCGGGCACTGCACAAGATCTTTTGAACGATGACATGATTTCGGGATGAACATTTTTGCCAACTTCCATCCATATTTCTTACGACTTTGGCCCAACAGCTTCTGATGAAACTAATGCTCTACCACCCCTTCGTATGCCATCGGCTTCGCCTCCCCTCCCCGGATGACTTACCCGACCCAGATGTGCCACTAAAGGCAGGGAAGAGCGGAGGAATCCTTGCGTTGATCCAGCAAACATGATTGATGGAACACGCCGTAGATTCAAGTCTCGTCGAGCGCTCGGGGATGGTAGCATGTAGTTATTTCGAATACAGATTGTGTGGCCTAATATGTATCTATTTATTTTGTGGTTGCCGAACTCGGGAGAGGAAGACTTAGACACCGGCAACACTCATCAATAATAAATTCAAAACTATTAGGGGTCTGGCTAAAGAAATTTGACCTGACTAGTAGGATTCAAAAACACTTTGAAATAGGCCCATATTGCCTCCCTAGCGGGCCTCGCGACAGGGGTAGTGTTGAAGTTGCCCATCAGCTGAGCGGAATTTGCCGGATCGATTTAATGGCGGCCCGCACTTGTTATACCGATGCAAGTTCTGCGTGGTTCTATCCTCATTTGCCTAATACTATGGCTAAAAGAGGTGCAGACGAGCTCGCACACACTTGGATCACCGACAGCTTGCCGCGGATCACACATTCATGGCAGATTGATTGTTGGAGTGCCGACTTCTCGAGTCCTATCCTTGCTGTCTCGGTAACCCAGACGTTCTGGTAGCACCCGGCCCGCGTTTGATCCTTGCCACGCGAGTTTCGCTTAAAAATGATGGACCGGATTGCTACCAGAACGTCTGGGGCATTTACCCTGTCACACCCACCATGAGGTCACATCTTTGATGTAGTGTTACAATCTATCATATCTATCACGCCTGGAAGCCCGTGTGAAATCAACACTTCGACAGCTCTTCGACGCGCCACCTGCCTGGTGCTCTCCTGCCCTTCTAATGGCGCGGGAACACGATCACGTCAAGCGCACAGCTGAATCTCAGCGCATTCTTCAACAGGCGCGTGAAAAAGCGCGTAAAAAGGCCCGTTACAATTCCGAAGCAACGCGACGCGACTTGGCGCGTCTGTTCGAAGAGAGCTTCAAAAAGCCCGCATATGAATGGCAGATCGACGTCACGGAGGCTTTTTTACTGGGCTTAGATGTTGTTCTTATTGCAGGAACTGGTGCAGGCAAAACAATGCCGTTCATGATGCCACTCCTTCTCCACCGCGAGAAATATTCTCTCATCATATCCCCGCTGAAGGTACTGCAAGAAGATCAGGTGCGTCATTGGATATATATCTAGGCATTTAATTCAAGGTTTCTCAGTCGAAACGGTTGAGAAGATGGGACTAAAAGCGGCCGCTGTTAATGGAGATACGTACTCACGAGAACTGCAGAAGGTACGTGCATTTTCGCGCGCATCTCGTGTTTTGACCTGATTTCCGACAGGATCTTGATGGCCAAACTCATAATGCCATATTGACCTCCCCAGAGATGTGCTTCGAGCATGACGCGCTCCGTAAATGGCTTCGGGATCCCGCTACAGGCAAACGCGCCCTTGGGACTATCATCGACGAAGCACATTGCGCATCTCAATGGGGAGGTGATTTTAGGCCACACTATGCGTTGCTGGACAAGCTGCGAGCAATACTCCCCGTTAATACCCCAGTCCTCGCTACGTCGGCCACTTTGAGTCCATCCGCGCTCAAAGACATTTGTTCAAGTCTGAATTTGGACTTGGATGATACTTTCTTCTTGAATTTGGGTAACGACCGCCCAAATATAACGCCATCTGTATCCGAAATGAAAAGCGCAAAAGACTACGCTGCCCTCCATTCTGAGCTTCCAGATCCCGCGGACGTCCAATCTCCGGCCGATCTTCCGAAAGCAATTATATTCACCAATCACGTCAAGACAACACAGATAATATCCAACCGTCTCCGACGCCGTTATCGAAATCTCCCCCCTGGCAGTATAGACTATCTCCATGCGCATCGAACGGCAAAAGCGAAGCGTCGTGTCATGAAGGATTTTCGCCGCGGAAAAATAAAGATTCTTGTCGCAACAGAGGCCGCCGGCATGGTATATCAATTCTTCTTGATTTTCTCTGAACATGTCTTGACGGATATCTAGGGAGCAGATATATCAGACATTGAACTGATTATTCAGTTCGGGGTTCCGTCTTCACTGCCGGTTTGGATTCAGCGCTTAGGTCGTGCCGCTCGCTCGCCTGAATTGCATGCCCGAGCGGTTCTTCTTGTCGAGAGATCGATGTTTCAGCGGAAGAAGAAACGGAAGCGAAAGGAGAAGGGGACAGCGGCAGCATGGGATCCCGACTCGGATTCTGACTCTGACTCGGACGATGATGATGATGACGGGGCCGCTGGGCCTTGCGATTCAGATCCCAAGGCTGTGTACGCAAAGGATTTTGTTAAAGAACCAAACGACGGTAAGGAGTGGGGGAAGAACGTCGATCCCGTCATGCGGCAGTATATCACGACAAAACTCTGCCGACGCGATGTGTTGACAGCTACTTCAATAATCCCGCTCGTAAACGTAAGTCATCAGTCCATATCTCTTGCGCTCGTTCAAATTTTGATAGAACCGACCGGCGACTGCTGCGACAATTGTGTCCGAACGCATCGGCCATCGACACGCAAACGGGTCAGGACTCGAGACCTACAACACCCGAGGCACCATCACAACCTTCCAGTGCGCATTCCACACCTTCAAAAAACACGAATGCCAACGGCAAGCGTGCTATGGTCCGCGGAGACCCCAAAACTCGTCGCAAAGACCATCTGAAGACTGCTCGGGAGGCTCTCGAGCGTTGGCGACTACGGACGTACCTCGAAAAATATAGCAAAAGCTCCTTTCCCGAGGTCGGTATAATGCCCGATCAGATCCTGACATCTCTCGCGTCCAAGCGGCTCAAAACTCTAGACGAGATGATGCAGCTGAACCCTTCGTGGATGTTGGCACGACGACATGGTGAAGAGGTCCTTTGGTCCTGCGAAGGATCGATGAGCACATATTCGCGGAGAGGGAACGGGCTAACGCAGCTGCTCGGAATGCACGGAAGGTTGCGACGGCTGCTCGTAATGCAGCGCTTGCTGCACACACTACACCAAAACCGGGCCGCGGGAGGGTTGCACGCCGACAAGCTTGGCAGCTAGGTCTTAAATATACCAGTAAGTGCTTCTTTCTCGCCACTGCTAATAACTTACTAATCTTCCCAACTTAGAAAACACCAACAAGTGCACTGCATCTGTCGCCACATTTCTCTCCCCAGATTTCTTCGAGCGCATCAAGGTCGCAAATTCCATACACACCACCACACAGCTATGTTTCCCCACTGATCGCCCCAGGCAGCGTGTCCACAGCGCTGTCCTACACTCCACCCATTCGCAGCTTCATCAATACCCATCACCGACTCGATAATCCCTTATAATTCGTCGCCAATCGGTGCGCACCACTATAATATGCCTTGCAATACTGAAATTCCGCACACGCCGCCACACTACGCTCCACCACACCAACACCCATTTTACCGCACCAATATATGTTTCAGAGACCCGAAATCACGCATATACTACCACCGCCACACAACACCCAAAATCACGGCCACAATCATCCACTTCATGGCACCCAAATCCCGCTCGCAATGCCCCAATCTGCACCCCTGCATCACGGTTACCCCTACCAACATCCGCGAGATTTGCGGCAGCCGTTATACCATCGGGATTCTTTGCCCACACCATCTCAACAGTTTTATAGGCCCGTTAATCCATCTTCCCCGAGTACATATAATCCCGCTTCTATTGCTGATAACGGACGATTTTACCGTAGTCAATTTGTAATACCTCCACCCCCAGAGACTCGAAATAATAATTATATTTAAGCTCTACTCGTCGTCGGAATCTGAACCGAGTATTTCCCAGTCCTGTCTTGATGATCTGTCAATTGTTCGTGTGTCCACCCAATGTTCTAGCGTTGTTCCTGTTTGAAGCCCGGCACTACCTTTGCCCAAAACATCCTTTGGGACATCAGGAGACTTCTTTTTGGCATCTTTTTTGACAGCGCGGCCCGGCTTTAAAACATGAACGTTGGAAGCACGATACCATTTTTGCAGCTCTTGAACATCGAGTTCCTTCTTGGGAATTGTGTGCTTACTTCCGCGCACCCGGGTCTTGAATTCAGTCTCCATGTGATCGTTGACAGCCCGTATAACATGGATGGCGGGGTGCAACTTCTTAATGTATTCCCAATCAATATTCGGGCCCTCGGATCGATAGGTGACCTGCATGCAATTAGAAGAGCGACTCAGCAATAGCGTGAAAATGTACCTACCTTGATATCCTTAATATTCATTTCCTGTGCTTCGTCAATAGGCATGTGTCCGGCATGCCTGCCAGTGTTATTTATGACCCAGCAATTCTCGCGTATGAAGTCACTGGAGTCGCGAAAGTCAGCTGTGTACGTACTAATTAAAATAATGTCAACTCACCAAATTTCGATAGGCCATTCACGATGAAGACCCTGTAGAAGTTCGAGCATTTCTATGGCATAATTTGAGTTCCTGCCTCCCACAAATCGATAAAGCAGCAGCGGAATCATGTCCTCCATGATACCAATATCCCCGCTGCGTACAGCTGATCGCAGCAGGATAAAAGGGATAACATCACGGAGGAACATTATGGATTGCGACTTGATATCATCGGTAATGGCCTTTCGTTTAAGATGAGCGAGGGCCTCGCTAGAGGCATGGTACGAAATTATTGTGCTGGCAATTGCGTGAAGCTCTTCCGGAGTTTTTTTGCGCAGTTCCGCAAGATTGGTGGTCTTGCCGACTTCGAGCCACACTTCGCGAATCTGGGCCTCGGCAATTATATGCAGAGTTTCACTGAGATCATGGAAAAAAGGGCCCTCTGTTTGAGATGATTGGAGACCCTTACGTCCCAGGATGTCAAATGCGGCACTGAGGCCACGGCCTTTCGATGTGCCCAGATGTTGCTTGTGAATTGAATTGGCGAATGCCATCTGAATATGCAGCCATCCGGGCGGGACGACTAGCCAATCGAGGCGCTCGAATCCATTGTCGTCCTCCGCCCGAAATCTAAACAGATTACGGAGACGATCCACAGTTAGCTGGTCCCCGACCCATGCCATCACCTCCTCGTAGGAGAGTTTTTTCTGATGCTCCGGTGAGTCCAGAGCCAGTTGTCGCAGCCACTCGCGAATTAAATTCGCATTGTCCTCGTAACTGGCCTCGGGAATTTTGACAGAACCCAGCAAATACTGCAACACAATGTGCTCTTTGCCAAATGGAAGCTGCCGGACAGCAGCTGGCGGCTGAAGAAGCTGGTGGTCTCGCCTGTCGTATGTTGGAAAATCGAAATCGGGTGATTCTAGGAGATATCGGAGGACCAAATAAACGGTATGGGGGTGACGGCGCTTGTCTGCGATTTCGGCAATTTCAAAAATTTCGAATGCATCGAGTGGATGCGCCATGCCTTCTCGGCGCATCTCCTGCAAGGCTTTGTGGATAGTTGATGGGAGAGGTTTCGCGCTGCGCTTGATGTAGACGGTAGCAGCTGTACCATTCCCATGCAATGTCTTTTTGTCGACCCGCTGGGAAAATACGCGAAATGCAATAAGAACATTGTCGTAGGACATCAGCCACGGAAAGTGATCCATGAGACGCTTCACGGTGGCCATAGACTGTGTTGAAATTCGACCAACAGCATTTCCCGTCCATTTATTACTCATAGTAAGTCCAATTGCGTGCAGTGTGTCAAACCCTTTGGCTGATAGTCCACGAAACTTGAAATAGATTGCAAATAATTTCTGCAGTCGATTGCGATGATGTGACCGGCTGTATGAAAACATGGCAATCACAACAAGAATCGTCTCGAGTACAATTGAGATAAATTCAGAAACGATAATAAACGCAACTCACATTGGTTGGATTTTTCATGGGGCTCCGTTCTTGCTGGCTTTGCGAGCGTGCAAGCCTAGACAAGACTACCCACAGGTTTGGCGCAATCTTCTTCACCCGAGCAACCATCTGAGGAAAAGATATTCCAGTCAAGTGCTCCTCTTTCACGTCGTCACCAGCGGGGGATTTGAACACTTTCACGAGCTGTTCCATTTCTTCTTCGAGGATCTGTTGCGAGCAATCAAACGCGAAATTCTGCATCACCGCTCTCGCCCCTTTGGGGCGTTTCTTTTTCCCAGAGCGGGACCGTGGAGGCTTCCACCACCGCCGCAAAATTCCTGGTAACTCCGCGCTATTCAGAAGTTGTGTGCGGTCCACCCGGATCTTCGCATTCTGGGTACATTCTTCATCTCCCCAGCTGATGCCATCCAAAAGATTTGCTAGAGTGATCCCCTGGCCATCCATGAAGACAAGAATTTTCCAAATTTTCTGAGCTCGAGCTCCCAAAGGCATTGACGGCGGCTGATTTGGGACAGATGTATCGAGTCCTAGCTCGGGCTCATCCTCGGACTCGGATTCTGGGGAAATGGGATCAGGGCCAACTCCAGAGTCATCGGATTCAGGCTCTGAGTAGTCAGGATCTTCATATGGGTCATCGAAGATATTCGGGGGCGGCATTAGAGGGGCGGGAGGGCGGCGGGCGGGCTCACACAGATGACAGATTGATTAAATTCGTGATTGATAAGACAATCTGGTCACGGTGTGACAGCATGGGGGTGTTACTATACGAAATGCCCCAGACGTTCCGGTGCCTTCTGCGTCCATCATTCTTAAGCGAAACTCGCGTGGCTCGGATCACCGGAACGTCTGGGTTACCGAGACAGGCACCACATCACACCTACACTTGAGAGACCGAGAGTTGTATTGGACAATGAAGTTGGCAGTGTCCCCCATAAGATGATCCACCTCTTGTAGTGCTCGCTTCAGCTGGTCCAACGTAGCGAACTGCTGTACATTTGTTATCAAATCCAACAAGTAGACCATATCCTCGACCAGAGTCTGTATATCTTGAACATACTTGTCTTCGGCATGTAGGATCTGTGATGTCAGCGACGAGGGATTTAGATTATTGACGAACACAGTACCTCGTTGACTTTATCAATGTTAGCACACATAGCTTTAGCAATAGGATGGAGCTGTAATGTTCCATGATATTGCGGCTGCCAAGGGGTAGAACTGACTCACCTTGCCCATCCCCGGCGACAAAACCTTGAAGGTCCCTTCAAACACGGTGTAGCTCTTGCCCAACCTTTCCAACACACTCTTCATGTCATTGGCTACCAGACCACCTGCAAGAATTACGTCTCGCCCAGCATTCGGTTTCTGCCGGTTCCAGTCAGATGAGGAAGGAAAATCGATTTCGGCTACGCACCATGCTGAAGCTGAGACGAAATTCTGCCGCCCCATTGGACAACAAGTGATCTATGGAGGTGGTTGAGATGCATAGCATAGATGCCGGAAGATGGCCACATACCCTTAAGCTCCAACACACTGCGCTCCCGGAGAATCTTTTCTGCATCTTGAATGGTGAATGTAATTTCACCCAAAAGCTCGTCCTTCGAGAACACATGGCGTTTAACTAATTCCACATGGAGCGCGCCTTCCACCGAACTATCAATTTGAACAGGTCAGCAAGCCTGATCCACCACGCCCGCCTGGCGATCACTCACTAAGGAGGATCAAACGGAACGTCACACGGCCCAAGCGGAGCCTTCTTGTCGAAATTTTTCGTCTTGATTTTTTTGTCATCCACAGAGACACGTACAAAGAGATGCTTAGCATCTCTCGTTACAAGTGCGACGGTCGTAGAGATTCCTGCATGAAACTCGGTGTTAACGGAACGCGACAGGTTCGGGACCGGAACAGAATGACCTGATATCTGCATGGTCATCGTGAAACAGGTTCTGTTGCTTGCGTTGATTGACTAGTAGGGAGGGAGACTGTGCGCGCGCAGTGTGCGTGTGCAATGTGCAAGGCGAGTCGAGGCGTTGCTCACCGAGTATATATATACAAGAAACGTTGCCCACATGTCACGAGGCCTGACAAGATAAATGGAAGGGTGCAGATAGCACAAAAATAAACAAGATCTGGGCCGTAGAAACAGCAAAAAAAATCTTCGGTTCGTAGACAATAAGCCTATATAAACTTTGAGCCTTACGAAGGGCCCTCATACGCGCACGTTGGGCATGCATTGAATATTGAGACATTTGATATTGAGGCGCAGGAGTGCTGTCGTAGACGTACGAGGCAAGGAAGCGGGGGTGGGGGAGAGCGAGGGAGAAAAGGGCCAAGAGAAGGAAACATCCGCCAGCATCGGCCCGCCCGTTAGTCATAACCATGTCATATGGGCAAGGGGAAAGCGCTTCTCTTCCAAATGCGGTAATCGGCGGTAATTGTTCGATTCCGCGTTATCCCGACTTGAGTTGCGGCACACCATTACCAGCTGTGCTCGCATTTTTATCCAGATGAAGATTTCCCAGCTAAATTCAAGTTTGTAGTATTTTATTATCTCTCCAAGTGAGCCGGTATCGTTGAGTACCGGGTCCAGCACTGGGTGTGCGGACAAATTGATGTGCATGAAGGTATAAAGTACGTTTTCATAGCCAGAACTTGAGTACTGGGATCATGACAATCCTTGCCCTAGGCAAATTTACTGGTTGTAATTCTAAAATGCAGTGTATGAGCTTCTGGAATGAATGAAGGACATGGCGAGTGCTTCACATCGACCTGTCCGCACGTTAGCTGACGATGCAGACCCGCCGCGTCGATGTATGCAAAAATTGAAATGAGGGTTGCTATTTGCAAGCCGGTGCGTGTCTACTTTCCGCGCATCCTCCGCGTCTCTTCTTTGGTGCATTCCTCGATTCACTCACGTCCCACCTTGCTCCTCCTCTCTTCCTCTCCCTTCATCAACTTTCTCTTCCTTCGTTGGTCCCCGAGCCATTCGCGAGCTGACGCATCACGAAAAACGAGGACTGATTGCAAGGGTTTGTAAACTCTTGCAAACGCCCCAATCGGGAAAATCCACTACACAGCACTATAATGCAGGTGAAGTTTCACCGACGAATATATGCAACCTATTTTATTACAAACCCCGCAAAGTTTGCGGAGTTTCCCAAACCCTACATGCCTTTCGGAGGCTTACCTGCCCTTACATATCTTGATATACAGATACAGGCCCCATGCCAGCCTTATTGTTACTCAAAATGGGTCTTATAAATTGGTAGCGCACAAGAAATGAATAAAATAAATCATATTGCAGAGTGACTACAATGGAAACAAGGGGTGCATAATCTACGAGGTGCCCTTCTGGCGGGCAGGACGAAGACGAAGACGGCTACAACGACACAGTGAGATGGGAGATGACATATGCTTGAGAGAGCTGGACTGTGCGTCCTTCTTCGCCTCCCTTCCTCCCTCCTCCGCCTTCTTTACTTTACGACTTTCGCTCCATCTACCCTCGCCAATTCCTGCCCCCTTCGTGGCTTATACTAGATACAGACGCGCCGCCCCCGACTGCCGCCGCGGCGCCCTCTCTCGTGCCCAAGACGGCCCTCGAGCCCAAGACGCGGCCGACGCGGCCGGAAGCCCACGCACGCACATTCGCAACGCACCCACGAACGCACATACCAGACGTCGACCGCAACGCACACCCAACCGCACCCGCGACACACATGCACGCGCCGCGGCGCCCTCCTTCGACCGCGCGGGCTTTGAGCCCATCCGCCACTTCCCCTGCGGGCACGCCTGCGTACGAGGGCGCGGACTCTCTTTGGTGCATTCCTCCCCGGCGTCAACGTCGAGGTCGGAGAATGGCAGGTACGCAATGCCGTACTTTTTTGCTCAGAGTGAAGCTGACTGGCAGCAACAGCACTTTCGAGCCGCCGGCGGGGATCCAGCACTCGCCGTTCCAGTCCAACTCGTCGTATAGGCTCTTCCTTCTTGTTCCTTTACTCACCTGCATCTTCACACGCAGCTCGGTCGGCAGCACCTCCTCCCCACCGAGTAAAGCCGAGGAACTCCTCAGGAGTGCCCCAAAAGCCCTCCCAGAGCGGTTGTCGAGCACTCCTTGGGAGTGACCGAAGGACCTCCTCAAGAGGCCTTTTTGGCCAAAATTCGTCGCCCCGGGGGTGCTCAAGGTACTCCTCTGGAGTGATTTTGGGTACTGCAAAAGAGGTCTTCGGGCACTCCTACGGAGTCATTCGGGCACTCGTATCGATGGCTCGGCCAGCTCTTCGTTTGCTCCCTTCCGCTTCATGAATTATATAAAATAAAATATAAAATATATTTCTAAGTACTACAAGAAAATGTACGACTACGAGAACACCAAGCTGTACTGGCGAGGACTGGAGGGAGATCAAACTCAGTAAACATCTATCAGAGTACTCTCCATAACTTACGAAACAAACAATCTTGCGACGAAATTTGCACGACATTTCTGTTCGGTCGAAATATTAGTTCCAGAGTCATAAATCTCACAAGGGACACATACCGTTCAAATGCAAATTCCAAAACCTGCCGCCGTGGTTCAGCGCGGGACAACACGATAATGAAAAGTGACGACTTACCCGTATCATAGTAATTAGCACACCAAAAAAACTCCATGCTGTCAATAACATCAGACGGAGTCAAGATGACGAGTAAGAGTACATACTAGTACTGTCGTCCCATCGGCGAAAATCATGTGGTATCTGTTGGCCTAAGGCGTCAGTAAGAGGGAGACAATATAGGAGGAAATAAATATACCGTTGGTAAGAACAACGACAGTAGTGCGAATTCTTCGAGATCTGAACCGCGAAAAAATCCACGAAGTTGACGCGTAAGCTGAGCACGAGAAATGATAACGGTCGAGGTGACTCACGTGAATGGGGCTAGGAAATCCCTACAACATTTGGTAAAATGAGACGAGGCTCTGAATGGCCGTGCAGAAGAGCGCCTTGCCGACGTTGGCATCGACTGCGGGTGGTCAGGGACTTAGTTACAGGAATAGACATGAGATGGGAGGGAAACGTACCAGCGGAAAGTGGGTCCTCATTTCGACGACGTCCGCACTGCAGTACGCGGCGCGGACGATATTCGCTTACTGCTTATCTGTCCACCTGTGATTACAATTAGTTGGCTTTGTAGAAGTGTTTGCGTGGTAAAAACTCACCCGACAAATCAATCACCTTTGGCCGCTATCGAAGAATGATCAGTGATTTGAAAAGGCAATCCACACGCACATCTACATCAAAAATCGTACAAAAAAGGCGAGTGAGACAGTAGAACGCACTTCAGTCAAGTCCCCATCCGCACGGGAAAATCCGGGAGCAAACACGAATGCTCAATGATACGCCCGCGCCGATATCTTCTCTCCTCTTCGAAGGGCCGCCCGAAGAGCACGTTGTCGCGCTACACCGACATCCCGATCAGTCAGCATCACATACAACCAACTGAAGTTCACGAGGGCGGCGTGCTCAGCGATGGTGGAGAGGGCATGCGTTGGTTGGCAGAGGAGCTGGCTGGCGGAAGCGGCGTAAGCGGGGGCACAAGGAGAGAGATAGAAGGTGGTGTGGGGCTGGGAGGGGTGGTGAACGGAGTCGTGGAGATAACGAGGAAATGTGAGGGCGAAACACGCACCTGAAAAAAGCGAAAAACTCGAACTGTCACGGTGAAGAACGAAGGCGAGCTGGCGAGGAAGAGGAGCGAGAAGACGAGGGTGATGTTGAGTGAAAGGCAAGGATGATGTCGAGTATGCAGGGAAGGGAGGGTTAGCGAGCCCTCATAACAGAAGTACTTGACGACGCACATGGAGGCTGTCAGTGGGCGGATGGGCGGGAGAGGGCATCACAGTATTAGCTCCAGAACATTTGAGATCGATCACGCAAGCAGTCCCGGACCGTGAAAGTGAGTTTTCAGCTGTATCATAATGCGCCCATGCTATGCTGGAGGCTTACATGCAGATGTGCCGGGTTTTGAGTTCTAGTCATCTTCTAGGCCATCTGAGCACGTAGAATCATCTATGGAATGACTGAGCTATGTCTAAGAGGCCGAATAGCTTCGAAAAGCAAAAACGAATGGACTTACGCGTCAATATGCCGGTACATATAGTGTAGTCTGCAGACACCAAAAAGGTCCTCAGAACAACAGGAGGGTACAGAGGAACGTAAAACACACCATTTGGAACGCGTATGTGAGCCCACATGGTGCAGGAGGGATGTGGGCAGCGAGATTGTGGTGGAAGAGAGAAAGAAGCGAGCTGACCCACGCCTCCCCCACTATGACATTGCCAAAAAAGGGATATCTCGTCAGCACGTGCGTGTAAGGCAAACCAAACATCACGTCCGAGCTTCAACAAAGGCCTTTACCCAACCTTGACCCATGGACGACCCTCTCGAGGCGGCTCATCGTCCTCTGACTACCAAAAAATGTGCTAAACCCTGGTGAATTTTATTGGACATAAATGATCCTAAACACTGTGAAAAATGCCCATTCCTCGACCGCGCAAATCAAAGGAGATCCCGACAGAAGAAGAAGATAACAGCTTCCACGAACACTGGCAGCACATCACGTAAACGGCGGGCCTCGACTAGCAGTGCTGATGGTAGACCACCAACCCGGCGCCGAACAGACCAATCCTCTGACAACGAGGAGCTGGTCGTGAGAGTGCAGCTCAAGCATGCGGGGAAACACGTCAATTATTGCGAGCGAAGCGAGCAATTCTACTCTAAGTGCACGTGATGAGGGGGAGGGCTAGGATATGCAGCGCCGTGTATTTGCAGAGGCTGACGGGTCCTTGGGGGAAAGATCGCCTTCAAACTCGTTCAATTCTTGGTCAATCGCGATGGGATTAGCACCAAAAGATGCGCTTTCATGGCGCGGTTCGACTGATACCGGATTTGGGCCCAACAAGGAAAAGGAAAAATTGTGGAGGAAAAGGAGAAATGTAAGCGTGATTACGCCTCTGTCTTCTTCGCGAGCATTTGCGCTTTCAGCGGATCCCTAGTACCGACGTCCCGATGCCGCCGGGGGCACTTGATATAGTCCGTGAGAACGTGCAATGGCTGACACCTGTCGCGATGGTTGGCAAAGTACAAGCGGCATTCCCTGCCGTTACAGCTGCACAAATTCACAGGGCCTGGATGGAGATGAGTGAGGTTTTCTGGCGGCGCGATGATCAGCAGCTTCCTTCAACGAAAATGCTACTGGAAGAACTCACCGACGACGTCGATATCTTCACGCCAGAGGCCGTCCCTAAGGGGGTAGAGATCCTGTGCTGGGGAATGAAGAAGATTGCGGCACCGCTGAAGGGAAAGGTCGTCGAGATACACTGTGGCATCAGCAAAATGTCAAATCGTCTTTTCGCAGCTTTTATGACTTTTAAAAGGTCGAAAAGACAAAAAAGTCAACAAGGACTTTCTCCTTTTTTAGGCCAAGCCCCTTAGCTTTTAAAAGGGCGAAAGGAGTCAAAAAGCCGTTGGAAAAGCTACACCAGAAGTGACAAAAGACGACTCAAAAGTTGCGTCTAGGGCAGTAAAATCGAATGTATTGCGTACTATTACGGACTTTATACACGGAGCCATGATCTACGGGGAAAAGGGGTGGTTATTGCAAGGTTACAAGGGCTACAAGCCAAAATTGAGCGTGCATACTGAGATCGAAGGCGGTGTTAATGATCTTGGAGCCTGCGCGAGATTGCATTGACCAGCGGCCTCGCAATAATCACGCAATTTGCGAGGGTAAGCGGCGCAAGGTGTAAGGCACTGAAAGACGTCGCGCAGTCCCGTGGTGCTTACAAGGCGCAGAAAAAATGGGGTGGGCGTTGCGAGGGTCGACGGTGAGGGAGGATGAATGGAAGGGAGATGGTCAGAGGGCACGCGTGGGCCTATAGCGCGGCAAAACTCAGTGTCGAGAGCAGATGTAAAGAAATCATAACACACCTTCGTCTCTCGGGGAGGGCTACTCATCGACATCCTGCGGCCTGAATATAATACCAGGGGGGTACTTGGAGTAGGAGGTGTGCAGTGCGACATCTTGAAACAATCTAGGGGTTCGAGAACTTGAGGAGCTTGAATATTGTACACTTGAAGGCTCGAAGAGGTCTTGAATGTACCCCGAATCTTGAAGTGTGCGGGAACGGGAGCGGGAGGGGAGGCCGAGGGTTTGAAGGAGTAAGAGAGGTATTCTTGAAGCCTTGAAGGCTCGAGAGCGATGACCGCGTGGTTTGAGACGGTCATCGCTCTTGGAAGCGGGAGCATTTGAGACGTTATAAACAGGGGTAACTTGAGGTTTCTGGAGGATTTGAGATGACTTGATGCCGGGGGAAGCAGCGCCGAGGAAGAGGGACAGACTGACAGAGGAAGGGAGTGGTGGTCAAGAGGAACGTTGACTCATCAAATGATCAACATGGCGCACGGACCAATGCACGTGCTGATGCCGGACTTAACTGTTTCGCGTGTTTCGCGACCTAAGTTTGTTGAATTGTTTCGCGACTGGTCGCTACCGAATACGTCCGGCACGTCGTAGTCCTGCACTCTTTTTCAATAGAACCTCAGGCTCCCGTTGGAGCACCATATGAAGCCTTGAGGAGCTTCTATACCAGTGCGCCCGGCATAACGTCACCGCATGTCCGTGCCAGTGGTTCTTTCATGGTATATACAATTTACTACCACTCATATTCACTTTATGCGCAGTTCCAGCACTTATTCTGCCAGCGAAAATTTTCCTATTATATCATCTTGCTGTAGAAGCCGAAAAGGATCAAAAGTTGTTGAAGAACAAAAAGGGCTACCAAAAGCCGCGAGAAAAGACGGAAAAAAGACAAAACACAGAAAAAGTGCGAAAAGCACCCGGAAAAGGTGTTGTCATTTTGCTGATGCGTGGGCATGTATTCTCTCGAATCTGATATCGGACATTGTCAATCTCCATTTTCACAGCTTCTTTGATCAGGGAAGATTCCAACTGGTGCGGCGGGAATAAGCTACGTGGAAACCGGCTAGAAAAGACCTGCTGGGGGAAAAAGGTGAATCGAGTGTATCCACATTTTATATTCGTGTTATGAAGATCGCTGTCCTCCCCAAAAGGGAATCCCGTCCGAACTGCCCACGGATCTCGAATTGACATGCGTGCGAACACAGGAGGCATCCGCCACCGCTTATGGATCCATAAGCGGCAAGCGCTTATGTACCGCTTATGTGCCGCTTATGTGCCGCTTATGACTTTGATTTGCTTTGTAATTCCAATTGATCTTGCCTGTGTTCGAATCTGGGTGGGTGCATTCTTTTCAAATTCAGAGATTTTTCCTGGACCAGTCTAGAAAGTGTCAAAATACACCGTGCCTCAATTTGATAGCCCATTGGACATTCTTGAAATGTGAAAGCCCTGTCAAGAATTTGACAGGCAGACAGGTATGTACATACCTGTACCTGAAGAGAGTGAAAATCAACTTCGGGCAAAAACTCAAACCAGGCTAAGGCAAAATGATCATTCTCAGTGATAATTTTATCTGGATCCATATGCTCAGGTCTGATCAGATCTGGTCCCTGTTCTGATCTATTGGCTGAAGATAGAAGATGCCAGTAATTTGAGTGCTTTGTCATTTATTAAGTTACACTGAAGGTCAGTCTTTTGAGCATTCATAGTTCGAAACCAAGGAGTATATAGTGATGGTAAGTCTGACCGGCAAGGTCAGACCTTGACTACTTTGTGGGGGTAAGGAGCAAAACCCCGAGCAATATTTTGTGGGGGCAAGACAATATAATCCACTCTAATTTGAGCGGCCCTCTGGTTGTTCCATTTCAGTGTACTGAATAAATGACAAAGCACTCAAATTACTGGCATCTTCTATCTTCAGCCAATAGATCAGAACAGGGACCAGATCTGATCAGACCTGAGCATATGGATCCAGATAAAATTATCACTGAGAATGATCATTTTGCCTTAGCCTGGTTTGAGTTTTTGCCCGAAGTTGATTTTTCACTCTCTACAGGTACAGGTATGTACATACCTGTCTGCCTGTCAATTCTTGACAGGGCTTTCACATTTCAAGAATATCCAATGGGCTATCAAATTTGAGCACGGTGTATTTTGACACTTTCTAGACTGGTCCAGGAAAAATCTCTGAATTTGAAAAGAATGCACCCACCAGATTCGAACACAGGCAAGATCAATTGGAATTAAAAGCAAATCAAAGTCATAAGCGGCACATAAGCGGCACATAAGCGGTACATAAGCGCTTGCCGCTTATGGATCCATAAGCGGTGGCGGATGCCTCTGTGGAAATGATCTAGGTCGATGCAGGTTAAATTGACAACGCGGCGTATCATCAGTTCGTTGACACCAAGTTCGACGTCCAAGTCATTGATTCAGCGCCACTGCTTGGGAATGATTCCAGATGAAGCTGCCGTCAGAAGGACCCACGATGAGATTCTCTCCAAGTCGTATTCTTTACAGTGGTTGTGTGTATACGGGAGATAGCACAAATGGATGGATGGTTTGATTGGTTCAATGACCATCAATTGCCCGCACTCCTGAAGGTAACCAATGAAACTTCTAGAAGCAACAGATGTCGTACAAATACGACGATTTGAAAGCATTGACACTATTGCTTCCACGCCACGACCCACACCACTCGTACTAGAGATGCACCCCCACGCCCGCATCCCACTACACAAGATAATGAGCCTCGACTTCCCCCAGAGCTCGTGGACCAAGTGCTCAGAACTCCACTATTTGAAGATAGGGGCACTCTCTGCAACTGCGGGCTCGTGTCGCGCACCTGGCTCGCACTGAGTCGCGCTGTTCTATTCTATTCATCTTCATTACCCATTCACGATTACGCAAACTACAAAAAGCTACTCGCGACATTCGAATCTCCAACCGTCCGATCCACGTGCGCGAATTGCCATCTGCGTACATCCACCGCCAAATGGACGAGAAAGACTGCCCAAGCTTCTAGCTCAGTTCCTGCATGCAAGACATTGCGCTTGGAGGGAAACTGGAAGCTTCTCCGACAGTTACATGTGACGAATGAGCTCGAGCTCTTCGGCAGCCCACCCCGCGTAACTCGGATATCTTAACCCTCTTACGCCGCCTGTTTACTTTTCCTCGCATCGGGCGCCGGAAGAGTATGATAGGGGTAGAGTCCAACAAAGCCGAGGATCCCACCGCTATGCGGATCCCACTCGCGCAGGTGCGCACCGTGCACCTTAGCCTTCCCCGGCTTAACGCGCCGGTCCTGGCACTCCTCGCGCCACCCGCGCTCGACACACTTCATCTCATCCTGAAGGACTCAGATCCGGAGGCAATCCATGTGGCCGTGCGCGCTGCTGGCAACGGGCTGCGAGCGCTCGTGCTTCGGTTCCGCACGAACCTGCTCCTTGACCGACCCGCGACACCACTCCCCACGCAGCTGCGGGTCCTGCACCTCCAGGCCCCACTGCCGTGTCCGCGCTCATGGCAATCGCTGCACATTTGCTCGAGTCCGTACTGGCCGTGCCATCGCTGGAGGAGCTTGTGATTGAAACGCAGGAATTCGACATGGATGAGGAGCGGGATATTGGGATGCGGATGAGCCGAGATGCGACACGGGCAAGGCTCGATCGTTTGCTGCAAACGCTCCCTGCGCTCAAGACCGTGCGGATCCCCGCATGAGTGGGCATTACCATTTTATTCTGACCATGGACAGATCGTCTGCCAATACGAAATGCGGGCGACCTATGTAAACTTAGCAGGTTCGGTTGTTCGAGTTGATATGCAAAGCTTCCTCAGGTTGATCCTGATCTTGGACTTGAATGCTTTCGAGATTACCGTTTGGCGATTCGGTCATTGATTTCACTCATCGATGATTTTCTGACCTTCGATGAAAATCAGGACGAATCTTGACCCTGACCAGTTTTCGGGGCTCTAAGACGATGCTCTGAGTTAATCGTATTTTGAGGACGAGATCCAGTGAGAGAGCGTATGTCTGGGTTCCTACCAGGAATAGTCAGGCCTTTTCAGCCCTTATACATATCAGCTATTTTCCCCTGGAAAGCGGGTTCATTGTACACAAAAACCCATTGGTGGTACTAGCATCTTACCACGAGAATCGGCCAACCGTACAGGGACAATGAGGACAAGGAAAAGCGGGCTTTCCCGGCAGGGATGGGATTATTTCCCCGAGTGCGAGTGGATACTCATGAGCACCAGATAAGCGACCACGCGGGGAAAAAACACCCCGAGGAGTGGACAATATATACCTGAATTCAACGCGATCAAGTTTCACACAATTGCTGGATGACTGGACCTACGCAACGTATGCGGCCCATGAATGATAGAGATGGGACGGAATAATACTTTTGGGCCGGAGTCCCACACTGGTTAAAACAGTGTGCGCAACGGCATTTCCTCTGAGCTCTAGGGCTGCCACCCGTGCCCGTGAAAGGCACGGCCGTGCAAAAGACGGGTTTCCGACGGCACGGGCCGTTGAGTAGTTCAGAAACATCTTGACGGGACGGCACGGTCAACGGCACGGCCGTAACGGGTCTACGGCCATGTAGTATTTTTCAACAGGTGTTTTTTTCGATCTGAAAGTGATCCTATGACTGCGATGGGTGTGTATAAACTCTATTCAGCCCTCGCAGCCCAGGTGGCAAAGCTACAAAGAATATATGTCTACTCACTGGAGATTTTGCACCTCCTCATCGTCCCAATGGCCCTGAGGTGAGGTTCAGAGGACAATCGGAAATCTGATTGGGATGTGAGCAATGAGTGAAAACCCAAACAAAATTGCGAAGGAAATAAGCTGAACTCGGCTATCACAGCCGGCATGGGCCGGCACCATGAGCGCAACTTGGCGGTAACTTGCCATTATAGACAGATATACCAGATGACTGTGGTGGAAGCACTTGCTGAGCGCCTAGGAGTATTCAAGACGCTCGATGATCGAAATCAGGTGGATTCAAAACCATCCCGTTCGACGGCCGTCACGGCCGTGTTTCAACGGGCCGTGGTGGTGAAGAGCCGTGCCGTACCCGTGCCGTGGAAAGTCGAAAAAATTGCCGACCCTACTCTGAGCATGGCAATGGATGGTCCAACAACCAGCAACAAACACTATCCCAACTCCCCGCCCGCGCCCCCACCTCGCCCCAAAATCAAAGTTTCACAGAATCACTTGTTGAATCTTGGTTGAATCCCGAATCGCCCGTTAGCGGCAGGAGCGGGGTCACACCGTGACACGAGAGTCACGGTACACGTCTACTCTTCCGACAACATGGATTGCCCACCTGTGTTCCCGACAGAGCTGGAACGAGAGATATTCGAAACAACGGCACTGATGCACTCGGGTACAATCCCTCTGCTTCTACGAGTTGCTCGTCGCGTTCTTACCTGGTCAAAATTCTTGCGCCATCTTCTCAGAGACGTCTGATTCATGCCTAGGATCGAGCCTCTATTGTATAGGACGATGGTTATCTCCGAACAACATCCAGAAATGGTCCGTGCCGTTCTGAACGCAATGAGATCCAAGGCCCCCGATTTCTTCCGGACAGCGGTCCGCCATCCATCCACCCGAGGAACAACGGTCGACGAGAGAAAGCAGCTGTTGAGACTCTCCGCGGGAGTCATTAAATTTGGCTGTTCTTGACGATTTGTGGATCCCAGCGATCTTCCTCTCCTCGCAGAAATGCAGCTCCAGCAGCTGTCTGTGTCTCTGCACGAGTTGTTTGGAGGCTCCGTCGACCTATCACACTCGATATTCGGAACCATCACGCACCTCCAAATTTTTGATGCTCACAACGAGGGTGCGGTGCAGATCTACGCGCAACTCTCAGCGTTGCCTGCCCTCACGCACGTCAGGGCTAACTTCCGCCTACCTTGGGACATCCTCATGACGCTGCTGGTGAAATGCCCCCGGCTGAAACTCCTACTTCTTCTGTATCCGGTGCATCAAAGGCGTCTCTATGGGTCGGTGCGAATACCGCAGGTCTACGATCTGCGCTTTGTCATTGGAATGAATGTCAACTACTGGGATGATTGGGTTGCTGGCGCGAAGGGGCTGCCGGATGGTTGGTCGCGGGGGGATAATTTCGTGGCCCAGAAGCGGCGAGGGATCATTGAGGGTATGTTGCCGCGTTTTTGCTCCCGTATTCTCCGAGTACTAACCCATCTTTGATTTGAGCAACGTGCTACTGGTTAGATTAGCCTGCTCAACACGTTATTGAAGATAGCCCGCGGTCTTTCATTGGGTGTCCCTTTGCTCATTCTTGGGCTCAATTTCTGGCACTGAGAACTTCTAATTACCATATCGGAATGTTATATATGCATGGTAGCAGAGCAATTGAGAGGTTCTTGAGCAATTCAACGAGCCACTGCCTGCGCAAGACTAAGCTGCGCAGGAAAGTACGTATCTATTGCGAACACGTCGAGACGCTCAAGGTGGCTGGGTAAATGGTCTGATAACAAAAATCCCCCCCTGGTCGCCGCCCGCGGGCGCGACTGCGTTTGCAGCTTAGTACCCGGACTCGAAGGCCTTCCGTAGATTCAGGAAGCAGAGTGTGTGCATGCAGGGACCCTAGCGTGAAGTGGTTCGAGAGCATATTTTCCCCCATACCAAACGAGCCTACTTGATCTGACGCGCGAGTTATAATTTGGTTTTCACTAACCTGTGGACGTGTGCGTCCAATCCTTTTAAAAAGATGAGACTGAAATAACGCTTTTGAATGCGCCAAGATGGAGGTGGGTAATATGTGCGGGTGATGCAGTGCCGTGATGATTCGATAGGAGTCACAAACTCCATGGCTTTGTGGTACAAAACTTCCCCCTGATACGTTCCCGCCGTACGGCAGAACAATGCAGCTGGAAGATATGGATGTGACCTGATGGATGCAGAAGGTCGCACCTATTTAATGAACAATCAGGGAGAATCTTGCAGTGGGTAACTGGGAGAGGATGACTGCCGTATGACATCAGTAGCTTTATGGACTGTGATATGGCCGACATCAAGATGCCCAAAGGCAACGGAGAACTTGGCAGTGGTCGCTGCGATGGAACGGGTGTATTAGGAGATGCAAGAACGCACGACCGGCGAAGGTCCGAGAAGAAAGACTTCTGTTAGTGACGGGCAAGTACGGGAGGAGAGTGAAAGTAATTCTGGTACGAGCTTGTGAGAACGTTACATCGTATCAGCGGCGAGAGCCTTTGACTCTGAGTCGCGGACACCAATGCGTCCCTGCCTTGTCGGTTACCTTCATCCCACTCTTGCGCATGCCTCGCATGTTTCACCCAGAGGCTTTGCGAGATAGCGCGTCTGTATGAGTGGCCGCTCAAAGCGAAGCCGAGATTGCGAGATTCAAATTATGTGCTTACTCAGTGGCGGGCCATACGCAATGCTCGACCTGGATTTCGCGCAGGGTGGGGAAATGGGCTGGATTTATGAGCGCGAAGAACCGATCCTACTCGTCCAATCTGCGATTTCTGTAAAGCACTTGTCAACATCAGGTTTACGGTGGTGGCCTTCTAACGTACGCTGGGGTTTTGTGGACGACGAACTTCTCGAGTGTATTGGGTCTGCGGGAAGCTAAAATGGAAGGTCTGGGCGGGTGCAAAGAGTGTGTCAGCAATCGGTGCGTATAACGGAACACTTGATGTATGTACCGCGTGAGGATTGAAGCAGACGTTCATTTCCATGTTCGTCAAGTTCGGACAGAGCGCAATCATCTTGTTGACCTCGTGGGTCCGCACCTTGACTTCCCGGATCTTATGGCCGTGGGTGGTGAGAAAGGGGTAGGCGTATTCGCGGTCAGATCCAAAACAGCGCGAAGGTTGGGCAGTCTGCCGGCCAAATATTAGCTTACGATACGCAGATCAGAGAATGCATCGCGCACTTCATTTTCACCAAGAGGGGATAAAATCCGTTTGAAGAATTCGTCGAGTCTAGAAACTCTAACTGGGGAAGCGCCTATCGCCGGGCAGATCTGGAAACTTGATGTCACACTCCCACCTCAGGACGCGGAGGGCGGCAAAACGGCAAAATACGGGTATAGCCTCGCCTGTAGGAGAGTAAATGCGCAAGCCAGTGAATTCCACGAGAGTGGCACCCGCGGTGTCTGTGAGCACACTGAACACGGGACACGGCATCCCGATATCGTGTTTGGAAACGAGGCGGCTGAGGTGCGATGTGTGGGCAACGATCGGTGCCAGGTTTAGGTTGCAGTCTCTGGTTGTTAGTCGCTCACAGATATGGAGCTCCCGCAAATGTAAGGCCAGGGATGGATCGTGGTTGATCCTGTCCACGAGCGCGCGCACACACTTACCATTCGAAAAGGTTGGGTACCGATAGAGATAAGGGACGGAAAGTCTCTGGAATGGAGTCGTTGGTCAAAGAGAGCAAAATCGACATGGTAAGGCAAACCTTGCAGAGTTTTGAAAATAGATGCGGGAGTCGCGTCGAATTTCGGTAAACATCTGTACGGGTCGAAGGAGAGAATGGCCGCTCATGCATGTTTATGGCGAAAAAGAGAACTCGCCTCCATACGAGGTCGACGATGGCATCGGGGCTGGTGGCCAAAGGGCGGAAGGCCGGGTCAGTTCGCTATAGCAAGGGGAGTTTCGTAGGCGTTTCCTGTGGTTTACTGAAAACAGGATCAAGTCAGTCAATATTAATGTCAATGCCAACATACCCAAGCGTTGTTCACGATGTATCGGTCCATCTCAACAGTGACGCCAAGCGCGGACTGTAAGTGTCGTTACGGTGTGTAGCAATACGTTCGGCCCGTTCTTCGAGATGGGTGCTCGAATGTCAATTGTTTGGATGGATGGGATATTGGCTATGATGTAGCACCAGCCCCCAATAGGGGAGACTGGCGGGAAATGATACTACTGTGACGCCCAAACTGGCGCATATCTTCATCACAGAGGCTTGACGACGGCTTCATTCTATGTATTCGTACGGGAAGACAACCGTAGTCTAGGTAGAACCGAAGTTAGTACGTAAAGCGAGAGCGGAAAAGTCCGCACGAGATTGCTCCAGTCCGTCACATAGTCCAGGATAGCCCAACCAGCCCCTCTACGTGTTGGTTCTTCAGGATATTATCTCCGTGGTCCACCACGATGACGCGCTTCGGATTGATGAGCGGAAGGCCGAGATCAAACCAACTGAGGAGTCGGATGAATATAGTTGCAGGGAAAGAACAAGGTCGCTGATATTGGGAGATTTGAGAATATGATGCATCGCAATGCCATATCTGCCTTCGGCACGTGGTTTTTTAATGAAGAGGCCAAGGTCTGTTCTTCTTCAACGCCGCAGCTAGAGCCTGGGCTTGAGCAGTAGAGCGAAGTATGACGATATGATATAGAAGTGGAGTAGCGACGCGTAGCCGGGCCTCGCACACGACGAGCATGGCGGATGTTGATTCAGCATTGGTCGTCGCGAGGGACTCCGGCCCTTGGTAGATGTATCGGAGAAGAGATGGCCCGAAGCGCGCAGAACCGGAGTTAAGATCTCTGAGATGATCTCATCTGGAAGGCTGACCGCTGACTGGCTATCTTCGCCGCTGGACGAGGTCGAGGTCAGAGACGCGTTTGAAGGGATCAATTATGATGGTGAAACAAGCACAATCAAGTGGCAGTGCTGACGGAAACGAGCTCGAAGTTCAGGCCCTGGCCTCAGGATTTGCGAGTTCCCAATGCAGAGTTCAATTATCACATGGACTGCACCGCTTGAGTCAAGTTCCCAAACTAATTTCTTGGGCGCTTGGCGGTGTGAACAGAAGGAACAAAGTGCGAAGTGTTCCGGTTGGCTTGAGCTTGTGGGGACATTCTTTAGACGACAGGGGCCTACATATACGGATAAAATTGTGACGAGAGAAAGAACAACTTGAACTCGTAAGCCCCAAAACGCAAATATCTATGGACACCGCTGTGAAGACTTGACGACTCTCGTAGACACTTAGATTGCTGTTTTCAAGCATAGAAATGCGCACAACTGAGAGTCGTCCGGGTGTCGTGGAAAAGATCGCGTTGTCTATGGTCGGCAGGGTTAATTTCAAGGTCTATAATGGGCGGGCGTGCAGGCAAGCCAGACAGGAGCCGAGGCGTCTGGTGCGTGGCTGCCGGGAGACGGAGGGGGTCAGACGAATACTACAGGCGTGATCATGAGGGTAAGCAATACATATTCCAATGTAACATGATACACGCACCCTTTGGGTGACGGATGCAATGAGAGTCGGGATCTCCGCGCCATTGACAACGGAAGAGTGCATCAAAAACAGGGGGAGACCGAGAGGTTCAACTTCTAATTCTTCTGATTCTGGCGCAATCGGAGTTCTGCACGGCGTCTGCCGAGGCGAAGAGTTAGCTGTAAGTAAAAAAATGCTGCGGCTGGGAGGCTCACCCGTGCGCCGTCTGCGTGTTTCTCCCGCACCTCACGTGCGGTTCTGGTGGGACGCTGCCGACAGGATGGTCAGCGCAATGAAAGACATGTATGAATGTAGTTGAGGAGACAGACGTTTGGGGTCTCCGGGTTTTCAAACGCCTCTAATACGCAGCGATGTTCTTGCATAGGAATTCCGCTGGGAAAAGGTTCGGCGGTGTGGGTAACGGTCCCCATTTCAGGGCAAAGGACGTGGAGCGCCCCGCCGTGGTAGCTGCAGATGGCAACGGCGTTCATGATATATTAGATCCCTGTTTGCGCGGCATGGGCCAAACATTTTAGGGGGACGTCCAGATACATACTTGAGAGCCTCAGATAGCTAACTCGGACTGTAGCAATGATATGGGTGGCGAACGTGAGGGGAGAGAGAGAGCGAGAGAACCGAAATGTAGGTTCCATCAATTTCGCGGTTATGGTCCAATTCGTGCCTGTTGTAGTGGACCCACATTGACAACCCTTTCGCAGATCCTCTACACGGGGATAAGACTTCACGGTTCTTCCGGCAAATGATGGCTCGGTGGAAAGTGGCTGGGACGTCCAAAATTGAGCATGTTCATTATTTAAAATCAGTATGTGGGAGCGAATGATGAGGTGATAGATTTATACGTACTGAAAACCAGAGGGAGGCGAGGCCAACAAGAGGTCTTTGGCACGGCCATTCCGCGATGGCAACACATGACGTAAAAAAAAAGAAGCATTTAAGCTTTGTGTGACACAACGAACTGATGCTGGCAGGATTTAATGGAGAAGGAGTGGAAAGGGTCGGAAGTCAACATATGCTCCTGCTGTGGGAAGCCGCCGAGTCTATTGTTCTGCACACGAAGTGCGCAAAAGACAATGCCTGCGAGGAGCGCAATGGAAAATTGCCAGAAAGCCTACCAAGACGCTGCGCGATTCAGCACCGCGGGTTAGCGTGGACCTGATTCTATTTAAGAACGAGGTTAAATCGAAAACGCGGTACCGGCTAAAAAATAGTAGAATAATCAACCCCGCGGATGCACGCCTAGCGGTAATCCTGAAGTTGTTCTGCAGGCAAGTAATTCCAACCATCACAATTTGAATGCCAAAGATGGTGTCCGATTTCAAAAGAGCAAAGCAGGAGTCAAGTAGGCTGTAATGGAGTCAAATGGAGTAGCCGCTCAAATATATTACTTGTTTTCGCGGCGGGGCTCATCGTGTCGAGACGCGTTGATGGGATCAGCACTTGTACATGCAACGCGCGTCCAATTGAGATGATTCGATGCTTGACGTTCAATGGGCCTGATTCCAACCAAGTACCTTGTCAAAATCTCAAGCGTTTGAGGGAACCGGAACCTTTGTTTATTTTATCGCTGGACACGAAGAATGGTTGAGTAATTTGCTGCCAAGGAGAAATCTGGCCATCAACGGGTAGACTTGTCCCTTGAGCGGCTCTGCACAGTAGGATAAACGTTTTGCAGTGGCGCGGATGCAGTGCCCCGGAAATAACAACGGAACAAACGACGCGGAACCAGAGCGGCTGTAAGGGCCCTAGTGTGCAAAATAAGGTAGATGCCTGCGGGCTCTCCGGGGAAAGTTCCCATAACGAAGTCCAAGAAGCTGCAGTCGGAGTCAATTTTACGTATCCTTATCTCCGCTTATTCCGTTATAGACTCTCCCACTGCGACGTCTCACTCCACTGGGGGCACTGATATTCTTCCGATGCATTGACCGATTGTGCGTTCGAACCGGACTCGGAGGTTGCACTTCCAAGTGTCTACGGAGCGGTGAAGAATGAAAAAGCCACCGTGATATCAAGTGCAGCGGTTCTGAGTTCCGTTTGAGTAAGCATCTAGGTGAGGGGTGGGAAGTAGAAGCTTTACAGGGAAATCTGAAGGGCAGGAAGCCTGGTGGATAAGGCAAAACCAGCCTCGGTATTCGCCAAGTAGAAGTCGTCGACGTGCCAAACTGGCATCATCCTCCCTCGAACGTGAGCCTCTCCAAATGCGTCCAGGTCAAAGGTGGGAAGATATGTCCGTCAAAGTGTGGGATGGGAAAACTTGGTGTTCGAGTGAGCGGCGTAATCGGCCTTGCTATTGGCCGCTCCTTTTGGTCAGTCTGGGGAGCGCATTAGCACGAAGGACAAAACAGAGATTACAGCTATTCTTGCGTCTGTATGCTTTCCGGAGAATGGGCATATTTATGATGACTCGGAGGGGAAACCTACGACATTGTAATAATTATAAACATTGTGACCACTAATATTGTGGCCCCTGGGTACGTAGACCTCTGAAACTACACCTCCAGATCTTGCCGGCAGCATTACACACGGAGCTCCGCCCGTCAGGCCATAAAAGAGAGAGTTAGGTCACGGCGGAGGCAAATGTAGGCGTGTGCGAGGGTACATACTGTATAAGGATGCGGGGACGTACCTAGTCTCATCGAAAATGAACAACTGGCCTGTGGACTACGTAGCAGACAGATTTCCGGGTCGATAAACTACACGTCGAGAAGATTGAACGCGGCAGTGAAATGCAACTTGGGGCATGTGGAAAACACTGGATGGCCGAAGAGGGAAGAACAGTGGGGTCTGTTCAGGGGCATATGAAATTAGATTACAAAGACCGGGAGGAGGCACCAAATCCTGGGTCAGTGATATGTTTCGATGTGGAGTGAGGACTAGTGAGGACTGAAGAGGTGGCGGAAAGGTGGGGAGGTATTACGACAAGACTCAGGATACAATTGCTCAGCGCGGGCTTACTCGGAACATGCCAAGTTGTAGCGACAGTGAGGTATTAGTTTTTTCATTATACCCCACAAATTAGCGAGAATGGCAAGTATATCCGAAGAAAATGCGCGAATGAAAGAAAAAAAATGCGAACCGAACGAAGCGCAGAGATAATATGTACAATTGGAGGAAGTGTCCGGGAAACCACGCAGATGCGGTGATCATCACCGCATTCAAAACGCACAAGCAGAAGCGAAGTGATCGTCTGAGATCGTCTAGTTGTCGAGCCACCGATCAAACATATGGGCGCATAAGATGGAAACAGTGCGGATCATCCAAGTCAACACAAACGGCATTTCGATTGCAGCGGAGACGTCGGTTCGTGTTAATTGTAACTGGGGGCCGCATGCGTGAGATCAGAAGCAATATAATAAAACTGGCGGAAACCAAGTGGAACCTGGCAGGACCTGTGAAAATCACTGTGTTAACCTCGGATGAGACACGAGAACTGCGATGGGTAATATTCCAACTTTAGCACTGGGGGATATAGATCGGCAGCATTCCGTAGCTCTGCATATATTTCAAGGAGAATTGCGAAGAGATCCGGGAAAATCGAGGAATGACGCGTTGTAGACCGCAGCAAGGCACCAAGTTCCGAGTCGAAACGCGTCGCGTCACATATCACGCGTAGGCACGTGTTCCTACTTCAGTGCCGAATTTCAGCCGAACATTCAATTAGGGCGCTAGATATTTCAGCTCTTTGTCGTAAGTAAAACATCAGTGGCGTTCCGTGCCTTTTTCCAGATTCCGAAGAATCTCAGCCCAATATTCACCACAAAACTCTTTGGCATTACTCTGCAACGGTAAACGAGAAACGTAGTGTGAATGCTCGGAATACTACCCAACTGAGTCCACAAAAGCGCGATAAAAATACATCGATAAGCAGGGAATGAGGGGACGAAGGATGCCGCTTAAAAATACAGTACGAGATTGCAGGGGATGTCCATTAGCAGGAGAGAATGGAATGATGGTGGCGAAAGACACGAGGCAAGAAGATTTGCCGTCAAATAGGCGATGATGTAGTGTATGTAACTCAGGGTGGTCGATTCAAAGGAGCGTATATGTCTCTGCGTCATGAAATATGCAATATGGCTGCAGCATTTTCGTAGGTTTCTGCGTTAGAGTTAGTTCAAATCTCGCGCCAAAAGAGCTCAGGGCTCGCATCGTCGTCGATTCTGAGAACTCCTGTGGCGCCAGTGCTGACGACCGTACGTTCGAATTCGTGCACGAACACGACCGTGGCGACATCGGGGCAGTACAACCGCAACTCGGCCGCTAGCGCACGGAATGCCGGCGATGACGATGGCGCAGGTTTCCACGCGCTGACGTCGACCTCAATGCATCGCAAGAGGTGTAGCCGCATAAGCAGGCCATAGAAGTGGAGCCGCTGCGGAAAACAAATAAACCACCGTTAGAAACACCGCCGCCGATCAGCTCGCGACGCACCTTGCGTCCGCCGACGGGAAGGGCGAGAGTACCGAGGTAGCGGAGCTCGCGGGAAGTTGCGTGTGTATGCGAGATGCGGTGGAGGAGTTCCATCGAGCCGGACTCAGTATACGACTCATCCGCAATGTCGAGCGCGCCGATTGGCTGAGTAGAATGCCGCAGGGCACCGAGCAGAGCTACCAGCTCTGCGCGCTTGCCGACAGAGTCGGGGCGGGAAAAGCACGTCTTGAGCCGGGAGAGTGGCCGCCCAGGAATGAGTGCGACGGCCGCCTCTGAAAACGTGCATTCTAGGGTCGCCAGCGCGGGCAGCGCGGGCGATGGGGTAGGTTGGGGCGCGATGGTATCTTTCGTATCAGGTGGTATAGGCGGTTCCAGGGTATGTGGGGGTACGTCGGTCGTGGGCGTGTCAGTTGCGGGAGCACCAGTGTGAGCGGCGCTCTGGGGGTCAGCTACCGGTGGGACATTATCCTCGAGCCCCCGATAATCACGGAGGGAGAGGTCGCGCAGCTCGCTCTGCGTAGTGAGAAAGGCGCGCAGTGCGTGGTCCCAGTCAAAATCGCAGTGGAATGTGCGCAACTGGAATGCACATCCATCCAGCACCCACGCGTTCGCGCTATCGGCAGGATCTGCAATATCGATCGTCAAATGTCGAAGGCGCGTCGTATTGCGCAGCGCGCCAGCGACGGCGGACCAGTAATCGTCCAGTGTTGGAGGGCTCGACTCACCGCCTCCGATGCTATTCCTCTTGTTGGCACTCGGGCTGGAGCCAGCGCGTTTTGGTGACGCGCCGCTCTCCGAATCACCTTCCTCTTCATCTTCCGACTCTTCCTCTTCCTCGTCCTCGTCCTCCTCGTCATGACGGTGCCGCCGGACTTGCACCGTAAGCGCGACGACCAAGTCCGCGATGCGGGGAGATCTCGCCAGTGTCGCGCATAGGCGGGGATCTTCATCGCTGAAGGTCAGAGTATTGTAGAGAGCGCGTTCCGCAGCATTACGAAAGGCGCGGCTAACGCCGCAGAGCGCCGCAATGTCGCTGCGGCGGCCGACGCTGCGTACGATGATGCGGTAGGCTTCGAGGGAGACGTCCATCAACTAGGACATCTCGCTGGGAAAAGCGCGGAATGGCGTAGATAGGCAAAGATAGGATGGGGAGACCGACGTGAGTGGATTTTTAGATAACGGATCAATGAACGTGTGCTCACGGCTCTAGTAGTAAAGGACGGTTCGATAGGGGAGGACGGTGGGTGTCAGCTTGGAAATCGAGTGGAACGAAGAGAAATGCCGGGGGAGAATGGACGGGCGCGACAAATGCTAGGGGAGCTTCGGCAGACCAATATAAAATTAAGACAACGAGCACCCAAAGACGTGGTGGTGTTGAACGAGTGTCGCAGTCGCCGGGCCTGACGGATGGGTCGGGCAAGAGGTGGCACCTCAGGGAAGGGAAAAGAAGAAACAAGCGCAGGCTAGCTTTCCGGAAATAAAAAAAGCACGCGGCGAATCTCGGCGCGTATTTATGCATCGCAATTGTCCTCAATTCGTGGGGGGCGATCGACGGGGGCAATTCGGAAGTGTCGGGAAGGTTGATCTTGCTGATCTCCGGCCGTTAATGTTTGACTGCATCGACCGAGGCGTGGGATTGAGCGAGAAGTGGTAACCACGCGAGTTCCACGTGGGTTGAGGGCGGGGTCGCCGGCGTGATGGTGTCCTGGCGACGGTGAGCGTCGAAATGTACAAAGAGGTGTACAAGGCAGGCTCGCCCCCGAACCCCCCGAGGTACACCACCAATCTCGGCTAATCCAAGCCCACACGTCGGAGACCTCGAGAAGCAAATCTCAAGTGCGGGATTCTTCTAAAATCAAGAACAACAATTTAAGACCATTTTTGTCCCGACATTTTTCCAGTCTGCCGTCACTTCACGGGGCCGACCATCGCTTATGTTATCGAGGAAGGACTATACTGGATCCCGAGGACGCCGTCCTAATCGACGTCTCGGAGACCCAGAACTTCTTCAGTTACCACAAGTTAGGAGCCCAGACTGAGCCCAGCCGCCGCCTTGCCGCCGCTGGTGAGTGAATAAACACATTTGGGGCTATATACAGTCCGATATCAAAATGGAGTACCTGTTCGACATGAAACAACTAAGCAGTCAGTAAGTGGAAACAGCACTGTGCCTGGGCGAGAGAAGCGTACTGTACTACTCCAACTTTTCCAGTTCCTCTAGTCGTGCGAGAACGACGTCTTTACTCGTCTCCTCAATTTCGCCTGCCAAAAAAATCTCATCCAAAATAGCGTACACCTAATTGAATGTAGGAATTGAGGGAGGTAAACTAATGGATGACGCACCTTGTAAAAATTGAACACGAGATCCAGCTCGCAAACGTTATCGAAGAACGTATCTGAGATGCTGAATTAATGGTAACACTACAGACAGAATGGAAGCACACAAACCTAGCACTTCGACAAAGAAGTGGATAGCCTCGAGGTATGCGAGTTCATTATCGTTGGCATCAACACAAACACAAAAGAACAGGCCGGCATATCGCCGGTACACGACTTTGTAGTTGCGGAACTAGACAGGGTTTCAAAAGCGAATACATGAAGCAAGGGCTGAGCCAACCTCGACGAAATTCGACTGGTATTTCTGGTCCCTGGGTGCCACTAATCGATGTACCTCCCCACGTAACCGCACCTACAGCGTCAACTCAGCCCTGAGTCGAGATTGGGGTGGCGACACTGAACCTTCTCATCATCGTCATACGGGACATACCACTTGGACAAACGAGTTTTCCCT